>CM074725.1:241667221-241813604 GCA_037306005.1 Rhinophrynus dorsalis
TGGACTGGATTCCACATCTGAGAAGAGATGGCTTACACTAGGTAAAAGGGACGGGAGGGGAAACTTTGCTTGTGAATATCTCTCAAATCATAAAGGTTTGAGAGATGAGACTTATATCGTTCTTCATGTTTTTTTAATGCCTACAAAATAAAATAAAGATAAAACGTAGTATTTCTATCCCGTTAATACAATTTTGCATATTTGAAAACTGCATTAAAAACTGCCTATGTGTCATGTTATACAAAAAAATCCACAAATGTACATACACAAAGCAGGGAAACATGCCAGGTCACTGATGAATACCCGAAGGTATCCGTCAATGATCATGGAGAAGAGCAATGTATTTGATACTCTGCTTTTTGTGCAGTTTAATGAATCCCGGCCTTAAATAAATATTTCCACTTGTTACCATATGTTAAGGTATGCTAATTATGGTACCAGTCATGTTTTCATATGCTTATTAAGCTCATCAGTGACATTTCATATGCTAATGAAGCTTTCAATAACATTTCATATTCTAATCAAGCTTTGAGCAGTACCTCGAAATGTTCACTTTGGCCAGAAATAAAACTGTGAATATCTCCTAAAATTTCTCATAAATATCTAAAATTTCTCATAAATATCTCCTAAAATTTTGGTTAAAGGGATAGTAATGCTTAAAATGTAAAAAAAATATGTTGTAGGGTTTATCCTCCTGAGTAAAAGTACTCCCACTGCTGAAAAGTGTTTCATTCAAAAATTATTAATTTTCAAAGTTGAATTTTTTAGGTCCAATATCACAGTGGCCTGAAATTGTACAGTGGCGCTGTTACTACACCATCCTATGGAGATTTATGGTCCTGGGACCAGAGCTGTCCATAGGATCGTGTAGCAACAGCGCCACTGTACAATTTCAGGCCACTGTGATATTGCACCTAAAAAATTAAACTTTGAAAATGAATAACTTTTGAATGAAACACCTTTCAGCAGTGGGAGTACTCTTGTTTTACTCAGGGGGATAAACCCTACAACATATTTTTTTTTACATTTTAAGTATTACTATCCCTTTAACATGATATCTAGGCAGTTTTCAAATGTGCAAAATTTAATTAAGGTGAAAGTGCCACTTTAAAGGGATAATCTGGCAACCCAACCCAGGATGTGGTTTTCCACAAATGAGAACTGATCAGGTTGCTATGGCACCCGAGCTGTTGCTGATCGAATTAACTGGGTCAGCCCCTTCACAGCACTCACTCTTTAATACTATGGAATGCAAGTTTAAAAGGTGCCCAGCAGTCTACTGCTTGCCGCACAGAGGCTGCTCCCATCCCACTACCCAGCATCCTATGATGATGGAGGATGTCTGTCTCTAAGCTGGAGCGATCTCATTGGCTAGATATCAATCTCTGCCAATGAGATCGCTCCAGCTTAGAGAAAGAAAGCCACCATCATTGGAGGATGCTGGGTAGTGGGACGGGAGCAGAGGCAGTGCTGCAAGACGGAAGTAGGCTGCTGGGCACGTTATAAACTTGAATTTTTGTGTAGATAATGTTTTTTTTTTCAAAAATGACTAACATATTAAACTTTTTTGCTAAATGCTCTATCTAATGAGCATTAGATATCTATGTGCGATAGATCAGAGGTTCTCAACCCATGTCCTCAGTGGCCACTAACAGGCCAGGACTTAGGAATTTCCCTGCTAGAACACAAGTGTGTTGATCAGAGGCTCAGTAGTATTGATTAACTCACTTGTGCTCTTAAAAGGAAATTCTAAAATCCTGGCCTGTTAGTAGCCACTGAGAGCACAGGTTGAGAACCACTGTGATAGATCCACTTTAAAAAGTACTTACAGTTAGAAAAAATAACAGCTTTCCTAATACTGCTTTATTAACAAAACCTATGGTAAAAAAAAAAAGAAAAGAAAAAAAAGAGACGATACATCCCCTTTAACCCCTTAGTGACCGGCCAGGCACGGAGGCGGCCGGCACTTAACACCTGCCAATTTTTTTTTTCTTCATTCCTTAAAACGATTTCTCCGCTCGGGTCGTACATGTTCGTCCTCGGGTGGTAAGGGGTTAAATATTACTATACCTTCACATTCCATTGTTCATCCTCTGGCACTCAAAGGGTTAAATGATTATTTTTTTTGCAATGATAAAGTTCAGAGTGTTCCCTGCTGCACCCTGTTGCAGAACCAAATCTTGATTTTTTGGAAAACATCACTACTATATGCAGGCATGCTCTTTTATTAATGAGGCAGAATTCCTGCACCCTTCTGTATATTCAACTTAATCAAAAATCACAGTCTATAAAAGAAAGAAGTGAAGACAAAACACCAAAAAAACAAATACATTACACATTCCCAAACTCGTGTATCGTGCGCAGTCAATGAAAAGGAACATTTATAAAAAGTCAGACGCATACAATAATAGAATAACATAAAATAACTGGAGTGGCTTATGTGCCTCTAAATTTGTTATTACTCCAACTGCCTCCTCCCCTCCTCTCGGTTTGGATAGACATATGGACTATTTAACCCCCTAGGATGCGAAAAAAGTATCCACTTTTGGAAGCAGACTAGGGATTCATAGGGGGATTATGCACTAAGGTGTGATAAAGAGGTGACCGCTAATAACCCAGAGATTACTTCTCCAGTGACAACATTTCTCCAGCTCCTATGTTATTCTATAGAGCCTATGCACTTAGGGTGACCACATTTCAGTTCTGCCATTCAGGAACACTGCAAAGAGAAGAGCGCACCACTGAGTTCTAAACACTAGAGGGAGAACTACCCATTGTCTGCTGTGTAAGAAAGTGATGTCTGTTGTGGGCTACAAGAAAATCTACATCAAGCCCAAAGCCTTAAACTACCGTAAAATCTCGGGTGTAACACGCACAATTTTATCCCACTTCACCTTATGTGAAGTGGGGGTGTGTGTATTATACTCGAGAGTTTTTTATTTAAAAAAAAAAATAAGTTGGCCAGAACCCTTCCCTCCCTCCCCCGGCGCTATCCGATTCTAAAATGCCACTTACTTTCTTAAAAAGACAAGTCCCCGCGTTTTCAACATTATCAGGAAACATATAAACGATGTGAATCTTCCCCTGCAGGCGGCACACTTCCATTCGCCGCCCAATTCCTTCAGTTGACTTTCAGGACCTACCGGCTCCAGCCAATGGTAATGCCCTGTGAGAATCTGAAGGTCCTCACAGGGCAGTACCTTAGCCGAAAGGAAGCGGGCGGCAAATGGAAGTGTGCAGCCCGCAGGGGAAGATTCACATTGTTTTCATGTTTCCTGATAATGATGATAATGCGGGGACTTGTTTTTTGATGAAAGTAAATGGCATTTTAGCAGCGGATAGCGCCGGGGGAGGGAGGGAAGGGTTCTGGCAGACTTAATTTTATTTTTCATAAGAGGGGAAAACAAGGGTGTGTATTATACATAGGCACTCTTGTTTTCACCTAAAATCTTGGGTATAATATACACCTGCGTATTATACACAGGTACGTATTATACCTGAGATTTTACGGTAACATCACATTACAACATAATTACACTGCAGCTGCCCATGCCCACATCAAGGCTCAGTTCTCTCTCTAGTGTTCTGAGCTATGTCTCGAGGCCATTTTGTTGTAGCCCTGCAGAGGCATCACTTCCTGTCACAGTAGACAATGGGCAGTTCTCCTAGTGTTTAGAACTCTGTGCTCTGGAGTCTTCATTCCGGGACTTTGTATTGTCCCAGAAGGGGGCTGGCCGGGACAAGGGACACACATAAAATCCAGGACTGTCCTGGGCAATCAGGGACATGTGGTCACCCTATATGCACTAAGATATCCAATGCTGGAGAGATCTTAGTGCATTGGATCCATAGAGTGACACAGGAACTGGAGAAGTGATATCACTGGAGAAGTCATCTCCATATTATCCCCTCTTTATCACGCCTTAGTGAATAACCCCCATTGAGCTCTTAGGGCGAGATGTTTAAAAAGTAATCATTATGAAAACATTGTCGGATCAGGAGTTGGTGGTAAAGGAAGGACAGTATTTTCAGAAGTAAATCCATCACGTTTGAAAATGCGTATAAAGAATTAAAAATAACAGTAACAAGATCTTGATGAACATTGGCCTTAAAAATTGTGGTTTAAAATTGTCTTTGATTTTGTCTTCAAAACGAAATTTTCAAAGAATCAAAGACATTTTTCAATCTTTGAAATGGCAAATTGTTTCTCTTTTCTGCTAACACCATTTCAATTTGTCTTCTCCAAGTTTAGACCATTTTTATTTTGTCGGGAAAAAATTACATTAATCAGAGAAAAAAGTGACATTGAAACGAATATTTTTTGTCTGAAAATACCTTACAAGATGACGGTAGATTAAACCACGCCTACTTTTAAGACGGCTTTTTCCCTTTGACGGAGATGTCAGAATTGGATGCAAAAAATGACAGAAACATGTCTGAGAACTGACAGACCGTGGAGTAAGAACTTTTTTATTCTGATTACAGACAAATTCAGTTAGCACCACTTTCTGAACATCTCGCCCTAAGTCAGCTACCTCATTTCCATTAGACACAGAGGCTAGTGTATGATGTAGAAATGGAGCAGTTCTGCAGTAAAATAGCCTCACTGTAGGAGACAACTAAGAGTGTATGTTTTTATTTAAATGGGGACTTTAAATTACCGTAAAATCTCAGGTATAATGCAGACCTGAGTATAATACACAGGTGTATATTACATCTAAGATTTTAGGGGAAAACAAGAGTGCCTATGTATAATTCTCACCCTTGTGTTCCCCCTTAGTAAAAAAATCAGAGCTGCCAGGTACCTTCCCTCCCTCCCCAGCGTAATCCAGTCTCAAAATAATCCTAACCTCCACTGTAGTCCCCATCTTCCCTGCAGGCGGCGTGTTTGCATTTTCCTCCCGCTTCCTTCAATGAGCTGCCAGGACCTTCCGACTCGGGTATTGTCCTGCGAGGACCTTGAGATCCTCACAGGGCACCTAAAGGTACCATGCAATGCCTCCTAAAGGAGACCGAGACTGACGGCGCAGGCGCACATACTTCTGTAAGCAGAGACGTCTGCACTGTTGCCTGGCCATCAGTGTCAGCTGAGGTAGGTCCTTTGACTAACGCTTTCTTTATTCTACATAACAGTTTGATTGTTAAGCTTATTGCTAGATAAGGTGGGGTGGACTTAACTTGGGGTGATAATTCCCCTTTAACAATTCCTATTAATTTAAATTGGGCCACTGAATGCTCTGACGGTGCAGGCGCGCAGATGCCTCTAGATCGCTGTTGACTGGCCGTCAGTGTCGGCTGAGGTAGGATTTTTGACTAACTCTGTCTTTATTCTACATAACAGTTTGATTGTTAAGATTATCGCCAGATGCCATAATAGGTGCGGTATGACTTTAGCTGGGGTGATAGTTCCCTTTTAATTGTTCCCTATGGTGCAGCTGATTTACTCTGAAGAGCCCGTTACACGGGGCCACAGTACCACTGCCAGCCGGACGTGGGGCAGTTATGCTCAGTAGACACTGCATGCCCCACGGCTGATACAGTGCCAGCCGGTGGCGGTGCAGTCATGCTCAGGAGAGACTGCCTGTTCCGCTGCTGATACAGAGCTGGATGCTCCTTCGGAGCGCCCCGCTCTGTATCAGCCTCGTCACAGGCAGTATCTACTGCTCATGACTGCGTCGTTACAAACTTTCTAGCTAATTATTATGTAGGATGAGCCATAGTCTTCTTGATTTATTGCTAAGTTGATCGATTGGGGAATATAGTCCAATGGTTGTGTTTTGTGCATCATTTAAATGTGCCGACTGCAGGGTTCCGCACGCAGTATATTTTTTAATATGAACGATTTATGAAGCATCGGACGAGAGTCTCTGGAGCTGATTGGTGTAATTTTGGGAGTGAGAATTGTCACGTTGTAACTTATGGCCGGGTGTAGGAGGCCTGGATAATTCCCTGCAGTGAATAACATATCCATAGTTAGGTGCGGCAAATGGGGCTTGGAATAAAATGTAAAATTGTTGAAAAAAAATCAGCAGTAACCTACTGGTGGATAGGCACACAAAAGCAAAAGTTGAGCAATCCACCACAAAAATTGCCACTAATTTAAAAAGGATTTTAACCCCATGCATTTGCTAGGTAAGCTCTATAGTATCACTAGGTAAGCTTTACTTAAATTGTAAGCTTTGTTGTAGCGCACTAGTGTAGCCCCATTTCAACTGTAAGCTCTGTGGTATCACGTGACTTAAGTCACAACAATAATGACAATTTTAAAATTAACAAAAGGGGGTGGGCTGGGACAGTGGTCTCGAACGATAATAGAAATGGGCCACATGAATGTATTTGACCCTGGGCCACAAGTTGCCAGCCCTCACCTGGAAATCTATGATTTTCCATGTTTTAACAGAACCTGCCATTTTACATCCCATTATATGTAGAAGAAAATAATTAATTTAAGGCCTCAGCCATTACCTCCCTTATAAATTAACTTGTCTCAGTTTTCAGGGGGACCAGTATCAACCATAATCTTTTTGGCATTTATACACTTTAAGAAATGTTTATGATTTTACTTACTCTCATTTGCAATACTTTTCCCATTTTCAATTCTGGCTTGCCTAATTGCTTGTCTGCAGATTGCAGAGAGCTCCCTGGATATTTTTCCAGAGAGTTTTATCTCAGGGACTGTGTAAGTAGATATACTTATACAATGTAAAAATAAAATGTGCACTGTAAAAAGGATAGTGATACAATGTACAAAATATTGCCTCCAGTCTATTAAACATAGCATACAAAGCTTTCAGTGCTGAAGGAGTAGTGTTATATGGTATCACCAGAGGTGTAACTAGAAGTCACCAGACCCTGGTGCAAAAATTGCCATGGACCCCCGACCACCTTGCCCCAATTGGCCACCTCCACATTGCCCAAATGTCCACCTCTCCACATTGCCCGCAATGTCCATCTCCCCACACATTGTCACCAATGTCCATCTCCTACCTCCCTGGTGGACCACTGGCGTGGCAAGAGAGGTCTGTGCCTCTTTCTGCACAGACCTCTATTAGAAGTTGGAGCTCCTGCGTGGTCCTCTTTCTAGTAACGAGGAGTTCTTGGAGATTATGTCATCTCCTAGCGCTCTACATTACTGTAGAGTGGACCGCGAGTGAGCTCCAGCTTCTAATAGAGGTCTGTGCAGAAGGAAGCACAGACCTCATCTAGTTGTGGGCGCAGGGCGTGGGGGAAGGTCTCAGGGGGTGGCTGGCCCCCAGGAGTGATAAGCCCAGTCACAGTTGCTACCTCTGCGACCCATATTGTTATACCACTGGGTATCATTGTCCTGTAGGGTGGCCACATTTCATTTCTGCCATTCAGGGAACTGCTGAGACAAGAGTGCACCACAGAGTTCTAAACACTGGCAGAACTGCCCATTGACTGCTGTGGCCCAAAACCTTAGACTAGCATTACACTACAACAAATTTGCACTGCAGCTCCTTATTGATGTCAGGATCAAGGCTCAGTTCTCTCTCTAGTGTTTAGAGCTCTGTCTGGAAGCCATTTTGTTGTAGTCCATCAGAGACATCACTTCCTGTCATAGTAGAACTCTGGAGTCTTCATTCCAGGACTTTGTATTGTCCCAGAAGTGGGCTGCCTGGGACAAGGGACACACATTTAAAATCCAGGACTGTCCCGGGCAGTCCGGGATACGTGGTCACCCTACTGTCTTGCTTTGATGGTGACTGACCATAAAACTGTCTTCGGAAAGAGATCAACATAGCTGGGAACTCTCCAGATTTTCCCCGGAGACTCCGGTTTTAGCTTCTAGTTACTGAGTCTCCGGGGCAGAGGCGGGTTCTCTGGATGTGGGGAGTTTCTAATGAAACTCTGCCCGCCTCTGCTTCTCCCATTGTGCTTCTCCCACTCCCTGTCCTCTTCTCTGCTTTCCACAGCTTATTTTGTACACTTTTTTTAATTTAAAAGCTCCGCCCCCACTCACGATTAAGCCCCGCCCCTTTTGACGCAAATTGCATCATTTTTCTCTCCCGTCAGCAGCACAGGACTCCCCTCTCTGGGCAGTCCTCATAAAAAAGTTCCCAGGATTGGAGATCAAGGGAACTCACTGTCAGTGATGTAAAGTGTAAAAAGTTGAAAAATGATAAATAGAATAAAAAATATAGGCAATATTATGGTACCGATTATGTGCTTTCACAATATGAAAAGTCAAAGGAAAAAACTCTACTATCACTTGAATCATTTAACCCTTGTAGTGTCAGAGGGGTGCACATACCTCCCAAGTGTCCCTCTTTAGGAGGGACAGTCCCTCATTTAGACCAAAATCCCTCTGTCCCTCTTTCCCACCCTGATGTCCCTCTTTTTAGGAAATCAGACTGTGTAGTGTGTATATTAGTTTATCATATTGCTCTACAGCAATAAAACATTTTTGCTTGTTTAACCCCTTAGTGACCGTCCGGGAACGCACACGGCCGGCACTTAACACCCGCCAAACTTTTTTGTGCATTACTTTAAATGATTTCCGGAACGTATATATACGTCCTCTGTCACTAAGTGACAGTTTCTGCAGGACGTACATGTACATCCATTGTTGGGAAGGGGTTAAACATCAGTATATGTGTTTATAAATTATTTTGTGTAAAATAAAATACTTTAGTCTTGTTATAAGTCATTTATTACATTACACAAGGAGGTTTCAGTAGGTCAGGAAATAGCCTAAACGTTCTCGGTAATGCCCCGCCCACCAGCCACGCCCCCAGAAACACCCTGTAAAACACAAGTGTCCCTCTATGGCAATTTGAAATGTTGAGAAGTACGGGTGCACAATGCATTGCTTACATCTCTGGCACTCAAACTGTTAAATCAGTGAAAATTTTACTTGTTAAGTATGGTACAGCTAGTTTGCTCCAGAATTGATCCAATGCTATTTTGTGCATATAGCCTGAAGGCTTCTAAATGATTTCATTATAATAATGTCAGGTCCAAATTACCATCTAATTCTTTTATTAGTTGAGATTTATGGAACTGTAAAATGGTATGTACTGACTGCAGTTAGAATATAATTAGATTGTAGCCTCAGGGGATTTAAATCGTTGTTCTTAATTATTAAATTAACTTACATTGTCCAACGCATTACCTTGATCCTTTAACTATGTGTTTTTTGTACTTTACAGTACAAAGATAAGCAACATTTTCCAAACTATCAAGTGCAACATTTGCTGGCATTTCCAAAATGCAAAGAATGTTATACATTTTACAAATTAATGCAGGCTCTCTGGATATCCACACGTTAGTCCCTATGAGTGCCACAAAAGTGTACAATGCTTTGCTGCACAATTTGAGACACACCACTATATCACTCACAGGATAAATCTCAGGCCTCAGAGAGAAACCATTATACAGTTAGGGAAAAAATTATTTGATCCCCTGCTGATATTGTATGTTTGCTCACTGACAAAGAAATGATCAGTCTATAATTTTAATGGTAGGTTTATTTGAACAGTGAGAGACAGAATAACAACAAAAAAATCCAGAAAAACACATTTCAAAACAGTTATAAATTGATTTGCATTTTACAGAGTGAAATAAGTATTTGACCCCTTTGCAAAACATGACTTAGTAATTGTTGACAAAACCCTTGTTGGCAATCACAGAGGTCAGACATTTCTTGTAGTTGGCCACCAGGATTGCACACATCTCAGGAGGGATTTTGTCCTACTCTTCTTTGCAGATCCTCTCCAAGTCATTAAGGTTTCGAGGCTGACGTTTGGCAACTTGAACCTTCAGCTCCCTTCACAGATTTTCTATGGGATTAAGGTCTGGAGACTGGCTAGGCCACTCCAGGACCTAAATGTGCTTCTTCTGGAGCCACTTCTTTGTTGCCTTGGCTGTGTGTTTTGGGTCATTATCATGCTGGAATACCCATACACGACCCATTTTCAATGCCCTGGTTGAAGGAAGGAGGTTCTCACCCAAGATTTGACGGTACATGGCCCTGTCCATCGTCCCTTTGATGCGGTGAAGTTGTCCTGTCCCCTTAGCAGAAAAACACCCCCAAAGCATAATGTTTCCACCTCCATGTTTGACGGAGGGGATAGTGTTCTTGGGGTCATAGGCAGCATTCCTCCTCCTCCAAACATTGCGAGTTGAGTTGATGCCAAAGAGCTCGATTGGTCCTTAAGGGGTTAATGGGGCATTATTATTAGGTTTTCTGTAACCCTTTGAGAGCCAGAGAGGTATCCGAAGCATTGCAAAAAAATGAGTTAAATACTCCTCTGGCACTCAAATGATTAACCATTTGAATACTATAGTGGTCTCCAGAACATTGCAAAGCAATGTGTTAAAATCCACATTTAAATCCATGTTTGTCTTTTGTGCCTCAATTGTTGTGCTCAAGAATTATTCCAGTTCTACTCCATTCAGGGCTGCGGTCACTATGCTGAAATTGCACTGACTATACATTGATTTTCCAGCTCTGCCGCTGCTTTCCAAATGTTCATGCCTCATTAAAGGTTTATGCTTTTAATAATTTCACTTTGATTTCTGTTTGCATGTAACGTTACCTAACAAAGCCCAATGCCAGTCTAATCCGTCTGACAGATGTACAACAATCCATTTGACTGTGTCTCTCTCAGACAACATGGCCACAGGCAAGTCAAATTGGTCCGCTGCCGAAAACCACAAGTTGGCTGTCAGGTAAATGAGGTATTAAGCAATGAATTATCACCATGACAATCCAATAAATATGAAACAAATTCAGATAATATCAGCCGTAATCCTCAGGGGCTGCTGTATGTTACAGAGGGGGATATGTTGAGTATCGTACAAAAGCTTAGGTTCTGATGCTTTAACCCCTTAAGGATCAGCGATCTAGACTTGTGCGAATCGGTTTGTCCAAATACTAGAGACCCAGGTCCGCACCAGGTTGGGTGTCTGCTAGGTACAGGGGAATAACAAGAGAATAGTCAGACAGAGCCACAGGTCAGCACCAGAGAGGGTAGTCAGACAAGCCAGGTCATACACAGTTCAGGTAGTCAGCCAGAGCCACAGGTCTGCACCAGGTTGGGTGTCCACTAACTAAGGATACTAATACTAGTTCGAATGGTAGCCAGAATGTGATCTGTCAGAATGATAGGCACGGGAACACTATCAGTCTCAGGATCTGATCCGAATTGCCTCGAGAGGGCATCTGCCCTGACATTCTTGGTAGTCAGAAGGTACGATACCACCTAATTAAACCTGGAGAGGGATGAAGCCCATCTGGCCTGCCTGGGCGACAACCTCTTAGCCTTGGAAAGATAGGTCAGATTTTTGTGGTCAGTGAGGATTAGGATTGGAGAACTCGTCCCCTCCAACAGGTAGCGCCACTCCTTGAGTGCGAGGATAATAGCCAGCAACTCTCGATTCCCTATATCGTATACACTCTGAGCCCTGGTCAATTTCTTAGAAAAGTAGCCGCATGGCAGTAGGACCTCCCCTGGAGCTGAGAGAGGAGGGCGCCTACTCCCGACTCAGAGGCATCGACCTCCAGAGTTAAGCGCAGGGTGTGATTCAGATGAGACAGGATGTTAGCCTTAGTGAAGGCAACCTTCAGATCCTCAAATGCTCAGATGGCCTCAGGGGACCAGTAGGACGTGTCTGCCCCCTTGTGTGTCATGTCGGTAAGTGGCTTGACCACTGACGAGAATTTCTTGATGAACCTTCTATAGTAGTTTGTGAAACCCAGAAACCTTTGAATGGCCTTTAGACCCACCAGACGAGGACACTCCAGCACAGCCGACAACTTAAGTGGATCCATAGCCAGTCCTACAGAAGAGATCATGTACCCCAGAAACGTGACTTGAGACTTGTGAAACTCACACTTTTCCAGCTTGCAAAACAGCCTGTTGTCACACAGGAGTTGCAAAACCTGTACCACATCCGCTCGATGTGCCTCTGTGGTAGGTGAGTGGATGAGAATGTCATCCAGATATACTACTACACATTTCTGCAGTAGATCTCTCAATACGTCATTGATAAATTCTTGAAACACTACAGGAGCATTGCATAGCCCAAAGGGCATTACCAGATATTTATAATGTCTGCTACGAGTGTTAAAGGCGGATTTCCACTCATGCCCTTCCTTTATTCTCATCAGATTATAGGCCACCCTTAAATCGAGTTTGGTGAATACTTTCGAGCCATTAATTTGATCAAACATCAATTTGTTTAGGCCTCTGTAGTCTATACATAGTCTTAACTTCTTCTTACCTTCTCCCCATATACATGGTCTTAACTTTATCTTACCTTCTCCCTCATATTCCCTTCTTCCCATAAGCACCATCACCTTCTCTCCTGTCTGACCCAACTCCCATAAGCATCATTGCCTTGTCCTCTGTCTGCCCAAAGCACCCTCACCTTTACCTTGTCAGCCCTCCCTTCTACAAGCACCATTGTCTTTTCCCTGTCAGCACTCCCTTCCATAAGTAACCATCACCTTCTTCCTACTGCCCTCCTTCCCATAAGCATCATCACCTATCACTATCGCTTTCTTACCTGTCTGCCCTCCCTTCCATAAGGACCATCACCTTCTCCTCTGTCTGCCCTCCCTCCCATAATGCCATCACCTTCAACCCTGTTCAGCCTCCTTCCCATAAGCACCATCACATTCTCCTCTGTCCGCCCCCCCTCTCATATGCACCATCATCTTCCCCGCATCTGCCCTCCCTACCATAAAACCACCTCTTTCTCCCCATCCGGTCCCCCTCCATAAGCACCATGACCTTCCTTCCCATCTACACCACTTCCCATTAGCACCATCACCTTCTCCCCTGTCTACCCTCCCTCCCATAAGCACCATCACCTTCTCCCCTGTCTGCCCTCCCTTCCATGAGCACAATCACCTTCACCTCTGTCTGCCCTCCCTCCCTTAAGCACCATCGCCTTCTCCCCTGTCTGCCCTCCCTCCCATAAGCACAATCACCTTCTCTCCTGTCTGCCCTCCCTCCCATAAGCACAATCACCTTCTCCTCTGTCTGCCATCCTTCCCATAAGCACCATCACCTTCTCCCATGTCTGCCCTCCCTCTAATCAGCACTATTGTCTTCTCTCCTGTCTGCCCTCCTTCCCAAAAGCACCATCGCCTTCTCCCCTGTCTGCTCTCCCTCCCATAAGCACAATCACCTTCTCCTCTGCCTGCCCTCCTTCCCATAAGCGCCATCACCTTCTCCCGTCTGCCCTCCCTCCCATAAGCACCATCACCTTCTCTCCTGTCTGCCCTCCCTCCCATAAGCACCATCACCTTCTCTCCTGTCTGCCATCCTTCCCATAAGCACCATCGCCTTCTTCCCTGTCTGCCCTCCCTCCAATCAGCACTATCATCTTCTCCCCTGTCTGCCCTCCCTCCCATGAGCACCATCACCTTCTCCCCTGTCTGCTCTCCCTCCCATGAGCACTATCACCTTCCCCCTGTCTGCCCTCCCTCCCATGAGCACCATCACCTTCTCCCCTGTCTGCTCTCCCTCCAATCAGCACTATCGTCTTCTCCCCTGTCTGCCCTCCTTTCCATAAGCACCATCACCTTCTCCCCTGTCTGCCATCCCTCCCATGAGCACCATCTCCTTCCCCCTGTCTGCCATCCCTCCCATGAGCACCATCACCTTCCCCCTGTCTGCCATCCCTCCTATGAGCACCATCACCTTCCCCCTGTCTGCCCTCCCTCCAATCAGCACTATTGTCTTCTCCCCTGTCTGCCCTCCTTCCCATAACCACCATCGCCTTCTCCCTTGTCTGCCCTCCCTCCAAATCAGCACTATCATCTTCTCCCCTGTCTGCCCTCCCTCCCATGAGCACCATCACCTTCCCCCTGCCTGCCCTCCCTCCAATCAGCACTATCGTCTTCTTCCGTCTGCCCTCCCTCCCATGAGCACCATTGCCTTTTCTCCTGTCTGCCCTCCCTCCAATCAGCACTATCGTCTTCTCCCCTGTCTGTCCTCCCTCCAATCAGCACTATCGTCTTCGCCCCTGTCTGCTCTCCCTCCCATGAGCACCATCACCTTATCCCCTGTTTGCCCTCATTCCCATAAGCACAATCACCTCCTCCTCTGTCTGCCCTCCTTCCCATAAGCATCATTGCCTTCTCTCCTGTCTTCCCTCCCTCCAATTAGCACTATCATCTTCTCCCCTGTCTGCCCTCCCTCGCATTAGAACCATTGCCTTCTCCCTGTCATCTCTCCCTCACATAAGTACCATCACCTCCTCTCCTGTCTGACCTCCCTCCCATAAGTACCATCACCTCCTCTCCTGTCTGACCTCCCTCACATAAGTACCATCACCTTCTCCCCTGTCTGTCCTCCCTCCCATAAGCACCATTGCCTTCTCCCTGTCAGCTCTCCCTCACATAAGTACCATGACCTCCTCTCTTGTCTGCCCTTCCTCCCATAAGCACCATCACATTCCACTCCATCTGCCCTCCCATAATACCATCACCTTCCCCCTTGTCCGGCCTCCCTCCCATAAGCACCATCACCTTCTTCCCTGTCTGCACTTGTTAATCAATTTGTTGGATGCCACTCAAAGGGTTAAACCACACAAGCAATACCGTAGCACTATAGTGTATAGGTGTGTGTGTGTGTTTCCAGTACAGATGAATACGTACAGTATGTTGTTATTGTATGTGTAATGTTAGATTATACTAATGTTTTTGAGGTCAGATTCTGACAGGCTAAGGGGAAAGCCTATCCCTTTGCTGAAATGATCCACTCAGGTGATTGTTGACGTTTATAGGACATATCTACTCGCATATCAATCCCAACCATTCAGTGCTGCCATTTAAAGGAACCTGATATTCTGAGAAATCAACAGTTTACAATGGTTGGAAAAAGCTGGATAGGCAAGATCACCAGAGGAACTGAGTAAAGGCACTCTGGGACATACGCATAAAGATAAAAGTTGAATAATTCTGGAGGAAATCAGTCATACCATTGTGAACAAATACAAATTTGCATTGTTTTAAATGAGGCTTTAGATTTAACCCCAGAGGTTACTAACACTTTAGTTGGCATGGAGTACTATCTGCGGTACTGGTTCTTAACCTTTTACAGACCAGAAGGGTGTACAACACACTGTGAAGCCATGCGTTGCACACACACACACACCTCTGGTCCTTTAAGAGAAATTATCTCATTATGATGACTCAGGAGATTATTAAAGGCTTTCAAAGACATCTAAATGTATGTTAGCCATTCTTTATTTAAAACAACATTTTAAAGAAAAATCTAGTTAGTGAGTGCACATTAACCAGCACGTCCTGGTAGGACGTGGCAGTTAGGATAAAGAATGGAATGTCACTATCTGGCTGGTAGGAAGTTGCAGATGGAAGGAAGAGTGGAATGTCACTATCTGGCTGGTAGGAAGTTGCAGATGGAAGGAAGAGTGGAATGTTAGTATCTGGCTGGTAGGAAGTTGCAAATGGAAGGAAGAGTGGAATGTTAGTATCTGGCTGGTAGGAAGTTGCAGATGGAAGGAAGAGTGGAATGTTAGTATCTGGCTGGTAGGAAGTTGCAGATGGAAGGAAGAGTGGAATGTTAGTATCTGGCTGGTAGGAAGTTGCAAATGGAAGGAAGAGTGGAATGTTAGTATCTGGCTGGTAGGAAGTTGCAGATGGAAGGAAGAGTGGAATGTTAGTATCTGGCTGGTAGGAAGTTGCAGATGGAAGGAAGAGTGGAATGTTAGTATCTGGCTGGTAGGAAGTTGCAGATGGAAGGAAGAGTAGAATGTTAGTATCTGGCTCAGTGATTCTCAACCAGGGGGCCGTGGCACTTTAGTGTGCCTCGGACATCAACTTAGGGTGCCCCATGTTTTCTATGAAGACTCACAAAAATGGACTTTTAAATAAAGATTTATAGAAATTGTTATGCACAATAGATTTAGTTTTGTTATTATGATTATAAAACCTAATACTAACTGTATATTTATGAATTGTACCCTTCTTATGCCCTTGATAAAGTACATTAAATATGTTAGTGGTGCCCCGAATGTTGTAGATTATGTGTTAGGGGTGCCCCGAACAAAAAAGATTGAGAACCACTGATCTGGCTGGTAGGAAGTGGCAGTTGGAAGGAAGAGTGGAATGTTAATATATGGCTGGTAGGACGTGGCAGTGGGAAGGAAGAGTGGAATGTTAGTATCTGGCTAGTAGGAAGTGACAGTTGGGATGAACATTGGAATGGTAGTATCTCACACAGAAGGCTGTACCAGCCAGTGCTGCCTATTTTACATAAAGTGACAAATAAATACATAAATCTAAATATCTCTTAAACTATTATTTTAAATAAAGAATGATGAGCATACAGTTGGTGATTTGTAAATCTGCTTCAAAACCACCCATGTCATTATAAAGTATTAGTTCCACTTTAAAGGGTTAAACAGATATTATTAAAGTAGAAAAAGTGCAGAGACACGAGACAAAGCTGAAACAAAAGGATTGACTGGTGTTAGTTATAAAGAATGGCTAGACACACTGGGTTTAATTACATTATAGAAGGGATGTTTCTTAAACGACATGATTAGTATTAACATTTAATATTCAAGGTCAATACAAAGATCTCTTTGGGTAACTGTATACTACAGGGGTTTGCTGACTTTTCTTTACCATTTTGAGTACCAAAGAGGTATCCAATACTGCAATTTTTGCACCAGGTCCCGGAGGCTTCTGTGTGGGAGGTAATATCTGTACCTGGATTGAGAACTGGTTAAAGGGATAGAAACGTTTCTTGTTTCTACATAAATAAAGCTTCGATAGTTCATCGTCATAGCTGGGAACTCTCCGGGTTTGCCCCAGAGACTCAGGTTTTGACATAACTGGGTCTCCGGGGCAGAGTTTGTTCCTCCGTGGTGTTGGCAGTTTCTTAAGAAACTCTTCCTATTGGTGCTCCTTCCCTTTCAGTTCCACCCACTTCCCCAGCCTATTGCCTATAGTTTTACAACTTTCTGAAGCCCCGTCCCAGTCGTGATTAAGCCCCGTCCCCTTTGATGCAAATCACGTCATTTGTCTCCCTGAACAGCACCATAGGCCTCCCCCTCCTGGGATGCCAGATGAAAAGTTACCATGTATGTTCATCGTATATTTTCTACCATGCAGTGGGTTATTACAATATGTATGCTGTCTAGCGCATGTATAATTATGTAATAAAGAGTTCCCCTTCTGCTCCTTTTACATACATAACGCTGCCAGATGGATCGGGATGAGGGACAATCTTCAGTTAGCATAAGGAAAAACCTGCCCTCCTTTGTCAAGGGTGGTAAGGTTTTCCTACACTGACAACCAGGAGATTGTCCCTCGTTGTGATCTATCTGATCCGATGACCAGATTCCAGATCTGAAGGGAGGCAGCGTTAGGGAGGAGGACACTTTATAACATAATTACACATGAGCTAGTCAGAGTACAGTACTGTAATAATGCTCTACATGGTAGAAAATCTATAATGAATGATCAAAGCTTAATTTATGTAGAAACATTACTAACCCTTTAAATAACAGATGGGAGAGAGTTGTTGTAAATAGAACCTTTTCAAGCTGTACATGTTGTGCAACAGTCAAATTCCCAAAGCTTTTTAATCTGTTTAGTAGTAATCTAATGTCATGATTCTCCAGGTTTTCCTGTCTTTACCAGGTTCTCTTACCTGTCTCTTGTTTTCTCCGTCTTGTTCTAGAGACGCCCTTGTTTGGGCCTATATCAAGCACTGACACCCTTGTGTCAGTGTACGATCAAAGCGTTCTGAGTTTCCAGTCTTTGAAGTTTGTTCCTTGTGTTTCCAGTGTTTGACCCAGCTTTCCTCGACTACGTCTCTTGTCTCCTAATTCTGCTACAACTCCTGTGTTGGTTTTGATCTCAGCCTGTTATTTGGCAATTCTTCTGCTTGCTGATTTTGTACCGTGCTGCTGATCCAGAGTTCGACAGAGATAGCTATGCTTCTGGTATCTTTAATACGTTGATTCCTGACCTGGTGAGTAACTGTCTGTGTCCTGGGTGGTTATCCTGCTATCAGGCTTTGCGGCCTGCACCTCTACCTGGCTTCTGTCACAGAAAGACCACCTGGGAGCAGCCACCGACTGCTAGCACCGTTCTCAAACCTGCAAACTCTAGCTCCTGGGGCCTACCTAGTAAGTTTTCCATATTGTCTCCTGTCATTGTATATTGTATTTATATCAAATCAGCAGTCTGTTACTTCTTGTGGGGATTCCCTCCCACAAAGTATTCTCAGACAGCTTACACTGGGTGCTCCAGTCAAGAGTCTAACATCTAGAAGTGGGTATTGAAAGTAATGTCTAATGACACTAAACTATGTGAGAAAATAAATACAGAGCAGTATGTTTTTTCTTTATCCCCTTAATGACCGGTGATGTGCCAGAAATGTCAACATTTTTTTTCCATTAAGGACAGGTGATAGTCCTGGAACGTCACGTATTTTGTGATTACAGCACACTGTAAGCACTAGCAGGGTCTGAAATTGACCACTCCAAGACCGGAGCAGTCTCAGACCCCCATTCCGCATGCTAGTACACATCACAGGTCAAATGTGCCGGCATGTAGGAATATATTAAAGCTGTCCTTAAGGGAAGGTAACTTCTCGGGACCACTTGTCCTTAAGGGGCTACAGAAATATTTTGGTAAATTCAGTGAATGCTGTAAAAAGTAGCATATAAGGTAAATATAGAGAAATGTATTGTAATGCATTTGGGCTGCGAAAACAAACAGGATACATCCTATAACATAAAGTGGTAGAATGCGTCGCTCACTGTGAGCCGTAACTGCACATGCACAGTAGTGTCTCTACTGTGCATGTGTGGTTTTGCATCCAGGGAGCTTCTCTGTGAGCTGTCTGGAGCTCCCCGCTAAGGAGTAGCTCGTTCTGCGAGTCTCTACTGTGCATGACTGCAGTCATGCGCAGTAGAAACTCACCGAACGCGCTGCCCCGCTCCGGACGGCTCACGTTATGTCTCTGCTCCCGGCTCCGGGGCAGCTACGTGCACTTTAGCCCGTGTATACGGGCTTCCATACTAGTATACAATAAATGGGAAATGACTCAGGGAATTCCAAGAAAGATTTAGGATTACTGCTAGACAATAGACTTCATAGCTGTGTGCAGTGTCACTCAGCTGCTGCAAAAATGAATATGGTACTATCATGTATAAAAAGGGGTATAGATGAATGAGATTGGAATATAATTCTTCCTTTATATAAATCCCTTGTAACACCTCATCTAAAATATGGAGTAGAATTTTGGGCACCAGTTCTTAAAAGAGATATATCTGAAATGGAAAAAGAGCAGAGACGTGCAATAAAACTGATAAAGGGATTGGAGGATCTGAGTTATAAAGAGAGACTAGCCAAACGGGGTTTGTTTACATTAGAGTAGAGACGTCTAAGGGGTGATACGATTACCATTAGCTAGTATATTTCAGGTGAATACAAAGAACGCTCTGGGGATTATTTTTTTAAGAGCTTAGCAAAAACCAAGAGGTCATCCAGTTTTTACTAAAACAGGGTAGTAAAGTTATGGAATTATGTGCTTCCGGATGCTGTGTTTGCAGATACTGTAGTTGCTTTCAAAAATGAGACTCATTTCTACCTTAGAACAAAATTGAGAATTATGACAGTTGGTTTAGAAGCAATTGAATGTTGATTGGGGGAATATCTATCTGCCTTTTGGAATAAGAAAGGAATTTTTTTTACCCACTTAGTGTAGGCTGACCAGATCTCACCTTTAACCTGGGACACATAGGAAATAGCCATTTTGCAGTACTTAATTGAAATCAATGCAGTCCTACAGTATGCATTTCTCCTATGCGTCCCCGGTTAAAGGTGAGGTCTGGTCAGCCTAACTTAGAGCTTAATTGGAAAATTACTTCAATAAGGCTTTTTTGGGCCTACTCTGGATCAATAAGGGTGATATTACATGGACGCTTATCTCTTTTCAGCCTCATTAACTATTATGCTATGTTCCTATGGGGGAGATTTAAGTGGAGTTAATGGAAAAGAAGAGTTAATATGGCTGTAAGAATGTCACTGGTAGTTATAAAAGTATTAAAGGGATAGTAATACTTAATTATTACTAATCCCTATATTAAAGTCCTATTAAAAATAAATATATTGTCCCCAGTGTCATCTCTCAAACCTTTATGGTTTGAGAGATAATCACTCCTAAAGTTGCCCTCTCCCTCCCCCTTCCCCATAGTCAGCGTTCTAGCTGACTGCAGGGAAGCCTGTCGTATGACCATCAGGCGGCTCTCCAGCACAGCCAAGATCGAGTTAATAAAAAAAGAAATCTTTCACGTAAATGGTCTTCTACGCGTGCTTGGTTTGTGCTTGGTTTGCAAGCACACGTAGAAGACCATTTTAATGAAATATTTTTTTTTTTTTATTTACGCGATTGTGGCTCGGCTGCAGAGCCACCTGATGATCGTAAGACCCGATTTCCCTTCAGTCAGCTACAGCGCTGACTTCAGGGAAGGGGGAGGGAGAGGAGAACTTTAGGAGCGATTTTCTCTCAAACCATAAAGTTTTGAGAGATGACACTGGGGGCAATATATTTATTTTTAATAGGACTTTAATATAGGGGTTAGTAATAATTAAGTATTACTATCCCTTTAAGGACAGTTAAGGAGGACATAACACCATGAAGTATGGTTTTGCAATAAAATGGAGTAAAGAAGTTTGTCAAAATTGGCTTAGCAAATTTATAAAGAAATGTTTCTATTTGTGACAATTTAGCAACAGAATTTTCACCACATTAATAAATATACCTAGAATACTTTATAAATACCAACACTCATAATAAGGAATAAGGACATTTTGAAGGATCTGTTCACAAAACGAATAAAGAACACTTTTTTATAAATCTCCCCAACTTTACTAATCCACAGCACTGTACAAAATAGGGGAGAGAAGAACTTGCAATAGGATACAGAAATAGATCAAAACAAATGATCATGAGGGCCCAGATTGTGGGAGCTTTTATGACCATTGCCCTTTAATAATAATATATCTAAAAAGAATAAAATTAAAGTCCAGTTGTGCCCCATGAAATTGCTTGTATCAAGCTGCGTGGTCTGATCTGTCTGGATAGACAAAATGAACACAGGTTTCCATACACACTGGGAGAGCTCAATAGAACTGCTCAGTTTGTTTAATTACAAAACGGAATGTACCCATAATTATATTGAACCCACATCAAAAGTCTCTTATCCAGAAATCTTCCTATAAGGACAGATTTAAGACATTTAAATGCACATGCTGTAAAGGAAAAAGGAACGTGCGTTATATCAAGAGAAAGCCTTTAATCCTATTGTTTCATTAGTTTAATTATTCTCCTTTATTCCATATCTTTCCATACCGCATAAAAACTCTAGTTTTCCACTATATTATTTGCTAGTAGAAACCCTGCACACTTTTGAGGCAGAAAGGCAGCTTTTAACCCTTGGGAACCAGAAATATCTCCACTGCATTGTGTTTCAATGCACTGGAAACATCTTTCGCACCCAAGAGTTACATGATTCTTATTTCTTACAAGATTCTCCTCCTCTCCTGTAAGTCACTGTGTTCTTCAGCACCCTCTTACATTTCTGCCCTTATCTCCCGCTACACCCCTTCCCGTCCACTACGGTCTTCTCAAGGGTTCTTCCTGTCCTCTCCCTACACAACTCGAGCCATCTCTCAACTACAAGCTTTCTCACTGGCTGCTACTCGACTCTGGAATGCCCTCCCCATCACCATTCGCCAATCATCCACACTCATCACCTTCAAGCGACTCCTCAAAACTCACCTGCTCAGGGAGGCATCTCAATAGCAATGTCCTCCTTCTGCACACTGACAGTCACATCAGAATCCTTCTGCACTTCTTTCACCACACCTTGTACCTGCACTTATAATACTCCTCCTACTGTCTCTGTTTGTCAATATGAATTCAGCCTAGATTGTAAGCTCCTTGGGGCAGGGTCCCTTTCCTAGTGTATGATTCCCTTGCTGCACTTTCCCTCACAAATAATGTAATGATTGTACTTAACCCCAGTTCTGTCATTTTTGTATTGTATTATTTCAACTTCTGTTAAGCGCTGTGTACATGTACGGCGCTATATAAATAAAGATACATACATACATGATTGCTAAAACAAACCTTTTGAGTGGCAGAGGGGTACTCAACGTGAAGCAATGCATTGCACACCACTCTGTCATTCAAATGGTTAAAACCATCATGCCTTACTCTGGGCATAAAATTCTAATGGCCTTCATGAATCAATCTTGTGTACATTGGTTCTTCAAAACTGAATCTTTAACCCTTTGAGTGCCAGAGGGGTACGGAACGCATTGCTTTGCAATGCTTTCCGTACCCCTCTGGCACTCAAAGGGTTAATTAATGCTGGATTTCATGTCTATGGAAGCCAACATGATTCTCACAGCATGAGCCACTAACTTGCTGCAGCATTTTCTCAGAATCCGTAAAATCACTTTTTAATATTCACAGTAATAAAGTGTTTTTAATCATAAAAAGTCCTACCCAGAGAGCTATTATTGTTTCTACTAGGGAACGATCTCTTTGTAGTTCTTTATTCTTGTCTTATATTTGGAAATCATGTAAATGGACCATATGTTGAGCGAATGAGAACAATGCAGAAGTTTGACAGTTCTTTAGACATGACACTGTGTGGCCACCATCAGAGCAAAAAACACCCAAAACCCATTGTTGTTCCGTTTCGTGTCCATTGCCAGATCCAAACTGAGGGAAGTTTGAACAGAGTCTGGCATTTATATGGCCAGTCTCTTTTCAGAATTGTTCTCATTGTCCTTCTACATGGAGGGGTCATAAATGTGCATTTCGTCACCCCTCCAGCTATTCAATGACTGGTTAGGTGGAGGGATGACAAAACAAGTGTTTGTGAACCGCCAGCTAGAAGCTGATTGGCAGGGAGGTGTGGTTACTGCAGGGCACATTCCAAGTGTCCCTTCTAAAGAGGGACACTTGGAACATACCTAAAGAGGAAACATCATAATCTAGTGTCAGGTCCGCTAGTTCGGATGAAGCAGGGAAAGGGTATGGCAAAATAAGTGAGAGAGCGAGAGAGAGTCCATTATCCCTGCAATACACAATCACATCCAGTGCTGCTCCGGGCTCTCTCTCCTTTTCTCACTGTGTGAAGACTGACAGAGCGGAGCACGCAGAGAAAGGGAGATAGAGCCTGGAGCAGCTGATCCAAGTGTTGATGAGCGTTGCTCCGGGTTCAGTCTCTCACTAGATTGTGATATTTCATAGTGCAACCTGAGAATCTCACACTTGCATACAGTGTGAGATTCTCAGGTTGCCATTTTTATTATTGGGACATGGTCAATACGAGATGTGGTCACACACTCTTCTGCGTGTGACCTTTTAAAAGGATATCCTTGGGAGGTATGGACCCCTAATCTATATATATAAAAGAAGACTTTGTGCCTGCCAAAACACACCCAGGGGCGGCAGTAAAAAGGATTACTGCTGCCATTGGGTGATTCTGTGGGAGTGTGATTTTTGGCCTGCCCCCACTATCCAGCCCGCCCACCACTATCTAAGGCTGAAAAAAAAAAATGGCTGCCACACACTCCTACACCACAGACACATGCACATGTCCTCCCACACACACACTAGCAGACACATACACACATATACACACACGCACGCTGAGGATGATGGGAACAATGTTCAAGCTACAGCTGGAAGGCCATGGTCCAATCTGTATTATGCAGCTTCTTCATTCCCTGTCTTTGAGCCTACACAGCTCTGCTAATTACTACAAGTGAGCTGATTTCTAAACAATCAGCAGGAGGATACTGGCTTGCTGAGAAAGTGGAAACAACGGCAGAGAGGTGATCAGGCAGTGCAGAGCAAGGCTTCAGCTGAGCTGGTAAATGGCAGAGACATGGATGTGACTGTATTTATATATTGCACAAAGAGAGAGAAAGAGATCAGGTTGTTTGTCAGTCTGTCTGTAAGTAGAGGTGCCAGTTCCTGCAATCATCTCCATGCTGTACATAGCTCACTGTATAGCATGTATGACAAACTATTTATATATGGTCTGGCATTGTATAGTATACAGTCTGTGTATAAGGACTGGCACTATACAGTATAGGAGGGACAGTCCCTGTTTGACACCCAAATCCCTCTGCTCCTCTATTTAGGAGATCACACGGTGTGGTGTATATACAGTGGGCTGACCAGACCTCACCTTTAACCGGGGACACATAGGAAATAAGCATATTTCAGGAGTGCACCAAAATCAAAGCAGCCCTGCAGTATGCATTTTTCATATGTGTCATTGGTTAAAGGTGAGGTCTGGTCAGCCTAATGTACAAGTGTATCAGATTGCTCCACATCAGTAAAACCCACGGTAATGTGGGTATAAACTTCTGTATATATCTGTTAAATTAGTCTGTGTAAAAAAATACTTTCATCTTCTTCTAAATCATTCACTTACAGAAAGAGTAACTTAACCATTTCAGTGCCAGAGGAGATGCAATGCATTGCTTACCCCCTGGCACTCAAAGGGTTAAAAATTCTCTACAATGGTCTGGCACTGTATAGCAGTGGTTCTCAATCTGTGCCCTCAGTGGCTATTAACAGGCCAGGATTTTAGAATTTCCTTTTAAGAGCACAGGTGAGTTAATCAATATGACTGAGCCTCTGATCAACACACTTGTGTTCTAGCAGTGAAATTCCTAAGTCCTGGCCTGTTAGTGGCCACTGAGGGCATGGGCTGAGAACCTCTGCTGTATAGTATACAGTCTGCATGTGTCTGTGTATAAGGACTGGCACTATACAGTATAGGAGGGACAGTCCCTGTTTGACACCCAAATCCCTCTGCTCCTCTATTTAGGAGATCACATTGTGTGGTGTATATACCAGTGTATCAGATTGCTCCACATCAATAAAACCCACAGTAATGTGGGAATAAACTTCTGTATATATCTGTTAAATTAGTCTGTGTAAAAAAAATACTTTCATCTTATTCTAAATCATTCACTTACAGAAAGAGTAACTTAACCATTTCAATGCCAGAGGGGATGCAATGCATTGCTTACCCCCTGGCACTCAAAGGGTTAAAAATTCTCTAAAATACACCACCAGCCACGCCCCCAGTAACACCACCGAAAACACAAGTGTCCCTCTTTGGCCATATGAAATGTTGGGAGGTATGTTACTTACACTGCTCACACTGTATGTATTTATGTTCTGATTTGCAGCTGTGTGTCACTGTTTGTGTTGTCAGTGCATGTGTGTGTATATGTGTGTGTTGCATGTGTCTCTGTCTATCACTGTGTGTACCTTTCTGACACGTACACCCTACGCTATAATTCACTATCATAACATTTATTTAAAAAAAGAGAAACATTTCCTGCATAACATGACGGGCAACGCCGTCCCAAACTGCTAGTATCTCCTAAAGAGGGACACTGGGTAGGTATGGACCTCTAATATCTCCTAAAGAGGGACACTTGGGAGGTATGGACCTCTAATATCTCCTAAAGAGGGACACTTGGGAGGTACGGAGCCCTAATATCTCCTAAAGAGGGACACTTGGGAGGTATGGACCCCTAATATCTCCTAAAGAGGGACACTTGGGAAGTATGGCTCTCTATCCTTTTCTCACTGTGTGCAGACTGACAGAGCGGAGCACGCAGAGAAAGGGAGAGAGATCCTGGAGCAGCTGATCCAAATGTTGATGAGCGTTGTACCGGGTTCAGTCTCTCACTAGATTGTGATATTTCATAGTGCAACCTGAGAATCTCACACTTTCATACAGTGTGAGATTCTCAAGTTGCCATTTTTATCATTGGGACATGGTTAATACGAGATGTGGTCGGACACTCTTTTGCGTGTGACCTTTTAAAAGGATATCCTTGGGAGGTATGGACCCCTAATATCTCCTAAAGAGGGACACTGGGTAGGTATGGACCTCTAATATCTCCTAAAGAGGGACACTTGGGAGGTATGGACCGCTAATATCTCCTAAAGAGGGACACTTGGGAGGTATGGACCTCTAATATCTCCTAAAGAGGGACACTTGGGAGGTACGGAGCCCTAATATCTCCAAAAGAGGGACACTTGGGAGGTATGGACTCCTAATATCTCCTAAAGAGGGACACTTGGGAAGTATGGACCCCTAATATCTCCTAAAGAGGGACACTTGGGAAGTATGGACCCCTAATATCTCCTAAAGAGGGACACATGGGAGGTATGGAGCCCTATTATCTCCTAAAGAGGGACATTAGGGAGATATGAATCCCTAATACCTCCTAAAGAGGGACAATTGGGAGGTATGAACCCTAATATCTCTAAAAGAGGGACACTTACAAGTTATGGATCCCGACTATCTCTTAAAGAGGGACACTTGAGCAGTATGGAATAGCAGAATTTGCAGATGCCTTCAAAAACAAGTTGAGGACTATATTTTAGGGTTGAAACATGTGAATAATTTTGTATGCTATCTGTGAGCACGTAATATTTAAAGCTATAACAACCTATTTCATTTTTTGGCGTTGTGTTCCTAAGTTATATAAACCTATTTCATTTTTTTGTGTTAGTGTTCCTTTAAGGACCGAAGAGATTTTGAGACATACCAACTGTACCATAAGGGGCAAATAAAACTGTCCATTTCATACACAGAATCCTGTTTAAATTGTTTTTTATACATTTTACTGCTAGAGAGGTCTCCAAAACATTGCGAAGCACCGCGGTAGAGAACTCTCTAAAATTCCACGTTTCAAATGTCTTATTTAACCTTTTGAGTGCCAAAGGGGGTGCCCAAAGCATTGCATACAATGAGGTAGACACCAATCTGGCATTATAAGTTTAAACACTGGAAACTTTTATTTGTCCTAAATGGTCCACCCTTGCGTAAAGGGATAGTAATATTTAAAATGTAAATATATAATATATACTAGTTGAAGAGCCCGTTACACAGGCCACAGTGCCACTGCCAGCCGGTCGTGGGGCAGTCATGCGCAGTAGACACTGACCGCGCCGCGGCTGATACAGAGCTGGACGCTCCTTTGGAGCTCCCAGCTCTGTATCAGCCACAGCGTGGGCAGTCTCTACTGCACATAACTGCAGCACGCACAGCAGTCTCTACTGCCCATGACTACAGCACGCACAGCAGTCTCTACTGCCCATGACTGCAGCACACACAGCAGTCTCTACTGCCCATGACTGCAGCACGCACAGCAGTCTCTACTGCCCATGACTGCAGCACACACAGCAGTCTCTACTGCCCATGACTGCAGCACACACAGCAGTCTCTACTGCCCATGACTGCAGCACACACAGCAGTCTCTACTGCCCATGACTGCAGCACGCACAGTAGTCTCTACTGAGCATGACTGCAGCACACACAGCAGTCTCCACTGCCCATGACTGCAGCACGCACAGTAGTCTCTACTGAGCATGACTGCAGCACACACAGTAGTCTCTACTGCCCATGACTGCAGCACGCACAGCAGTCTCCACTGCCCATGACTGCAGCACGCACAGTAGTCTCTACTGCCCATGACTTCGGCACGCACAGCAGTGTCTATTGCCCATGACTGCAGCACGCACAGCAGTCTCTACTGCACATGACTGCAGCACACACAGCAGTCTCTACTGAGCATGACTGCAGCACGCACAGCAGTCTCTACTGAGCATGACTGCAGCACGCACAGTAGTCTCCACTGCCCATGACTGCAGCACGCACAGCAGTGTCTACTGCCCATGACTGCAGCGCGCACAGCAGTGTCTACTGCCCATGACTGCAGCACTCACAGCAGTCTCTACTACCCATGACTGCAGCACGCACAGCAGTCTCTACTGCTCATGACTGCAGCACGCACAGCAGTCTCTACTGCTCATGACTGCAGCACGCACAGCAGTCTCTACTGCCCATGACTGCAGCACGCACAGCAGTCTCTACTGCCCATGACTGCAGCACGCACAGCAGTCTCTACTGCCCATGACTGCAGCACGCACAGCAGTCTCTACTGCCAATGACTGCAGCACGCACAGCAGTCTCTACTGCCCATGACTGCGGCACGCACAGCAGTCTCTACTGCCCATGACTGCAGCACGCACAGCAGTCTCTACTGCCCATGACTGCGGCACGCACAGCAGTGTCTACTGCCCATGACTGCAGCACGCACAGCAGTCTCCACTGCCCATGACTACAGCACGCACAGCAGTCTCTACTGCCCATGACTGCGGCACGCACAGCAGTGTCTACTGCCCATGACTGCAGCACTCACAGCAGTCTCTACTGCCCATGACTGCGGCACGCACAGCAGTGTATACTGCCCATGACTGCAGCACTCACAGCAGTCTCTACTGCCCATGACTGCAGCACGCACAGCAGTGTCCACTGCCCATGACTGCAGCACGCACAGCAGTCTCTACTGTAATTTTGAAGTATTACTATCCCTTTAAAGAGATAGTAATACTTCGTTTTATCTTTATTTTATTTTGTAGGCATTAAAAAAACATGAAGAACGATATAAGTCTTATCTCTCAAACCTTTATGGTTTGAGAGATATTCACAAGCAAAGTTTCCCCTCCCCGCCCCTTTTATCTAGTGTAAGACATCTCTTCTCAGATGTGGAATGCAGTCCATAGACCAAACAGATAACAGTATGGGACAATCTTCTTCCTATGAGAACAATGAAAGCCCTGCCCCCCTTGACAAGTTTTTCAGGTTTTTCCCTTATCTTAATTGAAGATTGTCCCTCTCTGCAGTCTACCTGGGCACCTCCCTTCTGATCTGGCTGAGCAGTGTTACATCAGTAAAAGGGGCGGGAGGGGGATACTTTATCATTGAATTACTCTTGAACTACAACTCTGACAGAATTGATATAACACTCTCCAAAGTCCAAATACTATGATGATTAATTAGAGCTGCTTTTATTATGAAACATTACTATCACTTTAAAGGCAGGCATTAACATAGCCGGTAAGGCCAAAGTGAATACCGGTTGAAAAACTAACATGTCTAACCCGGTATTCAGAGTCCCTACCAGCTAAAATCACAAAGGACGTTCAGCCACAGAAGCGGTCTTGTGGCAAAACGTCTGTTTTGTGAGTTAAGTTCTCAAAACGCCACTAAGAGCAGCGATATTGGGAACTTACCAGTAAAAAACAATTAACTATTAATTCCTGACATACTGGCCAAGGACCGATCATTAACTAATCCCTGTTACACTTACCGGTCATCCACTGTCCTTCTATCTTCTCTTCTTTCTTCTATCTTCTCTTCAGTCTTCTTTCTTCTCATTCTTCTTTCTTCTGCCTGTAAAATGAAATCAAAATATGAATACCAAGCATGAATGAAGACATGGTTTAACCCTTTGAGTGGCAGAGGGGTAGGCAACGCATTGTAAAGCAATGCGTTGCGTACCTCACTGGCACTCAAAGTGTTAAATATTATTGTGCCGTGTATATTCCTTAAATTAAATGCCTCTATTTAATGCCGAATAAATAATAGTGTCATGAATAAACAGTATGCATATACACCGGAAGAAAAGTCATACAAAAATGATAAGTAAAACTTCTTAGCTAAAATCTTCATGTCTCCGCCACTTGGAGTGGCCATGAGGGCGGCGGCAGAGGAGACACAGTTGACCAACATGGGTCCTCCCTTCAGGCCTGTACGGGCCGGTGTCAGTAACACACTGAGGGCATTGGAAGTGAGCCTGCCTTTATATATGGGCAGGCTCACTTCCATTTCCCTCACAGCCATTGGCTTGGATGTTCTGACTCACATCCCGGCCAATCATATTTGAGCAGCTGTTCTTTAAACTTACCCCATACAAACAGCCACAGTCATTAAGAACTATCTTCCGTGTAAAGAAGAACAAGGAGTCCTGGAAGTGATGGTATGGCCCCCACAGAGCCCTGATCTCAACATCATCGAGTCTGTCTGGGATTACATGAAGAGAGAGAAGCAACTGAGGGGCCTAAATACACAGAAGAACTGTGGTTAGTTCTCCAAGATTTTTGGATTTGATTTAGATTTTTCTTCTGTTCACTCACTATGCATTTTGTTAACTGATAAAAATAAACATGTCTATTTTTGAAAGCATTCTAGCATTTTGTTCACACCTGCCTAAGACTTTTGCACAGTACTATATATATATATATATATATATATATATATATATATATATATATTTATTTATATTTATATATATATATATATATGTATATAAATAGTATTGTTTTCCCCCTGAGTAAAACAGAGGTACTCCCCCACTGCTGAAAGATGTTTTATTCAGAAGTTAAAGCTGAACTACCACCTCCACTAATGTCTCCCTGCAGTACTTATACAGGTGTCAACTAGCTTACTAATCATTATTTTACCTTTAAAAAGTGCCCATGAATAAAGTTATGCTTAAGCTTCCAAGACCGGAAGCCAGGCATCACCGCGGACATCTTGAATGCGCGCCTGCACTGTCGGTTCTCTTCACCCTTCACAGGGCCAGACGGCTCCGCAAGATACTGACGGCGCAGGTGCACAGGCTGCAGTAACGTGGCCATCAGTCTCGTAAACCTAAGCATAACTTTATTCGTGGGCACTTTTTAAAGTTAAAATAATGATTAGTAAGCTAGTCTCCACCTGCATATGTATTGCAGGGCGACATTAGTGGAGGTGGTAGTTCCACTTTAACCCCTTAATGACATGTGACGTAGTATGACCGTCAAGGTCCTTGAAATACTCAAGGACCGATGACGGTCATAGTACGTCACGTACTTTTTACTTACAGAGCTCTACCGGGAGCGCTGTAAGTAAAAATAGGGCCTGAAATTGACCGCTCCAAGATCGGAGCGATCTCTATCAGGCCCCATAATGACGCGCCGATACACGCGACAGGTCACGTGTACCGGCGCGTCCAAGTGGCCCTATGCGGTCCTTATGGGACAGAAATGTCGCAGGACCACCGGTCGTTAAGGGGTTTATACAGCTCAAACTTTAATTTTTAGGTGCACTATCTCAGTGGCTTGAAATTGTACAATAACATAGTAAATTAGGTTAAATAAAGACACAAGTCCATCAAGTTCAAACTTTGCCTCATACCCCAGTGACATGAGAACTATATAGCCTTCCGCTACCAAATGAGTTAGTCTATATCAGACCTTCCTGATTGCCTACTAATATACAGTATAACTCTGTATGTTCCCTTTTGAAAGAAATGTATCTAATCTTCTATTAATTATATTCATTATAGCTGCCATAACCATCTCCTTGGGCAAGAAATTCCACAATTTAAGAGACCTTACTGTAAAAAAAACCCTTCCTCTGCTGAAGTCTAAACCTCATTTCCTCTAATCTCAAGGGGTGTCCCCTGGTCACCTGATCAGGCCTTGTAATGAATAGCTCACCACAGAGATCCTTGTATTGACCTCTCAGTGGTGCTGTTGTTATACTATCCTACAGAGGTTTATGGTCAACTGACCTGAGCTGTCCACAGGATGTTGTAGCAACAGCGCCCCTGTGCAATTTCAGGCCACTGAGATACTGCACCTAAAAAATTAACGTTTGAGTTCTAATAACTTTTTTTTTTTATTTTATTGAAATTAATTTGCGTTACAATACACATAAGTCATGTACAAGAACAGTAATGTACAAAAACCAAACATAATAAGAGAACAAATTGTATGGGACTTATCTGTAAGAGAGAGAAGAAGAATTTTAATAACTTTTGAATAAAAAACACTTCTCAGCATTGGGAGTTCCCTTGTTTTACTCAGGGAGATAAACACTGCAATACGTGTTTTTTTTTTACATATTATGTATTACTATCCCGTTAATAGATTCGCCCCACTGAATTCAGTTCTGCAATTCACAGGTCTCCGCTGCAAGGGAAATAATAATAGAAAAAAATGTTACAAAAATAAACAGAAAGAAATTCAGCTGTTGTTGGGGATCCAGACCCCAGCTTGATTTAAGATTCTGCTTCAGGTAATTAAGGTGGGGACTCCAGCATTCCACAAAAAGCCATTAAATTTCCCTGAATAGCTGAATTGGGCTGTTTTATGGTTAGATTTCCATATCAAGTTTCAGCACTGAAGAAATTGCTTGTTCTGGTATTTTCAGACTTAACCCATACCTCCCAACATTTCAAATTGCCAAAGAGGGACACTTATGTTTTAGGGGGTATTTTTGGGGGTGTGGCTGGTGGGCGGGGCATTAACAAGAATTTTTAGGCTATTTCACGACCTAATGACACCTCCTTGTGTAACCTAATAAATGACTTATTTCAAGACTAAAGTATTTTAATTACACCTACTAATTTATAAACACATATACTGTCATTTAAACAAACAATAATATGAGTTTTATTGCTGTAGAGCAATGGGATACGTTTATATACACACCACACAGTCTGATCTCCTAAAAAGAGGGACATCAGGGTGGGAAAGAGGGACAGAGGGATTTGGCTCTAAATGAGGGACTGTCCCTCCTAAAGAGGGACACATGGGTGGTATGTTAACCCATGCCCTCCTGAAAAATCCTTGCATTGATTATTTTTTTTCTCCGCTGATCTGAAGCATAAATTTAACTCTTCGGCAACCTGGCAGATGGTTTCACTGGTAATCTGTACAGAAATGATAGGATCAAAATTGTGTTCCAAATATCTATTTTATATGTCTATAATTTAAAGTTATAGAAACGCTTGAAGGAATAAAAATTTTGACTGATGTCAGTTATACTCTTTAACCCTTTGTGTGCCAGAGGCACTCAAATGGTTAATACTCATTATTTAAGATTTATTCAGCATTTAGATCCAACCTGCTACCCCCTTCCCTAACATCAGCCTCTTTTCAATAAAACCAGAGGTATGGTCTGCTGACAGGCCACCATGGCAACTCGCTTCGCTGTTCACTCACAAGGTGACATTTGCCTTCATGTAAGTAGTTTTAACCCTGACAGCGCAAGAGGGGTATCCAACACATTGTAAAGCAATGTGTTAGATACCCCTCTGGTACTGTAAGGGTTAATGTTTCCCAGCTCAGTCACTAAAGCTCACTTAGTTACATAGTAATTTTGGATGCAAAAAGACTTGCGTCCATTAAGTTCAACCCTTTTCTTATTCCTGTTTACCGTTGTTGATCCAAAAGGAGGCAAAAAAAACCCCTCAATACAGCAATTTCAAATTCTGCTTTGAATGAAGGGAAAAAAAATCTGTCTTGATTCCAAATGGCAATCAGATTTCTCTTTGGATCAATAAGCACTAAATAAATATTAATCGCAATGCTAACATACATAGCCCTCTATGTTCTTAATAGACAGGAAGCATTAAAACTCCATACAAAGAAGCAAAAGTCTCTGTGGGAGTGAATGCTGGTCAGGTTGCCATGTCAACCACTCAGCACATGGGTCGGCCCCCTTACTTAGAGAACAGGCTAAGGTCAGGGACAGGGGTGGGAGGGGGAATATTAAATGCTCTTATAATTGTTAAACTAGTGAGTATTGAAAAGTGTGACAGGCATCAGTCTTTAATTTAAAGTATATTAAAGGGATAGTAATACTTCAAATGTAAAAAAAAATATGTTGTAGGGTTTATCCTCCTGAGTAAAACAAGGGTACTCCCACTGCTGAAAGGTGTTTCTTTCAAAAGTTATTAATTTTCAAAGTTGAAATTTTTAGGTGCAATATCACAGTGGCCTGAAATTGTACAGTGGCGCTGTTGCTACACGATCCTATGGACAGCTCTGGTCAGTTGACCATAAATCTCCATAGGGTGGTGTAGCAACAGCGCCACTGTACAATTTCAGGCCACTGTGATATTGCACCTAAAAAATTAAACTTTGAAAATTAATAACTTTTGAATGAAACACCTTTCAGCAGTGGGAGTAGTCTTGTTTTACTCAGGGGAATAAACCCTACAACATATTTTTTTTTACATTTTAAGTATTACTATCCCTTTAAAGTATATTAAAATATGTCAGCCCCTTCGGAACTCCACGGACTTTAGGAGGGGAGACATGTCTGAGCTGGGGTTATGGTAAGGAAATAAGGGGTGTGGCTTTAGAGTTTGTAGTTAGGATACGCCTGAGGAGTTGATAAAAGGGGCTGTCACTTCCTGTTAGTGTGGCAGAGCAGGTTAAACTGGAGAAGGAGCAGTTCCCCTCCCTCCCTCCCTGTTTTATAGGGTTTTTTTATTGGCAGCGTTATTGTTATGTAAGGTGTTAATATTTGGATTATTGTAATTTGACGCAGCTTTGTTGGCGGCTTGGGCCCTTGCCAATGTATAGAGTGGTAGTAAGATGGGGGAGGTTACGGGAGATGGTAGGCCAGCGGCCTAGGTCTAAGAACACCCGGACTTTGTCGAGGGTTAGACGCCGGCCTCATTGAGCTGTATTGACCAGCTAATGAGGTGCGGTTAAAGGGATAGTAATACTTCGTTTTAACTTTATTTTATTTTGTAGGCATTAAAAAAACATGAAGAATGATATAAGTCTTATCTCTCAAACCTTTATGGTTTAAGAGATATACACAAGCAAAGTTTCCCCTCCCGCCCCTTTTACCTAGTGTAAGCCATCTCTTCTCAGATGTGGAATCCAGTCCATAGACCAGACAGATAACAGCAGGGGACAATCTTTTTCCTATGAGAACAATGAAAGCCCTGCCCCCCTTGACAAGCTTTTCAGGTTTTTCCCTTATCTTAATTGAAGATTGTCCCTCTCTGCAGTCTACCTGGGCACCTCCCTTCTGATCTGGATGAATGGGGGGGGGATACTTTGCTTGTGAATATCTCTTAAACCATAAAGGATTGAGAGATAAGACTTATATCGTTCTTCATGTTTTTTTTAATGCCTACAAAATAAAATAAAGATAAAAAGAAGTATTACTATCCCTTTAAGGAGACAATTTGGGTGTTTGGAGTTTCGGCTCAAAAGGTGGATAGGCTGGGTTAGCCTGTAAAAGATGGACATTGGCAAGGGCTCATGGTTGGAGGGAAAAGGTTAAAAAATATATTTTAATATGTTAATTTACTGGAATGTTTTTATATAATAAAGCTGCGGCCTAATTCAAACCCATATAAGTGTGTAGAGTATTTCTTGAACCCATACCCCATGCTCAGGACATGTTCCAGAGGGTTGTATCATGCAGTGCTTTGCAATGTGTTGCACATGCCCTCTGGCCTTTAAGAGGTTAACACAGGTCAGACATGGGATATTTGACTTTAAATCCTCAACTGAATGACATGGCTCTGCAAAGTCCCAACTGTTGAAAGAAATGAAGGTCACTGTTAAATATCAGCATGTTATGGGGTCATGCTGGTTTCTTCGTATACTAGAAAAGGCCATCAGTTAGGTTTTATGTCATCAAAAAAATTGTCACCATTCAGTCATTTTATTTCACCATGAAATATCATTATGACATTTTATTATGGATGATTTTTGTGTTATGAGAATTGGCATACTGTACAAATCTACCCAGGGATGGATTTTGCAATAGACAGAGTAGGCAGCTACCTAGATTTTAAAGGGGCGGTGCCTCAGCTGTGCTGGCCACACCCGCATTCTGAACTGTAGGTGTCGCCATAGGTATCTCAATATCCCTGTACCAATTGCATACCCATTTCCAGGCTATTATTTAACCCACTGGATGCCAGACAGATCTCCAAAGCATGGCAGAACAATGCGTTGGAGATCCCTCTTTTAACTTAGGAGTTAAAGATTTTTTTAGTTCTTGTTTGCTATAGGCCAAGGGTATTTTCTGTGCCAGGAAACAGTGGATGGGACGGGGGGGCCGAGTTATGTGAGGAACAGAGGTGTGGCTATGGGCGGGACTATGCTGTAGGGTCTATCCCCCTGAGTAAAACAAGAGCCCTCCCACTGCTGAAATGTGTATTATTCAAAAATTATTACAGCTCAAACGTGAAGTTTTTAGGTGCAGTATCACAGGGTCCTGAAATTGTACAGTGGCGCTGTTGCTACACCATCCTATGGAGATTTATGGTCAAATGACCAGAGCTGTCCATAGGATGGTGTAGCAACAGCACCACTGTAACATTTCAGGACTCTGAGACATTGCACCTACAAAGTTTGAGCTGCCATAACTTTTGAATAAAACACATTTCAGCAGTGGGAGGGCTCTTGTTTTACTCAGGGGGATAGACGCTACAGCATTTTATTTTACATTTTAAGTATTACTATCCCTTTAAAGGATGAGTAAAGGTTTTTATTAGAATGGAAATATTAATGGACTTTTTACTGCTTAGTAAAACAAGATCATTCCCACTGCCAGTAGTTGTAATTCAATGACAAAGTATCCCCCTCCTGCCCCTTTTACTGATGTAACACTGCTCAGCCAGATCAGAAGGGAGGTGCCCAGGTAGACTGCAGAGAGGGTCAATCTTCAATTAAGATAAGAGAAAAACCTGAAATCTTGTCAAGGGGGCAGGGCTTTCATTGTTCTCATAGGAAGAAGATTGTCCCTTTCTGTTATCTGTCTGGTCTATGGACTGGATTCCACATCTGAGAAGAGATGGCTTACACTAGGTAAAAGGGGCGGGAGGGGAAACTTTGCTTGTGAATATCTCTCAAACCATAAAGGTTTGAGAGATAAGACATATCATTCTTCATGTTTTTTTTTTAATGCCTACAAAATAAAATAAAGATAAAATGAAGTATTACTATCCCTTTAAGGACCAGTGGTCCAGGGAAGTTACCATCAGGACAGTTTTGATCCTTGCCAACGCACCGATAGTTGCAACCTGTTATGTATACCAGCGCGCCGCTTTGAGAACTAAGAGAGATCGCTCCAATCTTGGATCGGTCAATTTTAGGCCCTGTTTTTACTTACAGCTCTCCAGGTAGAGCACTGTAAGTAAAAAGTACGTGACATGCTATGACCGTCACCGGTCCTTAAGGGTATAAGGACCATGACAGTCATAGCACGTCATCTGGTCCTTAAGGGGTTAATTATACTATACTATTTAGTTGTGCCTCTCTCTATCCCACATAGTGTTTTACATGGTTATTGTGCTCAGTGTATTTTTTTTCTCTAGGTAAGGTCTGTCTGTTAGTTTAGGTTGTAGGTAAGATTTTGGAAGTGTGTAAAGGTAAAGCATAAGGTCCACTATCTGTTAGGTACAGTAGTTTGGGTTTGGGGCTGTTTTGGGGTAGGTTAAATAAGTCTTAGGGCTCACTGTCTGTTAGGTACAGTAATTAGGGTTTGGGGCTGTTTTGAGGTAGGCTAAGTAAGGCTTAGGGTTTACTATCTGTTAGGTAGAGTAATTAAGGCTTGAGGGTAGGTCAGGGTAAGGAGTAGGGTTCACTATCTGTTAGGTACAATAGTTAGGGTTTGAGGGCTGTTTTGGGGTAAGGCAGAGTAAGGCATAGGGGTTCATTATCTGTTAGGTACAGTAGTTAGGGTTTGGAGGCTAGTTTGGGGTAGGTTAATATAAGGCATAGGAGTTCCCTATCTCTTAGTACAGTAATTAGGGTTTGGGGGCTGATTTGGGATAGATTAGAGTAAGAAGAGATTTTGCACTGCAACATTTTAGTGAACCATTGTGATGCCCGTGACATATTAAACACGCTATTTTCACACATGTTCTTACATGGGTGACATTTCCATAGTACAGCGTGCCTCACCTCTCCCATAGAATGCAATAGAATAATGATCTGGTCACCAAGTGAACTATCGGGAAACTAGAAAACCAAAGAACGTGACAAATGTACACCAAGACAGAACAAATGAAGATTTTTGTTCAAGACATAGTAGCCTCTCAGGAGTTGCTCAAGTCACATTTTTCACTCCCATGTGGCACTGAAGAGGAGAAATTTCCGTATCAGATTAATCCTGTTCTCAGACAGTCCAGCTCCAAAATGTCAGGCAAATCCTCTCTGCACAAGAGAAACAGCACAACTCCAGATGTGGGCCTCGTCAGTGGGGTTCAGCTGATTCCCTCTATGCACATGGAGAGCAAGGGACCATATCTGGGATACCCTTCCACTTAGGGAGACTAGAAAAACAAAAAGGGTGATGAACGCACCCCAAGACTAAATGTTTTGTTCAAGGCATGATAGCATCATACCTCCCAACATTTCAAATGGCCAAAGAGGGACACTTGTGTTTCAGTGGGTGTTGCTGGGGGCGTGGCTGGTGAGCGGGGCATTACCGAGAAGTTTTAGGCTACTTCATGACTAGTGACACCTCCTCGTGTAACCTAATAAATGATTTAGAACAAGACCAAAGTATTTTATTTACACAGACTAATGTAGAAACACATATAATGACTTTTAAACAAACAATAATGTAAGATTTATTGCTGTAGAGAAATGTGATACACTTATATACACACATCACACAATCTGATATCCTAAAAAGAGGGACATCAGGGTGGGAAAGAGGGACAGAGGGATTTGAGTCTTAAAGAGGGACACTTGGGAGGTATGTAGCATCTCAGGTGCTGCTCATGTCATGTTTTTCACTTCCATATCAAACTGATTTTGCAGCCCAGCTCCGAAATGTCAGGCAAATCTTCTCTGAATGAGAGAAACAGCAAAACCACTAAAGTATGTTGCGGCCTATTTGGGCCTCGTCGATGGGGTGCAGTTGATTTCCTCTAGGCACATGGAGAGCAAGGGCCTATAGGGAATGTTCTGGACAATAAAGGGGGCAAGAATAAATTGTAATAACCTTGGATTACACATTTCCCTGCAGTGGAAGTACCCTTCTTTTAGGGTAAAGCCCTATAATATAAGTTTTGTATAAAAAAAGTTTGCTCGACCTTTAAAGGAACAGAAAACTTTCCTTATGGGAAGAAAAATAAATATATATATTGCCAAACTTTTCCTTCTGAGCAAAACAATGGAGCTCCCACTGCAGAGATGTGTATTTCCAAAGTTATTACAGTTTAAATTCTTGTTGTTTTATATTAACTTTGACATGCAGTTGTCAGATTTAATTTATTTATTCTGTTGCATTCCATGGAGTAGGTGATTCATGAACAAACAGTTCTCCACGGAATGTGATAGAAACTGCTCAGTCACTTCCTGTCAGTCTGAACTTTCAGGAGGTAGTCATGCTGTCACTCACTTTGGCTTTGTTATAACACTTTTGAAATGTTATAACGTTTGAATAAAACAACTGACGTTGGTGTGAGTAGCCTTGTTTTACTCAGCAGGAAAAGTCCTATAACATTAAGGTTTTCATACAAAAAAAGTACTGCTCCTTTACATGGGGCTTTGAAACCCTGAAATATTAATGCTTTTCTAGAATTCAAGGGACAAAAATCCCATTTAAAGTACACTAATGAATTATTAGAAAATAAATATATTAACTATATATTCTTTCATACATTTTATATATTCTATTTATTATTTTATATATTCGTTTCCTGTTGATTAAAATAATGTTACTACCACTGCTGCGAGACAATTAATTGAACGGTTATAACAGCTCAAACTCGTCTGATATCTTGGCATTTTTTGTTAAGTAAAGTTCCTATAAAGAATTTCTGTCATTGACTGTAGAGCTCTCCAAACAAGTAAAGACGTATTATAATGAGCGGTTAATCTTTTTTGAATAAAGAATCTCTTACCAGTTGGAGAACCCACGTTCTTCGCAGCTTGAATACAATATATCTTTATTTTTAAATAGAAAAAAATTACTCTTCCTCTAACATTTTTCTTTGTTACCATGGTGTAGTTGGTTCGCCCAGAAGACTCCACTTTCCTTTGTGAATGCGGCCCATTGTCTCAGAACCGCACTTGATATTGGGACACATATTGTCATCACAATTATCGAACCAGAATGTTGATAGGGAGACAGAGCCAGCTCCCATCCCCTCTGTACACACATGTTTTGGCTAACAAGTTATGGCAGCTGTAGAAACTGTTCCTGGAATGCAATAAAATAAATGAATCTGCAGGGTGCACTTTGTGTTTTTGGAAATTGTTAAACATTTCATAGTTATCAGGAGAGCAGTGGTGTATGGAACGAATACAATATGCTTGAAAATTAATTCTGAACACTTTTAGGTTGGGAGAGTGGATCGTTTTATGGGAAGATGCCTCAGTCAATTCAACTAAAACTGTGTTATTGTTCCACTGCTCATGGGATTTTAATCCCCCCTCCCAAACACACACACACAGTTACACAGACACACAGACATACAAACACACAGAGACACACAAACACACAAACAAACAGACACAGACAGACACACACACACACACACAAAGAAACACACACAAACACTCACACATACCTCCCAAGTATCCCTCTTTAGGAGGGACAGTCCCTCTTTTAGACCCAAATCCCACTGTCCCTCTTTCCCACCCTAATGTCCCTCTTTTTAGGCAATCAGATTGTGTGGTGTGTATATAAGTGTATCACATTGCTCCACAGCAATAAAACTCACATTATTGTTTCTTTAAACATCAGTATATGTGTTTATAAATTAGTATGTGTAAATAAAATACTTTGGTTGTGTTATAAGTCATTTATTAGGTAACACAAAGAGGTGTCAATAAGTCATGAAACAGCCTAAAAAATCTCGTTAATGCCCCGTCCACCAGCCAAGCCCCCAGCAACACCCCCTAAAACACAATTGTCCCTCTTTGGCAATTTGAAATGTTGGGAGGTATGCTCACACAGACAGACAGACAGACAAATACATACACAGACACACACACATAAGGAAACACACATATAAACACATAAAGAAACACACACAAACATGCAAACATATACACAGACAAAAACACACAGAGACACACACACACACACACACACTCACAGACACATACACACAGACAGATACACGCACTCGCACACACACTCTCACAGACACACACAAAGTCTCTCACACACACATAGAGACACATACAGACACACACACAGTCTCACACACACACAGAGACAGACCCACACACAGTCACACACACACACACACACACACACACAGTCATGCACACACAGACACACAGTCGCACACAGACACACACACACAGTCACACACACACAGACAGACCCACACACAGTCACACACACACACACACAGTCATGCATACACACAGTCACACACAGACAAACACAGAGCCAGACACACATACATACACACACACACACACACAGTCAGACACACACAGTCACACACAGACACACACAGTCAGACACACATACAGTCACACACACACATAGCCACACACAGACACAAACACACACAGTCACACACACACAGTTGCACACACACACACAGTCGCACACACATACACACAGACACACACACAATCACACAGACACAAACACACACAGTCGCACACACGCACACACACACTAAGTCAAACACATTCACACACACAGCCACACACACATAGCCACACACACAGCCACACACACACACACACACTTACATGAAGCCATTCCTGACAGTTACAAGCAGAACCACAGGACCTCTTACTCTGTTTGCTGCACATGGAAACCTTGACTCTTAAAGGACCAGAGAGCCATGAAATGCAATGCAGTGCAAGGGTTAAGCAGGCTCATACACTCTGACTGTACCATGGACATGACCTCCAGGACGGGCACAAGGGCAACATTTACAGGGGCATTTTGGATTTTCTAGCCATAGAAATGCAAGTCGAGGTTATTATTATCTCGTGTTAGGTCTTCTTTAACTCTTTGAGTGCCAGTGGGGGGGGGGGGTAGCCAATGCATTGCTTCACGATGTGTTGGTTACCCCCTGGCAATGTAAGGGTTACAGTTTCTGACTGTTAGTATGCTGTATAATGTGCACTGCTGTGAAATTACTTCTCAGCTACTGACAGTTCTCAGTTAGACATGACCTTTAACCTTGTGAGTAAAGAATGGTTCGCCGACCACTGCAATGTAATGCCACACAAAAGGGGTGATTCACTAAGCGGTGATAAACAGTAATAAAGTGGAGATAACTTCTCCAGTGATATCATTCTCCAGTTCCTACGTTATTCTATGGAGCCTATGCACTAAGATCTCCAAGCTGGAAAAATCATAGGATCCATAAAATAACGTAGGAACAGGAGAAGCGATATCACTGGAGAAGTAATCTCTGCTTTATCACAGCTTAGTGAATCTCCCCCAAAGACTTTATATTGGTCACTTAACCCTTTGAGTGCCAGAGGGGTATGCAACTCATTGCTCTGCAATGCGTTGCGTACCCCTCTGGCACTCAAAGGGTTAAAGCAGTCAATGGACATCAGGCGTGAATGAAACAGACGCTGACGGAATGCCAAATGAAATATCAATAGAAATGCAGGACGGCTAAACTAAGGGAACACAGTAAATGTCTCTCGCATCCAAGGAATGAAATCCTAATCTCGTAAAGAGTTAAAATATGCCTTTATCAGATGAGTTCATACACACACACAATGGGTCACTTTGCTGAGTGTGCAAAATCCAACCATTAGAGCGTGCAGGGCAAAAGGCGTGCTTATATTGGCACATTGGGGCCAAACATAAAACAGAGATGTAACTTTTCCCCTTCTGTTGCTACAATGCTAAGAACATTAGCCCCTAAGAGTTCCTTAACCCCTTGAGTGTGGGTACGCAACGCTTTGCAGGGCAATGCATTGCATACTTCTCCGGCACTCAAGGGGTTAACTCCTCCGGCATCTGGCTTTTATACATTTATCTCGGGATGATAACGGGCTGGAAGGTACAAGAAATGACGCCACTAGTCTTAGTTACTGACTTGTGTTTATGCTTTAACTGACAACTTCTTAAAGGAGAGGTTTCACATGAAACAAAATGACTGAAAACACACACACATACATGTACACAAATACACACACTCATAAAAACACATGCACATATACAGATACACACATGCACAGATAAGCACACACTCATACACATATATCCAGATATGCATACACCAATATAAACATAAGCATGTCCATGCTGGATTGTTAGATGTAACATTCTTGATATGTGCAATCTTTTTAACTCTCTCCCCACCCATGCCATCTCCTGTATTTTTCTTCTCTCTCCCCCCCTCACTCTGTGATCCTTACACAAGGTATTTACAACCAGGGGTGGACTGACAGGACCCAGGGCCCCTGGTCCAAAAAGAGGTCTGGGCCCCCTGCAGAAATCTCCACATTGCCCCTTCATCTCCACAATGCCCCTTCCACAATGCCCCCTTCACAATGCCCCTTCATCTCCACAATGCCCCTTCCACAATGCCCCCTTCACAATGCCCCTTCATCTCCACAATGCCCCTTCCACAATGCCCCCTTCATCTCCACATTGCCCCTTTCATCTCCACAATGCCCCTTCCACAATGCCCCCATCTCTACATTGCCCCCTTCATCTCCACAATGCCCCCTTCATCTCCACATTGCACCTTCCACAATGCCCCCTTCATCTCCACAATGCCCCTTCCACAATGCCCCATTCATCTCCACAATGCCCCTATCTCCACATTGCCCCCTTCATCTCCACAATGTCCCTTCCACAATGCCCCCTTCATCTCCACAATGCCCCTTCCACAATGCCCCTTTCATCTCCACAATGCCCCTTCATCTCTACAATGCCCCTTCATCTCCACAATACCTCTTCCACAATGCCCCCATCTCCACATTGCCCCTTCATCTCCACAATGCCCCTTCCACAATGCCCCCTTCATCTCCACAATGCCCCTTCCACAATGCCCCCATCTCTACATTGCCCCTTCATCTCCACAATGCCCCTTCCACAATGCCCCCTTCACCTCCACAATGCCCCTTCCACAATGCCCCCATCTCTACATTGCCCCTTCATCTCCACAATGCCCCTTCCACAATGCCCCCTTCACCTCCACAATGCCCCTTCCACAATGCCCCCATCTCTACATTGCCCCTTCATCTCCACAATGCCCCTTCCACAATGCCCCCTTCATCTCCACATTTCCCCTTCCACATTGCCCCCATCTCCACACTGCCCCTACCTGCAGTCCCTGGTGGTCTAGCGGCGTGTCTTAACACTGTGTGAAGTCCCGTGTGCCTCTAGTAATGCAGAGGCTGGGAGATGATGTCATCTCCCAGCGCTCTGTATTACTAGAACGTCACGCCACAAACGGGCCCCATAAGTGGCAGGCGGCAGTGGCAGTGCTGGAAGCGGCAGCGGGCCCCCTTCGGTCACGGGCCCTCGGTCCGTGACCGAATGCCGTATGGTCAGTCCGCCCCTGTTTATGACCCTCTGCAAGAAGAGTGTGGATTTTCTCTTAGTCCCCTGTCTTATCAGCAGTCACTCTGCTTTAACCCCAGCAAACAACTCAGCTTTAAATTCAATGTATTAACTGTGAATTATGTGTCCTTGTGCTCAGAAATGCTTTAGACTTGAGAAAGGGAGTTTATCCCGAAAGCTTGTCAATCCATAATTCTGTTAGTCCAATAAAAAAGATATTACAAGATATTAATTTGGTTTATTTTATACCAATGTAAAGACACACATACAGGCACACACATATAGATACACATATATACACAAATATACACACACACATACCTGCATACACTCATTATCTATCTATCTATCTATCTATCTATCTATCTATCTATCTATCTATCTATCTATCTCATATGTATCTTTCTCATATCTATCTTTCTCATATCTATCTATCTCATATCTATCTATCTATCTATCTATCTATCTATCTACCTATCTCATATCTATCTCATATCTATCTATCTATCTATCTATCTGTCTATCTCATATCTATCTATCTATCTATGATCTATCTATCTATCTATCTGTCTGTCTGTCTGTCTGTCTGTCTGTCTGCCTGTCTGTCTGTCTATCTAGTCTGTGCACTCATTAAATGATAATGTCACTAGTCTGGTTTCTAGTTATTAGTAAAACATTCACATACAGATCCATGTAGCACTCACATGACTTTTCCAGGAATAAAGCAGGTGCGAATGTATTTAATCTTGATAAACGCCCACGCTAGGATCGATAAATTTACACCTGAAGCCCCCTGGACACTTCTGTCAAAATCACTGCACTGACTTGTAGTGTCCGCTCTTACCTTCTCCTCCTCCGTCAAACAAAGGTGAAGGTATTCCACTAGCAACACTTTGCAGCATTCACTAGTGTATATATACAAACTGGTACATAGAATTGCATTCACAGGCCTTTTCATGGTGAAGAAAATATATATATATTTTTTTTTTTGTGAAAGTATTTTACCAGGACTCATTCTATGTCCTGGACTCATTTTATCTACGTTAGAAGGGTGAAAGGCTGAGCTGACCTTAGTGGGATTAGAACCTGTGACTTTGCGGCTTGAACAGATTCTACAGCTGGTGAATTAACCAACTGAGCCATCTATATACACACTACCATGCAAAACTTTGGGGCCCTTACAAATGTCCTTGTTTTCCATCAAATGAGTTGCAGAATGAATAGGAAATACAGTCAAGAAGTTGACAAGGTTAGAAATAATGATTTTTAATTTAAATAATAATTGTGTCCTTCATTCTTTGCTTTTATAGAAGAATCTTCAATTTACAGCAACCACAGCCTAGCAGACCTTTGACATTCTAGTTGTCAGTTTGTTGAGGTAATGTGAAGAGAGTTCACCCCATTCGCCCTAAAGCACCTCCAACAATCTGGATTGGCTTGATGCACTTCTTACGTACCATACGGGCAAGCTGCTCCCATAACAGAAACATGGAAATTTCTAAGTGACCCCAATCTTTTGAACAGTAGTGTATAATATAATATACACAGTACTAGCAAGACTGGCAAAGCATGAATTTTTTCGTATAGTATGGTCTCGTCAGAAGCATTCAATAAACAGTCAAAAGAGACCTAGGGGTAGATTTAAAGACAACCATTAAGCTCAAAAAACACCAAGGGGTGTTTTAACATGTAGTAAACTATACAAAGGGCCATGTAATGAACTGCTAACAGCAGTTCATCCAGTATGCCGGCCGCTACACTAACGTGTGTTTTGGCCTATGTAAAAAAAAAAAAAAACCTCCATTTTGCCATTTAATGGACTGCGTTAGCTGAAAAGATCAGATAAGGGACTCACTTACCGCACAAAACGTAAGACCCAGTTTTGTTAGCTGTAAAGTCCTTTATCGGATCTTTTGCCAGCTAACACAGCTGTTGACTGGCAAAAAAACCCAATGTCCACAGTGGATGTATTGATATGGGGCCCTAATGTGGCCAAATCACTCATTCCCTTCTCATGGGTAATGCAATCATCTCCTTTAGAAACGACTTGGCTTTGAACAGTCTCCTCCTGTCTGACATTGGAGGTATGTCGTGCTAAAGTTACTGACACTCTTACTCAGTTCTGACTTGAATGGGAGAACTGGCTAATAAGATATCGATATCTTGTACTAGCTTATCAGGCAATGTTGTACATTCACTTTGATATCCGATTATATAGTGAGTTGCTCTCTCTCCTCAGATGGCTTTGACTTGTTGTCAATAATATTTTTACAGTAGTAGCCTTGTAATGCATGATATCCATTGAATAAGTTCTCCCAGCTAGCTTTAAAACCGGTTGCCCATTGTCGTGACCGGTGTCATATTGGATGTGAATATTTGACATACAACTTATCCTGATTTATATGTAGTCTGTAAACAACAGTACAGCTCTCCTTGCACTCTTTTCTTTGTATTGTAAGTTTAAAGTTCATTTACTAACCATCCATGTGATGCTGCCTGCTTCCAGCAATGTCCTGTAAGGACCTTTCAATGTAAGCCAAAGGCAATGTCCTGTGAGGACTTTAAGGTCCCTGCAGTACAATACTGTAGATTCAATACTTAGAGATCTAAACATTGGATCTATGGTATTGCCCTGTGAGGACCTTCAGGGCTGGTGCAAGGATTTTTGCCACCCTAGGCAAAACCTAATTTTTCCGCCCATTTGGCTCCTCCCCTTGTGTCCCACCCCTTTATACCCCGCCTACTTATATATTACAATATTCATGATTGTCCTTTCTCTGCCCTCTGGGCCAGTCTGCCCCTAGTCTGGAGATGCCTGTAAGAGATGCCCCCCACCAGCTCCACTTTGCCCCCTATCAGCTCCACCTTGCCTTCACCAGCTCCAACTTGCTCCTATCAGCTGCAACTTGCCTCCTATGAGCTCCACCTTGCCTCCACCAGCTCCTCTTTGCCTCCACCAGCTCCACTATGCCCCTATCAGCTCCACTATGCCCCCTATCAGCTTCAACTTGCCCCTCATCAGCTCCAACTTGCGCCCAGCAGCTCCACTATGCCCCCTATCAGCTTCAACTTGCCCCTCATCAGCTCCAACTTGCGCCCAGCAGCTCCACTATGCCCCCTATCCGCACCAACTTGCCCCCAACAGCTCCACTATGCCCCCTATCCGCACCAACTTGCCCCCAACAGCTCCACTATGCCCCCTCAGCTCCAACTTGCCCCCATAACATACCTGCAGCTCCCGCGCCATCTTCTCTTCAGTAATGCAGAGCGCGCCGGGAGATCATGACTCCCAGCGCGCTCTGCATTACTAAAGAGCCGACCGCGATGAAGGAGTGCAGTAGCTACACAGACCTGACTGTGTTGCTTTCCAGTGTGGTGCGTGCGGGCGCAGCTCTTCTCTGCTGCATGCCCGTGTCCCCAGGACTTGTGCGCCCTAGGTCCTCACAGGCATAGCTGGGAACTCTCTGGGTTTGAGACTCTGGTTCTGACTCCTCATTACCAGGTTTCAGAAGCGGAGTCTGATTCTCCAGGGTGTAGGCAGTTTCTTAAGAAACTCTGGTCATTGGTGCACCTTCCCTATCAGTTCCACCCACTCCCGCCCATTTCTCCTCCTTCCCCAGCCTATTGCCTATAGTTTTACAACTTCCTGAAGCCCGCCCCCAGTCTTGATTAAGCCCCACCCCCTTTTGATGCAAATCGCTTCATTTGTTTCTCTAAAAGGCACCACAGGCCTCCCCCTCCGGGGAGGCCAGAAGAAAAAGTTCTCAGGTATGCTCACAGGGCTTTACCATTGGCTTACATTGAAAGGTCCTGACAGGGCGATTGCTGGAAGTGGCTGGTAAATGCAAGCATGCTGCCTGCAGTAATGCTGCTAAGGAGGAATCTGCACAGAGGATTTCTGCACATGAGCTTGAGCGCTCTCTGGCCAATGAGACCGCTCCAGCTTACACGCAAAAATCCTCCATCATTGGAGGAGTCTGGATCGAGGGAGGGGAGCAGAGGAAGAGTGACAGACTGCAGTACAGAACTGGTAACCACAGGCTGTTCAGAACGAAGGAACAGGATCATCATTAAAGGTTTAAAGGGACAGTAATACTTTGTTTTATCTTTATTTTATTTTGTAGGCATTAAAAAATAAAAATGAAGAATGATATGTCTTATCTCTCAAACCTTTATGGTTTAAGAGATATTCACAAGCAAAGTATCCCCCTCCCGCCCCTTTTACTGATGTAACACTGCTCAGCCAGATCTGAAGGGAGGTGCCCAGGTAGACTGCAGAGAGGGACAATCTTCAATTAAGATAAGGGAAAAACCTGAAAAACTTGTCAAGGGGGGCAGGGCTTTCATTCTTTTCATACAAAGAAAATTGTCCCTTTCTGTTATCTGTCTGGTCTTACAACCAGATTCACATCTGAGAAGAGATGGCTTACACTAGGAAAAAGGGGCGGGGAGGGGAGACTTTGTTTGTGAATATCTCTTAAACCATAAAGCTTTGAGACATAAGACTTATATCATTCTTCATGTTTTTTTAATGCCTACAAAATAAAATAAAGTTAAAACAAAGTATTACTATCCCTTTAATGTTGTCCAAACAAAGAATTAAACAAAAAAATGACAATAGTATACCAACTAGACGCTATATAAACCTACTTTTTAGGCAAAGTTGTATAGGGGTGATAGAGCCCCTTTAAGGATCAGTGATGGTCCTGACACATCATGGAATTCACGGCTCCCTGCACGGCTGCACGCCATTCGGGAAACCATGATCCCAATAGTAAAAAAAAAAAAATGCCCTGTGGTCCTTAACTGCCAGCCAAGGGATAAAGTTGAACTACCATGATAATAACATTGCTCCTAATACATTAGTAACATAGCGATATGCAAAGCCATACTGTCATTAACCTGAATAAGTCTGTGTTATTGCAGAAAACCAAGTTCTGCAGCAGGAACCAGCAGACAATAGCACAGACATCTTAGAGGGAAGTTCCCTCTGAGTCTCCGCTGTCTGTCCCGTTCACTGCCCGGATTGGTGGTGACGTTGGTTGGTTACCTTAAGGTAACAGAAGTTGCTGATGGTGCAGGCATGCAGAGCTTCTCTCGTAAGTTCTGCGCATTGGATGCCTGCAGAAGAAGGTGATTTTATGCAATAACACGGACTTATTCAGGGTAATGACAGTATGGCTTTGAATATTATGTTACTAATGTATGGGGGGGGCAATGTTATAATCATGATAGTTCCGCTTTAAAGTGTAATTTTTCCAAATTTGCGTTATCTCAAATATACTGAAATAGATTAAGTAACTAGAGGCTGCCTGAGTAAAATGGTACCCCACTGGTATGAGCTGACATACTGTAGGGGGTGCCAGGATCATAAAACTGCAAGACCAAAATCCATCTGTTTTCTGATGGATATTTTGGAAGGAAAACAATCCCCTGCATCAAAGAAATTGTAACTTGTCTTTCTACCCCTAGCCTGATGCACTCAAATGTTTCCCAGAACATGGTGCCTAAGGAAATAAACATTTTTCTTACATTTCTACCCCTTCAAAGTTACTTAAATCTTTAAAAATACTTTGCTGGTTCCTGATATATTCATTATCAGATCCTATCCTGAGAGAGATAACACCCCGTAGGTAAGAGGGGCACCAGAAACACTAAACTACCCCCCTAGCCTGTTGAACACAAATATTTCCAGAAGATGGATCTAAAGGAAAAATATGAATGTTTTTACAGTTCTTTAAAGGTATGGAGTTCTCTACTGTACTCATTAGCTACTGATCTTCTGAAGAAAACGGCACTGAATTGGTATGGGTTGACATATTGTACAAAACCACCATGACCAAAATCTGTTTTTTCTTACATTCTTAAAACATGTTGTACCTAACTAAAATGGCTGTAACAACTACAAATGGTAAATAAACATATATATATATATATATATATATATATATATAGGCTATATATCTAGGCTGGTCAGCTCATGTATCTCCAGTAGTGTTGAGCGAGCATGCTCGGCCGATGCTCGGATCGGCTCGAGCATCGCTCTGCTCGGCACATGGCGGTACTCGTACGAGTACCGCATGTGCTCGCCCGCCATGTTCGGGTCTCCTCCCCGCACGTTTTGCGGCTGCTGCGCAGCCAATAAACGTGCAGGGAGGCTCTGACATCGGTGTAATGCCAGCAGCCATGTTGGCTGCTGGCATTACACTGATTGGCTGGCCAGAACCCGTGGTCAGGTGCTGTATAGCACCTGACCAGCGAGTTCGGCTCAGTCTGAGCCAGGGAGAGCTGAGGATAGGAAGGGAAAGGCAGTGTAGGGAGGAAAAAAACAAAAATTGTGAAAAAAAAAGAACCAAAAGTCCTTTTTAGGACTACTGTGTGTGGGGGCAGCAGGTTATTTGGTGTGGGGGGAAAAAAACAAAAAAAAAAAAAAAAAAATATATATATTCTGTTTAGTGTGCAAAGTTGCAGATTAGAGCACATTCTGTTTAGTGTGCACAGTTGCAGATTAGAGCACATTCTGTTTAGTGTGCAAAGTTGCAGATTAGAGCACATTCTGTTTAGTGTGCAAAGTTGCAGATTAGAGCACATTCTGTTTAGTGTGCAAAGTTGCAGATTAGAGCACATTCTGTTAAGTCTTCAAACTAAAATATCAAAGTCACGTATTCCATTCAGTGTGCGTCGCCGCAGTTTAGCAGCACATTCTGAGTACTGTGCAGAGTTGCAGAATAGGAAGAAATACTGTTAAGTCTTCAAACTAAAATATCAAAGTCACATATTCCATTCAGTGTGCTTCGCCGCAGTTTAGCAGCACATTCTGTGTACTGTGCAGAGTTGCAGAATAGGAAGAAATACTGTTAAGTCTTCAAACTCAAATATCAAAGTCACATATTCCATTCAGTGTGCTTCGCCGCAGTTTAGCAGCACATTCTGTGTACTGTGCAGAGTTGCAGAATAGGAAGAAATACTGTTAAGTCTTCAAACTAAAATATCAAAGTCACATATTCCATTCAGTGTGCTTCGCCGCAGTGTAGCAGCACATTCTGTGTACTGTGCAGAGTTGCAGAATAGGAAGAAATACTGTTAAGTCTTCAAACTCAAATATCAAAGTCACATATTCCATTCAGTGTGTGTCACCGCAGTTTAGCAGCCTATTCTGTGTACTCTGCAGAGTTGCAGAATAGTAAGAAATACTGTTAAGTTTTCAAACTCATATATATTAAAGTCATATATATCGTGTAAGATGAAGAAGGCGGGTAAAAAGGGACGGGGAAGTGGACGTGATCCTGAAAGTTCAGGGCGCGGGTCAGGACGCGGAGAAACTGTGCCTGGTGCCAGAGCACAAGAAAGAAAGACATCCACCATACCTAGCTTCATGTCTGATTTCACAGGGCGTCGCAGGACATCACTCTCGAGGTCCGACCAGTGCGAACAGGTGGTCGGTTGGATGACAGCTGATACTGCTTCCAGTCGGTTAAGCACCACCCTGTCTTCCACCAAGTCCACTCTCAGTAGCCAAGAGTCTGGTCAACATAATCCTCACTCTGATCATCCTTCCTCCCACCATACACGGTCTGGTCAAAGAAGTGATCCCACACTGGGATATAGTGATGAGCTCGTCTCATCACCAATCCTTCATTTGACCCTCTCTCCAAGCACGCTTGCAGAGGAACATGACATCTTGTGCCCTGATTCACAACCTCTAGAGGCTACCCAATCACAAGAAGATGACAGATGTGAACGGCATTTAAGGTCAAAGGAAGTAGTGGATGATGATGATGATGATGAGACACAGTTGCCATTAAATCAACCACTATTTCCTTCTCAAGACCTTGTTGAGGAGAATGTTATACAGTTGTCAATGACCGAGTATGTGGTGGGATCAAGACTTGAGGAGGATGATCAGAGTGAGGAAGTGGAGGAGGACTTGGTGGACGATGAGGTGACTGACCCCACCTGGGAAGGTGTAGAGCCGAGCGATGACAGCAGTCCTGAGGGTGAGCCATCTGCAGCACCGCAACAGGCTGGAAGAGGCAGTGGTGTGGCTACAGAAAGAAGGCGGACCGCACCAAACCGGCCCGCAAATGTTCCACGGAGCACCCCCTTGCGTAAATCTACCTTGCCAAGGGGTAGGTGTTCCGCGGTATGGCGTTTTTTTAAGGAAAGTGCGGACGACAAAAGATTTGTAGTTTGCAACCTGTGCCACACCAGAATGAGCCGAGGCATGAACACTAGAAACCTCACCACCACCAGCATGATCCGACACATGGCATCCAAGCACCGTAGTAAGTGGGAGGAACGCCTGGATCGCCCATCTGTGTCTGCAGGCCACACCACTGCCTCCTCTTCCCCTGTTTTTGGTGCCGGCCAATTGCCTGTCGAAGGCGCAGGCCCGCATACCTCCCGCCCTGCACCTGTAGCATCTGAAGCACCATCAGCGACCACATCCACTTCCCTGTCCCAGCACAGCGTCCAAATGTCGTTACCCCAGGCATTTGAGCGCAAGAGAAAATACCCAGCCACCCACCCACAGGCCATAGCACTAACCTCACACCTTTCAAAATTACTGGCCATCGAAATGCTGCCATTTAGGCTTGTGGACACTGAGTCCTTCCGCAGCCTGATGGCAGCAGCTGTCCCTCGGTACGCGGTCCCCAGCCGCCACTACTTTTCCCGGTGTGCCATCCCCGCATTACACCACCATGTGTCCCGTAACATCACCCGTGCCCTGACCAACGCAGTTACTGGGAAGGTCCACTTAACGACTGACACATGGACAAGTGCTTGTGGCCAGGGACGCTACATTTCCCTGACGGCACACTGGGTGAATGTCGTGGAGGCTGGGAGCGACTCGGACCCTGGGATGGCACGGGTGCTACCCACGCCGAGGATTGCGGGCCCTACCTCCATCAGGGTTTCCACCAGCACCTACGTTATTGGCTCCTCCTCCTCCGTTTCCACCTCCGAATTCTCTACACACACCGCCACTCCCCCATCAGCCAGTAGCTGGAAGCAGTGTAGCACTGCAGTGGGGAAGCGTCAACAGGCCGTGCTGAAGCTGATCTGCCTTGGGGACAAACAGCACACGGCCTCAGAGCTGTTGCAGGGGATTAGTCACCAGACCGAGCAGTGGCTCTCGCCACTCAACCTGCAAGCAGGCATGGTTGTGTGTGATAATGGGCGTAACTTGGTGGCGGCTTTGGAGCTCGGCAAGCTCACACACGTACCATGCCTAGCGCATGTATTTAATTTAGTGGTGCAGCGATTTCTAAAAACCTACCCCAATGTGCATGATCTCTTGACCAAGGTGCGCCGCGTGTGTGCACATTTCCGTAAGTCATCTACAGCTTCGGCCGGCCTGTTGAAGCTGCAGCAGCGCTTACAATTGCCAGCTCACCGGCTGCTGTGTGACGTGAGCACGCGCTGGAACTCCACCTTCCACATGTTGGCCCGGCTTTGTGAGCAGCAGAGGGCAGTAGTGGAGTACCAGCTGTTACACGGTCGTCGCCTCTCCGTTCAACTTCCTGTAATCAGAAGTGAGGAGTGGGAATGGATGTCAGACCTCTGCGAGGTTTTACGCAATTTTGAGGAATCGACACAGATGGTGAGCGGCGATAACGCTATTATCAGTGTAACCATCCCACTTCTGTGTCTACTGAAACGCTCGCTGCTCACAATTAAAACCGACGCTTTGCATGTGGAAGAGGTGGAAATGGGGGAGGAAGAGCTTACACAAGGTGATAGCCAGAGCACCCTCACTTCGTCTTCTCAGCGACAATTGGAGGAGGCGGAGGAGGAGGAGGAGGAGGAGGAGGAGGAGGAAGACACGGTTGCCTCCGCTACAGAGGGTAGCCATGGAACTTTAGTTCCATCTCTTCAGCGTGGGTGGGCAGAAGAGGAGGAAGAGGATGAGGATATTGAGAGTCAGCCTCCTGGTGAGGACAGCGAAATCTTGACTGTTGGTACTCTGGCACACATGGCTGACTTTATGTTAGGCTGCCTTTCCCGTGACCCACGCGTTGTACGCATTTTAGACAACACGGATTACTGGGTGTTCACCCTTCTGGACCCCCGCTACAAAGAGAATTTCTCATCTCTCATTCCTCCGGTGGAGAGGACAAGCAAAATGGTGCAATACCAGAAGGTTCTTGTTGAAAAATTGCTCCAAAATTTTCCATCTGACAACGCTGGCGGCAGAGTACGTGCTACCTTGGCCAACCGAGAAGGGGAGAAAAGGGGAGCACACAGCAGTTCCGACAAAGGCAGGGCAACACTCTCCAAGGCGTGGGACACCTTCATGACACCCCGCCAGCACCCTCACCCTGATGCGCAGCCTAGTGTCACAAGGAGGGAAAAGTTTTGGAAGATGGTGAAGGAGTACGTAGCAGACCGTGTCAGCGTCCTCAATGATCCCTCTGTGCCTTACAACTACTGGGTGTCCAAGCTGGACACGTGGTATGAACTGGCACTCTACGCCTTGGAGGTGCTGGCCTGCCCTGCCGCCAGCGTTCTGTCTGAGCGGGTATTTAGTGCTGCTGGTGGCATCATAACAGATAAGCGTATCCGCCTTTCCACCGACAATGCTGATAGGTTGACACTTATAAAAATGAACAAGGCCTGGATTTCCCCTGACTTCTCCACTCCACTGGAGGAAAGCCCCGGGGGAACATAAACTCACTTTATATATGTTATTTACAATGATGGGAATACTCTGTATTCCCATTCACCCCTTCCACCCCAAAAACGGGTATATGGTTGACTCTTAATGTTCTCATCCTCCTCCTCCTCTTCCATATGCCCTGGGATATAATTTTTATATAGGGCCAGCTCACCAGCGTGCCCTGGGATATAATTTTTATATAGGGCCAGCTCACCAGCGGGCCCTGTGATATAATTTTTATATAGGGCCAGCTCACCAGCGGGCCCTGTTTGCCAATTTTTATATAGGTCAGCTCACCAGCGGGCCTTCTCATATAATGTTTTATTGGGTCAGCTCTCTAGCGGGCCCTCTCATATAATGTTTTATAGCGTCAGCTCACTAGCGGGCCTTCGCATATAATGTTTAGGATGGTCAGCTCTGCAGCAGACCCTCACCCATAATGTTTTAGATGGTCAGCTCAGCGCACGTTTCCCTCTTAATCATGGCCTCAGTTCTGAAAATCAAGGAAATTTTTGGGAGAATTTGCCTCTGCGCACGTTTCCCTCTTAATCATGGCCTCAGTTCTGAAAATCAAGGAAATTTTTGGGATAATTTGCCTCTGCGCACGTTTCCCTCTTAATCATGGCCTCACTTCAGAAAATCGATGAAATTTTTGGGAGAATTTGCAGATGATATACAAGTAAATATACAGCAAATACTGTTTGGTAACAATTTTTCGCCTAAAGTCGTTTTTATTTTCCTTTTTGTGTGTTTTACGGTCAGTCTGTAAAAATGGCGTACTACGGGCGAAAGATCGTTCCCAGCAGCGATGTTGGAGTCCAAGGTGCATCCAGACATCCTCCCTATGCTGTCCCTGAACCATTTCTGTAGTGTTTCCATCTTTTTCTGCCCTTTTCCTATGGACCAGGCACCCTCCCCTCATCAGAGCAGGGGGTGCCTGGTGTAATGCTCGAGTCCTCCCATTGACTTCAATGGGGCTCGGGTGCTCGGCCGAGCACTCGAGCCTCAGGGGGTGCTCGGTCAGAGCACCCGAACATCCGAGCATTGGGGTGCTCGCTCATCACTAATCTCCAGTATTTGGCGCTATCGGGAATTTTTTTTTTTAATATGTCCACCAATTCTTACATATTGAAATCTTTGAAAACTATGAAGTTTCAGTACCTACTGCCAACCAGAGAAAAATGGTACCACATTGGTATGGTGTGACAAACTGTAGGGGCAGCAAGAGCACTAATCTGCACCTATCATTTTTATTTTTAGTATTACTTGCCTGCACATAACAATTATAAACACAAGAAAAAGATAGACAAGGTATATTATATTGGATCTGGGGCATAAATTACATCATCAAGCTCGTGCATGATGATGTCATTTATACATTGGAAATTCAGCAGCGAGGGACACCTACTGGGGCTAAGGACTTTCCCAAAGGTAAGCCTTGGTCCCGGTAGTAACCCTACACTGCGGTGGATATGGACGTCAATATCCTCAGCCATTTTAAGCCATCTGAATAGTAAGTGGTTTTCCACGTTCCTAGCAGGCTACATTTAACCAAAAATAAGAATAGTTCATCTTTAATAGAATTTACATGAAAGGTGAAACTGGTATTGTTTAAGGGCTGAAAATGGATCTCATGCATTGGTTTGGATATCCGTGATTAGAGTTATCCAGTATATACATCATGAACTAATTTCCACTGACACAGACCTATTACAACATCCAAAAGATAAGCTAATAAGCAGTCAGTTTCAGTTTAAGTCCATTTGCAAGTTAGTGGTCATGTCTTGCAGGAAGTCATATTCCCATGTGGTGCCTTAACATAAACAGGATTCCTGTGGTTTGTCTCAGGGTAGACAAATTTCTCTCTATTTATAGCCTTTTTGCATGCTGAATTAAAAGGCTAATCATACGTTCCTCTTAGGTGGACAGCTGCAGGGACTGACATGTTGTTGGTAATTATAACAATGACATCCGATTGAACTAAAACAACTCTTCTGTTTAGCTTGCAGCAAAGCAATGATTGCAAGACTCTATTTAGGGAGGGTTACCACTAGGAAGATAATGACAGTCGGTTTAAAAATACTATGCAAGGATGTAAGCTATTAGCGACTCTCCATTGTGCAGATGAATATTACAAACTTTCACCCTTAATGTGGTGTCAGTATTGGGCTTCAGTTTTACCCCTTGGATCCTGTAATCATCTCTATTACAAAACAATGTGTTGGAGATCTATCAAGCAATAAAGGCAATCAAAATCTTCTTTAACCCTTCGAGTGCCAGATAGGTATCCAACGGATTGCAATGCAGTGCATTGGACACCTTTCTGGCACTCAAAGGGTTAAAATAACACATCCTAATAATAACCTGACACTTACCTTAAAGTGGACAGAAAATTCTAATGACCATTTGTGCCTTTGTTCAAGAGACAACATCGTCAAACAGCCAGGATGTCTTGCCCACGGAGGCGGCCATGATAGTTGCTAGAAGACTTTTCAAACTGAACGGTTAAAGGGATAGTAATACTTCGTTTTATCTTTATTTTATTTTGCAGGCATTAAAAAAACATGAAGAACGATAGAAGTCTTATCTCTCAAACATTTATGGTTTGAGAGATATTCACAAGCAAAGTTTCCCCTCCCGCCCCTTTTACCTAATGTAAGCCATCTCTTCTCAGATGTGGAATGCAGTCCATAGACCAGACAGATAACAGCAGGGGACAATCTTCTTCCTATGAGAACAATGAAAGCCCTGCCCCCCTTGACAAGTTTTTCAGGTTTCTCCCTTATCTTAATTGAAGATTGTCTCTCTCTGCAGTCTACCTGGGCACCTCCATTCTGATCTGGCTGAGCAGTGTTACATCAGTAAAAGGGGCGGGAGAGGCATACTTTGTCATTGAATTACTCTTGAACTACAACTCTGAATTGAAATAATACTCTCCAAAGTCCAAATACTATGATGATTAATTAGAGCTGCTTTTATTATGAAACATTACTATCCCTTTAAGATTATCATGTGCAGTGGGTAGATTTGCATCCATACCCAGGAATGCTCTTCTGGGGAGTCCATGGAGAGGGCTAATGGGCTGCTATTGTTTTCAAATATGTAAAAAAAAATGAAGGTGACAGATCCACTTTAATACTACACTAAGAGGGAGTAATAGGATGACCACGTGCCCTGTAATGCCTGGGACAGACCCTTCCTTAATTGAGGTCTGGGTCCTGCGTCCCAACTCACCCCCCACCGGGACAATAAAGAGTCCTGGAATGAAGGATGTTCTAGAACTAGAGAGGGTACAGAGAAGAGCAAAATTAATCAAGGGAGAATGGAGGACTTGACGTATGATGAACGACTAGACAAACTTGGTTTACTTACTCTAGAGAAAAGATGACTAAGAGGAGATCTTATCACATTGTACAAGTATATGAGAAGTTAAAGGGATAGTAATGTCAGAAAAAAGTATTAGCCATATGGTAAATACAGTTAAAAGAGAGTACCTGCACTTATTTGTATCTCTCAAACCGTTATGGTTTGAGAGATATAGGAAAATGAAGTTCTCTGGTCCCTCCCTTTTCTGCTTGACGAGCTGTAAAGCTGTCAGAAGCAGATTCTGGTCGCTTGACCAGATGTGGCTCATCAGCAGTGCTGATATAACGATATCTAAAGATAAATACTTAATTTGGACGGTCTACAAAGTGTGCCTGGCTTGCAAACACACTTTGTAGACTGTTCCAATGAAGTATTTATTTCTAAATAGCGTGATTTCAGCCAGGAAAAGGTAACTTTAGCAAGTTATATCTCTCAAACCATAAAGGTTTGAGAGATAAGACTTACATTGATGTTAATATTTTTTTAATGTCTACAGTATTAAATCAACTTAAAATTAACTATTACTATCCCTTTAATACAAGGATATCTGTGGTGAGCTATTCATTCCAAGGCCTGATCAGGTGACCAGGGGACACTCCTTGAGATCAGAGGAAATGAGTTTTATACTTCAGCAGAGGAAGGGTTTTTTTACAGTAAGGTCTGTTAAAATTATGGATTTCCTTGGCCAAGGATGTGGTTATGGCAGATACAATGGATACATTTAAGAGAAAATTAGTTATATTTATTTCAAAACAGAACATACAGGGTTATACTGTGTATTAGTAGACAAATCAGGAAGGTCTGCTAAAGACTAACTTATTTGGTAGCAGGAAAGCTATATAATTCTCATGTCTCTGGGTTATGAGGCAAGGGTTGAACTTGATGGACTCTTTGGAATTACCGCACCATCTTCAAATCACACAACGTCAGACAATGTAAAATTCAAAATATATTATATTATTATTATATATTATTATATCTGACGTTGTGTGATTTAAAGATGGTGCGGTAATTCCAAAGAGTGTTTCTGTGAGGGGTTGGAGAGCCCAAACTACCAGCACATCTATTCTCATACTCTCGCACTTTATCACTGGTCTTATGAATCAACAAATATTTAGTGTTGTATACACTAGACATCTATTCAAATAAATATATGTTATCCCTGTATTCGATCTGAGCCGCTATTCCATTTTATTGTGTATCATTGAACTCGTGTCTTTTTTCAACCTAATTTACGATGAAGGAATTTCACCCCCACAGTAGAGTTAGTCTGCCGCTCAGCCCAATTCTGCCAGCCTACACACACAACTGCAGCCACTCGTATGCTTACTGTGTAAATATGTGTGCAATTGTTGGGTAAATTAAGCTTAGGTAATAGCAATTTCCACTCCAAAACTAATCCCTTTTCAAGATACAAGCCTCATATATACAGACAAAATGGTTTCTGGATAACGTCTTAACCAAACCCTTCCCAGCAAAAGGGCAGACCTTCTGACAGCTGCTCTGGTAGCTCTCTTGACATTTAAGTGACAGTCTGAGACTTATCTAAAGCAACATACACCACAACCAGCCAATGAAGGAGGAGTGTATTTGCACAATGCTCCTAATTGGCCTCCTGGTGTGTGTGAGACAGCTGGGATGGCAGTACGCCCGAGTAGAGCAGTTCTGTAGTAAATCAACTACATCATAGAAGAGAATTAAAAATCCCCAAAAAGAGACCAACGTGAAGACCTCCATTTGCTGCCGGACTACAACCCCCATCATTGGCTGGCAGGGAATTATGGGAGTTGTAGTATAGCAGCAGCTAAGCAGCCTCACGTTGTCCATCATTACCATAGACCCTGATATTGATCCTGGGAGCCCAACACAGGGAGTCTATGGAGGCTGAGTGTGCGATCCAAAAATTTTGTGGCTGAGAACTATATAAGACCAGATTAATTTCCAGCCATGAGGACCAGTTTTCTGCGATTCCTTGAATAGCTGTTAGGAGGTGTTTTGGGGTAGCACAGTACAGCTCTGGGCTCCCATAGTTGCTTATGAATAGCGGGCGTAGGGCCCTCTAAGAGGACAAAGTTTACAAATAAATTAAATAATGTTCCCAACAATGGTTATGCTCACCAGATAGTAGATTTAGACACTTTTCCAATGTTCCTTGTGTCAGTATTGTGATACCCAGAAAACAATAGAAGTAGATTGAGTGGCTGCGGTAAATACACTTTATTATTAAAAACATGACAACAAATATAATAAATTGGTCAAAACCGACACTTTTTCAAGGGCTTGCCTAACGTGTGTATTAAACGGCAGCGACTCTGGGAGAAATACTCAGAAAAATAAGGATGCAAGAGTGCCATATATTCTGTCACCCTTTTTCTTCTCTGCGTGGAACCAGAAACATTTATAACTGTATTGGGTTAAACATATAGGAGATTTATTACCTTCTAAAAATCATCAACGGATTGCTCATTTTAATTAACAAGCCAAAAATGATGTGAGAGGCTCTGATGCCCTTGCTCTCAGTGCCTAGGGAAGCCAGCTGCACCTCACTGATGAGGCCCAAATAAGGCCGAAACGTATGTCTGGGGTTAGCTGGTTTTTCCGTGCAGAGGGGACTTACCCATCATTTTGGTACTGGACTGCCCTTATGGGAGGGATTAGTCTAATATGTATGTGGAAATTTCTCCTCTGTAATGGCACTAGTGAGCTAAAATGTGATGCTCTTGAGTGGTGACTAGCCGAAGAACAGGCCATTGTGCTTTTGTTCGTTCTCAGAGCCTCTCACATCATTTATTGGCTCATTTTAATTAAATAACACAGCGAACTGGAGCAGCAACAACATCTGATAATTATTTTAATTTCATTTTTTCATCATCTGAATACTTGAACAAATTTATCTCTCTCTCTCTCTCTAAATATATATATATGCTCTACAGTTCTTGAGTAGAGAGACAGTGCTCCCAGGAAATTTTGCAAAAGGAACAATCCGTGTGGCCGAAATGTTACATGATAAATATTGCATACTTTTTTTTTCTTATGCAACACATGAAGGCAGCACCAGTGGGACTTGTTAAAAAAATGAAATATTTATTATGTAACTTTTTGGTTCGATCTTGATAAAGGTCCAGGGGTTGGACAGATATATTACATAATAAATATTGCATTGCATTGGTGCTGCCTTTGTTTGTTGCATGCATTATTTTAATGCCTGTGCACCTTGGCAATATACAAGGAGAGTGAGCGATTCCATCCTTCCAATTTTATATATATACTCGTTGAAGAGCCTGTTACATGGGCCACAGTGCCACTGCCAGCTGGTCGCGGGGCAGTCATGCACAGTAGAGACCTCCCATGCCATGGCTGATACAGTGCCAGCCGGTCTCGGTGCAGTCATGAGCAGTAGAGACTGCCTGCTCCACGGCTGATACAGAGCGGGATGCCTCGTCACAGGCAGTCTCTACTGTGAATGACTGCGTTGTTACAAACTTTCTAGCGATTTATTATATAGGATATGCGTGTGTATAACCACTTTTATTTGTTTTTTGTTGTTGTCTCTTTGTGAATATTAGAGAGAATTAACCCTTTGAGTGCCGGAGGAGTATGCAATACATTGCAAAGCAATACACTGCATACTCCCTCTGGCACTCAATGGGTTAAAATATAGGGAAATCCTTTGATTATAATCCCTTCAGCGTTTAAACACAATATTGTGTACTAGTGTAAAAGCCCATGTACACAGGCCAAGGTCCAGGTGATGTTAACCCTTTGAGTGCCAGAGGGGTACGTAACGCATTGTTTTGCAATGTGTTGCATACCCCTTTGGCAGTCAAAGAGATTAGAGGCCAGTCCTGCTTTGTGTCCGCCCCCTCACTGGCGGCACACACGATGCAGTCATGCGCTGTAGTGACTGCCCAAACGCACAGAATGCTCCCAGCACAGAACTCCCAGCATTCTGTGCTCCCAGCATTCTGTGCTCCCAGCACTCTGTGATCCCAGCATTCTGTGCTCCCAGCACACCGTGATCCCAGCATTCTGTGCTCCCAGCATTCTGTGAGTTTGGGCAGTCTCTACTGAGCATGACTGCATCGGACAAACATCTTAGCATTTTATTATATAGGATGGTTGCTTATGAATATAGCCCATTCAGTGGAGCCATAAACTGGAGACCTTTCTAAAATCCAGTGGGTAAAACAATGGAACAACTATTACATACTAATATGAAAAAGTGATTAGAGCACAGATCCATCTGTCAAACTTATGAGCTCAGAATTCATTATTATAAGTTGCCGCTTCACACATGTTATGGTAGATAACGCTCGTTAACACAGCCTGTGATGTGGTTTAACAGTCAAATATCAGTAGATGAACTATGCTCTTTGAAGTAACAAAAGATAATAACACTAAACAAACTCTTCATTTGCACTTCCAGTGAATCGTGCCCCAAGGAAAAGCAATATACCACGAATTTTGCACCAGACATGCCTTCCTCCTCTTCCACGAACCAAAAAGCGATCATGACACTCGACTTGAAATCTCTCACCACCTACTTAAAAGACTTAGCGATAATGAAACAAATTCACCTTCAGGGTACGTTATAGGGATAGTATTGCTTTTAGAAAAAAAACAAGAGCTTTTGGAAAACACCTTACCATTCTCAGGGTACCCCAATCCAATTGATCTTTGTCTGTGTAACCCTTATAGGACCAGAGAGATTTCCAAAGAATTTCAACGTGTTGGATACCTCTCCGACACTCGAAGGGTTAATAGGACAACGCAAATCAGTCTTTCCACTTTATTTAATAAAACATTCGCTCCAGTGCTTAAAGAGATAGTAATGTCTCAGGATAAAAGAAGCTGTCCATTGTTGGCAATGTTCACATTGGTCTAGTTGATGTGCAATTAGATTATAAAGTTTCCCGCTCCCGATCAGAAATCCAGACAAATCGCAAAATAAGGACAATCTTCTGTCTACCAGTGTAAGAAAAACCCTGTTACCCTTGATGACAGCAGCAAGGGGTGGGGGGGACACTGTAGTGCAGACTGATTGCTTGTAAGACGCTCCCTCAGCGCTTTCAGTGTGTGCATGATATGTATGGTGTGAAAGGTTATTCTAAAGCCCCCCACACAAATGCTGTTGGTGCTGCACTGTTGTGTGGACAATATACAAGCATATGCTGTCATAACGTGTGTACGGGGCTGGATTTGCCATAAGGCAGAGTAGGCATCTGCCTACAGGTGCACCCCATAGAGGGGCCTGTCATTGAAATAAAAAAAAAATTATATATTTTTGTTCACAGCACTGCGCGCTGTGCAGAGTAACAACCCGCCCACCGCATGGTAAGGTCCGTGCCTTCTTTGGCTCAGACAGAAGGCACAGACCTGTAGCTGTTGTTTCTTCCTCATCGGCTCTAATGCAGAGCGCTGGGAGATGACATCATCTCCCAGCACTCTTCATTCCTAAAGAGACCACGCAGGAGCAACAGCAGCTACAGAAGCAGACACAGATATCTGCTGCTGGACCACCAGGGAGGTAGGAAATGTTTGCAGGAGGCAAAGTGGGGGCAATGTGAAGATGATGTGGGCAATGTGGAGCTGATGGCAATGTGAGGGCAAGTTGGAGCTGATATAGTGGCAATGTGGAGATGATGGGGCTAATGTGAGGACAAGCTGGAGCTGATGGGGCAATGTGGAGATGATGGGGGCAAATTGTAGATGATGGGGCAATGTGGAGATGATGGGGGCAAGTTGGAGATTATGGGGGCAAGCTGGAGCTGATGGAGGCAATGTGAGGGCAATATGGAGCTGATGGGGGATAAGTCGGAGCCAATGGCAATATGGAGCTGATGGGGGCAATGTGAGGGCAATATGGAGCTGATGGGGGATAAGCTGAAGCTGATGAGGGGCAATGTGAGGGCTATATGGATATGGGGGGTAATGTGGAGATTTGGAGCATTGTGGAAGTGTCCAGTGGAGATGGCAAATGGGGGGCGCTTCAGATTTCTGTGCCTACAGGCTCCTGAGATGTAAATCTGGCCCTGGTTGTGTACAGCACTGAAATGTTGGATTCACCAGGTAGGGGCTGTGACATGAAGCCATTAGTAGTAGTGTGTGGTGTGCAGCTGTGTGACAGTAGAGAAGGAGAAGCAGTTACACTCATACCTCCCAAGTGTCCTTCTTTAGGAGGGACAGTCCCTCTTTTAGACTCAAATCCCTCTGTCCCTCTTTTCCACCCTAGTGTCCCTCTTTTTAGGAAATCAGAATGTGTGGTATGAATACAAGTGAATCATATTACTCTACAGCAATAAAACTCACATTAATGTCTGTTTAAACGTCAGTATACGTGTTTATACAGTAGTCTGTGTAAATAAAATACTATGTTCTTGTTATAAGTCATTTATTAGGTTACACAAGAAGGTGTCATTTCGTCATGAAATAGCCCAAAAATTCTTGATAATGCCTCACCCACCAGCCACGCCCCCAGCAACACCCCCTAAAATACAAGTGTCCCTCTTTGGCAATTTGAAATGTTGGGAGGTATGGTTACACTTACAGCCTTCTAGATCATACAGCAGCAGCGATTGCTGTGAACCCCGCTGGCGCTCAAAGGGTTAAGGTATAGAGTGGCATGCTGTATACACTGGTGTGTCATGTCAGAGTTAATTAGCAGTGGGAAACGTGTTCATACCTGGAAACTTTGTCTTGTGGAATCCCTGGAGGGGACTCCTGTTGTGCTGATGGAGAGAGATCAATGAGGCAATTTGTGTTAAAAGGGGGTGGGGCTTAATCAAAAGTAGGGGTTGGGGTTTAGCAAATGTGAAAAATTGTTAGAAATAGGCTGGGGAAGGAGGAGAAGTGGGAGGGAAATGGAAGCTTACAGTGTGAACGTTTTGAGGACACTTCCCCCTTTGCTGCTGGTCTGTCCTGAGGGGTAAAAGTTGATAGAAAACCCTGTAGCAGTCAGTGGGTTAAGTGTGTACCAGATGGCTGCCTGTCCTCTGTCTTGCATGGCAAATGTTGAAATAATTGAGCAATGAGGGCCCTTTGAGTGCCATTATGTTCTCCTGGTGCTGTAGCTTCCCTTCAGTGGCTGTACTACAGGTCAGGCTGAGGCCACTGGGAGTCAGAGTGAGTGACAGTGTGTGTGTGTGTGTGTGTGTGTGTGTGTGTGTGTGTGTGTGTGTGTGTATCACAGTGTGCATGTATGTATGTATGTGTGTCACAGTATATGTGTGTGTGTGTGTGTGTGTGTGTGTGTGTGTGTGTGTGTGTGTGTAAGTATATGTGCATGTGCCGCCCATATTTGTTTTCTGGTTGAGCAGAAAGCTGAGGGAGGGCAAACCCTGCCCACTCCTGCTGAAATCACACACCACTGTATCACCAGCACTGGCAGTAGGGAGAAGATTTCTATATCCCCTCCTTACTGCCACTCCTGGGTGTGTGTGTCTCCTGAGGAGACATAAATTATGTAATAAGGCATTCTCTTCTATGTGTGTGTCTCCTGAGGACACATAAATGATGCAACAAGGCTTTCTCTTTTATATATAGATAAGATTTCATATCAGCTAGAATGATATGAACATTGGCAACGGTGGAGAAGTATAAGGAATGACAGAAGCTTCATTTATCATGAGATATTACTATCTCTTTAAAACTCCCCCCATATTGACACCCCTGAAAAGTGGCTGCTTTCTGCTCCAAAGATCATGTTGTTTCACCTGGCTCTGAGTAAAACAACACAATGGTTGGCTGCAGGAGCATGAAGCAGCCACTGAACAGTGATTACACGACACAGGGAGAATGTCTTCATGCATATTTATATTAAATCTCTGTGCAGCATCTGTATTACATTGGAACATAGTAAATTAGGTGGAATAAAAGACACACGTCCAACAAGTTAAAACTTTGTCTCATAACCCAGGGAAATGATAATTATATAAGCATTCCTTCTGCCAAATACGTTAGTTGCATGGTTATAAGCATAGGTGTCCGAAGGGAGGGGCAAGAAGGGTCACCCCCTCCCAAATTGTCCCCCCCAGACATAAACATAGGGGATGGGATGGCCGGCTTTGGGAGCATATTGTGGCTTTGCTCCCCTGGAAACATTTCTGTGGATGCCCATGGATATAAGCACCAACACTAAAATCTTATTATATAAAGTGCAATAACTGATTTGCACTGCATGTCATAGCACCGTCTTATTAAATAGACCCTTTACGTGACATACTGAAGAAGAACTTTAGTCAAATGAGACTTACACAATCAAAAGTCTTCACTGTTCATGGGTACTGTGGTCCAAAAACAGAAAGAAACCTGCATCTGGCCTGCCATTGCTCTACAGTACCCATCAGGAAAGTAGACAGTGAAATAGTTACAAGTTAGCAGGGACTAAATGATAACTAATATCTCCAATTTCCCACCCATTTCTTCTCATTCCCACCCTGTTGCTCCCACTTCCCATCTACTTCTCCTCCTTCCCACTAACTTTCTTCCACTTCCTGCCCACTTCTCCTCCTTCCCACCCTGTTCCTCCCACTTCCCACCCACTTCTTCTCCTTCCCATCCTGTTCCTCCCACTTCTTCTCCTTCCCACCCTGTTCCTTCCAGTTCCTGCCCGCTTCTCCTCCTTCTCACCCTGTTCCTCCATGATCCTGTCCACTTCTCCTCATTCCCCCTGTTCCTCCCACTTCCTGCCCACTTCTCCTCCTTATCACCCTGTTCCTCCCATTTCTTTGCCATTTTTCCTCCTTCCCCTCCTGTTCCACCCACTTCCCACCCTGTTCCACCCACCTCTCCTCCTTCCCACCCTGTTCCGCCCACTTCCCTCCCACTTCTCCTCCTTCTCATCCTGTTCCTCCCACTTCTTTGCCATTTCTCCTCCTTCCCCTCCTGTTCCACCCACTTCCCACCCTGTTCCACCCACCTCTCCTCCTTCCCACCCTGTTCCGTCCACTTCCCTCCCACTTCTCCTTCCCATCATGTTCTGTCCACTTCCCACCCACTTCTCCTCCTTCTCACCCTGTTCCACCCACTTCCCTCTCACTTCTTCTCCTTCCCACCGTGTTCTGTCCACTTCCCACCTACTTCTCCTCCTTCCCACTCTGTTCCTCCCACTTAAAAGAACAGTGACGGAAGATGGAATACAAGAAACATGAGCAATAACTACTTCCAATATACTTTCAATGGAAAAATAATTAGAACCACCGTGTTACTGAATTGTGCATGTGTTTTATGAAATAGTGAACATTTGCTCTTTTTAACGAATACGTTTCAAAATGTGGGTGTGGTTAAAATGTCCACTGTTTTGTGAGCGAATTAGCGATTGCGCAATTAGTAAACATTCTCATACATCTGGTTAACTTTGTAATTGATTTAGGAGCATGTGCTATACAGCATTAAGATACCAGTATTTTTCGTGATCAAAACGTGAGCAATTGTAAATAGCAAATAAATTTATGGCTTTAAAAATAGATAATTCTCTACTTTCATTCTGCCCTCAATGCTTAATAAATATATTGCAGTATTTATTCTGCTGAGTAAAATATTGCTAAGAGATGTTTAATTCAAAATTTATTGCAGCTCAAACCGCTTTTTTGGGGTGCAGTATTTCCATAACCTGCAATGTTACAGCATCCTATGGTGGTTTATGGTTAATTGATCATAACTTTCCATAGACTGCTGTAGCAACAACACCATAATAGAATTTCAGGCCATAGAGGTACTACACTAAAAAACAGTAACTTTGAGCTGTAATAACATTTGAATAAAACATCTCTAAGTAGTGTTTTACTCAACAGGATAAATATATATGTTTTCATTACTAAGCATTACTATCCCTTTACTACACTTGGTTGTTCTAAGAAAGCAGTGTGGAAGGAATCAATGGTTAAAGGAGCAGTAAACTTTTTTTATGAAAATATATATATTGTAGGGATTTTCCTATTGAGTAAAATAAGGGTACTCCCACTGCTGAGAGATTTATATTTCCAGAGTTATTACTGTTTAAACCCATATGTTTTACATTAGCAGTGCCCTCTAGTGGTCACATTCTAATTCGATTTCCTGTTAGATTCTAATGGAGCGGAAAGTCAGAAAAGTCAGACACATACAGTTCTCCATAGAATGTGATAGAAACTGCTGAGTCACTTCCTGTCAATTAGAACTATCAGGAAGTAAACAAAGTAAATTCACTTCCTGTTAGGGTGACCACATTTCCCTTCTGCCATTCCGGGACGTGGTCACCCTATCAATGCCTTACCTTGAGTCCCTGGTGGTCTAGCGGAGTGCGGAGTGCAAAGTGCTCGGTGCCTCCTCCGGCACAGAGCTGAAGCTCCCACGCGCTGTGCTCAGTAATGCAGAGCGCTGGGAGATGATGTCATCTCCCAGCGCTCTGTATTACTAGAGCGCTTGCCTCCAGATCAGGTAAGTTGCATTGCCGCCCTGGATGTCAGCCTGCAAGCGGCGTCCATGATGTGACACACCGCTTGCAGGCTGACATTCAGGGCGGCTTGGCTTCATTCCGGGACACTTCATTGTCCCGGTTGAAGGGGACCCGGGACGCGGGACATGTCCCTGAAATAAGGGACAGTCCCGGACGTTCCGGGACCCGTGGTCACCCTACTTCCTGTCATTTAGAACTATCAAGAAGTAAACACAGTAAATTCACTTCCTGGCAGTTAGAACTACCAGGAAGTAAACACAGTAAATTCACTTCCTGATTATTTAAACTGCTATAATGTTTAAATAAAACATCTGACAGCAGTGGGAGTGGCATTGTTTTATTCAGCAGGAAATGCACTGTAAAATATGAGTTTTCATAAAAAAAAGTTTACTGTTCCTTTAAATCCAGGAGTATTTCAACTTGAAACAGTTGAAGAGGGTCTCAACCAACTAAAAATAGGATTTAGTTGCTCCAGCGCCAGAGCATGCAGTGAATCGCGTTTATTTTGATCACTGACCATGTCAGTTATTTCTCTCACTCTGTTATTTTTACCTCTACGTAGTTTAAAGTTTGATTAATTTTAGATCCATGAAAAAAAAAAAAGACTCCGTGAACTGCTTTGTGCCAAAGTTCTGCCATGAACTAAAATTCTGGATGACGGCTTCAAAGATTAATGACATACTTTTTCCAGCCTTTCTTAATGCTTTCTATTAGTCTGTCTATCAAGGTCACGCTCCTTCAATATCTACTGTTCCAGGGTTTCCTCCCAGAATTTCACATAAGCGGGTAGATTTACTAAGCGGTGATGAAGTGAAGATGACTTCTCCAGTGATATCGCTTCTCTGGTTCCTATGGATTTCTTAAACTTTGGAGATCTTAGTGAATAGATCCATAGAATATCATAGGAACTGGAGAAGTGATATCACTGGAGACGTCATCTCCACTTTGTCACCGCTTAGTGAATCCCCTTATTCGCAAAAGAATGAGCAGCAATTCTGGAGGAAATCAACGGCAATATGGGGGTCAAAATTTCCAAAATTACCAGTGGATGAATGAGATGGAGACTGAGCTATCGTTTAAGAGATTAAAGGCTCTCCATTTAATTCAATGGAAATTATTATTGCTACCCGTGGTGCAGAATTTCCTCTTCTTTTGCTTTTCCTTTATGGAAGACTGCTACGATGTAGTACTTTAGCTGTTTTTTGAAATATATAAATGTATCTGCTATTAACGACTGCACAGGTTTTAATGCATCAAACATATTAACGTCTTGGTATTGAATACACATGCTTCGAAATTAAAGGGGAACATTCACATCAGAAAAAATTTACTGTATGTTTAATTATGTAACAAGTATTAGGAAACGTTCTTGCTTTTTTTTTTTTTTTTTTCATTTACATACTTTTTAAGATATTTAATCTTCAAGCTGTTCACTTCTGCATAATATGGCACACTGAATTTTCGGCATAGCTCTTCAGGACTTCCCAGTGCTATTTCACTGTTCTCCCACCTCCCTCCCAAATGACCCAGGGAGCGAGTTCACGCTTCCTTTTGGTGTGGTGTGAATCACTGCTATCTTTACAGCAAGCTCCGGTTATTGTTATACTGAGGTTGCAAGTTTCCTAATACTAGTTACATAATTATACATATGGTAAAATATTTTCTGATGTGAATGTCCCCCTTTAAAGGGGTAGTAATATTTCACAATAAAAGCAGCTCCAATTAATCATCATAGTATTTGGGCCATGGAGAGTGTTATTTCAATACTGTCAGAATCGTAGTTCGGGAGTAATTGAATGATAAAGCATCCCCCTCCTGCCCCTTTTACTGTTCACCTCAGAACAGAAAGGTGGTGTCCAGATAGCTTGCAGAGAGGGACAATATTCAATTAACATAATGGAAAAACCTGATAAACCTGTCAAGGGGGCAGGGTTTTCATTGTTCTCACAGTAAGAATATTGTCCCTTGCTGTGAGCTGTCTGGTCTGTCGACCAGATTCCACATCTGAGGGGAGGTAGCTTACACTAGGTAAAAGGGGCGGGAGGGGGATACTCTATCATTCAATTACTCTTGAACTACAACTCTGACAGTATTGAAATAACACTCTCCATGATCCAAATACTATGAAGACTAATTGGAGCTGATGGCATGCATCGCCAAACATAAGGAAATCTCTGCTGACTGCTTTTCTGAATTAGGCACAATCACTAATCCTCTCATCAAATGGTGGGAATTTTAGCTATGCCCACTTTTTCCAAATGCATTCACTAATAAAAAGCAATTTGAATGCCCAAGAGAGTATCCAACACCTCTCTGGAACTTGACGGGTTAATACAGAAGACAGAGAATTTGGCTATTTTTTTTTCCAGTGATGTATGCCAGTCGGTTATTAGATGAATGCATTTATGTTTTGATTTGGAAGATATTTTAGACAGATGTAGCGCAGATAAAATATTACTGAGTTGATGACCTCAGTAAGCAGTTCACTGGAAGACGCATTTTCCATTACTCTCAGATGTTATTTAATCATTTGGGTATTGGGGGGGGGGGTTAAATACAATGAAATGCGATAGTCAGCAAAAGGGGATTTTGTTTTCTTTTTTTTTAAATTGTGGGAAAAAACTTTGGGTGCTAAAAATGGAGTCAATCTGGAGTAAACCAACTGCACAATAGGGGACGAAATGAACATTGCTTTTCAATTAAGTCTGGATTTTAAGCTCTTGAATGCTAGAGATTTCGCTAGAATTCAAAGAGTTAAAAGCTCTAAGTGCATGGGAATTTAGGAATTTTTATTTCCCCCTATGGTTCAATTGGTTGGCTCCAGAATTGTTGCATATAAAGTCACTAAGATTCACTAAGGTGTGATAAAGAGGTGATAAAGTGGTGATAACTTCTCCAGTGATATCACTTCTCCAGTTCCTATATTGTTCTATGGAGCCTATACACTGAGATTTATTCAACTTTGGAGCTCTTAGTGCACAGACTTTATAGAATAATATAGGAACTGGAGAAGTGATAAACTGGAGAAGTCCATCTCCACTTTATCACCTCTTTATCACAGCTTAGGGAATCTCCACCCTGAAGTGTAATTTTGGGTGGACAAACGGGAACAGGAGATCTCTGAGGATATTGAAGGAACGTGACCTCGATAGACAGACTAGTAGGAAGCATTAAGACCTCTTTATCACTGCTTAGATACTCTCCCCTGATCTGACACATAGGGGCATATTCACTAAGGTGTGATAAAGAGGTGATAAAGTGGAGATGACTTCTCCAGTGATATCACTTCTCCAGTTCCTATGTTGTTCTATGGAGCCTATGCACTAAGATTTATCCAGCTTTGGAGATCTTAGTGCACAGACTTTATAGAATAACATAGGAACTGGAGAAGTGATAAACTGGAGAAGTCCATCTCCACTTTATCACCTATTTATCACCGCTTAGGGAATCTCCACCCTGAAGTGCAATTTTGGGTGGACAACCGTGAACAGGAGATCTCTGAGGATATTGAAGGAGCGTGACCTTGATAAACAGACTAGTAGGAAGCATTAAGACCTCTTTATCACCGCTTAGAGAATCTCCCCTGATATGACACATAGGGGCATATTCACTAAGCAGTGATAAAGAGGTGATAAAGTGGAGATGACTTCTCCAGTGATATCACTTCTCCAGTTCCTATGTTATTCTATAAATCCTATGCATTAAAGGGATAGTAATACTTCGTTTTATCTTTATTTTATTTTGTAGGCTTTAAAAAAACACGAAGAACGATATAAGTCTTATCTCTCAAACCTTTATGGTTTGAGAGATATTCACAAGCAAAGTTCCCCCTCCCGTCCCTTTTACCTAGTGTAAGCCATCTCTTTTCAGATGTGGAATCCAGTCCTTAGACCAGACAGATAACAACAGGGGACAATCTTCTTCCTATGAGAACAATGAAAGCCCTGCTCCCCTTGACAAGTTTTTCAGGTTTTTCCCTTATCTTAATTGAAGATTGTCCCCCTCTGCAGTCTACCTGGGCACCTCCCTTCTGATCTGGCTGAACAGTGTGACATCAGTAAAAGGGGCGGGAGGGGGATACTTTGTCATTGAATTACTCCTGAACTATAACTCTGACAGAATTAAAATAACACTCTCCAAAGTCCAAATACTATGAAGATTAATTAGAGCTGCTTTTATTATGAAACATTACTATCCCTTTAAGATCTCAGAACTTGAAGAAATCTTAGTGCATAGGCTCCATAGAATAACATAGGAATTGGAGAAGCGATAAACTGGAGAAGTCATCACCACTCTGTCACCACTTAGTGAATCTCCCCCACCTCTAAGCTCCAAATGGTTGTTAGTCACATTTCAACCCATGGAAATTTAAGGACTTTTTATTCGTCTCCTATAGTGCAGATGGAATGTCCTAGAATTCACTCTGCTTTGCCTTTACATATGACACACGCTAGCTTTTTAACCTTTTGAGTGCATTGGATACCTTTCTGGCACTCAAAGGGGGAGATTCTCTAAGCGGTGACAAATAGGTGATAAAGTGAAGCTGACTTTTCCAGACTATCACTTCTCCCAGAGGTGTAACTAGAATGGTCCGGGCCCTGGTACAAGAAGTGCCATGGGCCCCCCCAACCCCCAAACACATTGGCCCCCGGGCCCTCCACAATGCCTCCATTTCCTAACTCCCAATCCCTGGTGGTCCAGTGGAGTGGCAGGAGAGGCGGGCCGGTGCGACAAGCTCCCACGATGTCCTCTTCTGTAATGCAGAGCGCTGGGAGATGATGTCATCTCCCAGCGCTCTGCATTACTAGAGCGTGGGAAGGAGCTTGCGGTGCCAGGAGGAGGGGGTCGCAGGGGGCAGCCGGGCCCCTGTAGTGATGGGCCCGGTTGCGGTTGCGACCCCTGCGACCCCTATAGTTACGCCACTGACTTCTCCAATTTCTATGGAGCCAGTGCGCTAAGATTTCTTCAACTTTGGAGATTTTAGTGCATAGGCTCTACAGAATAACATAGGCATTGGAGAAGCGATAAACTGGAGAAGTCATCTCCAATTTATCACCTCTTCACCACCACTTAATGAATCTCCCCCAAAGGGTTAAAGCTGACATTTACACTCCCGACTCCCTGTTTTTTTTCTGATTCGCGCTGCCCCAGACAGTGCGCTCATTTCTTCCAGGTGGTCGATCCAAAGACGCACCTGAAGGTCGATGTCTTCCTTTGGCTGTCAGAACTAACAGATGGATCAAAAGGTTTTATCGCTTCATTTTTGTAACATTCAGCTTTAATGGAACAATTTCTTTTCTGTGCATCTTTGACAACAAGAGCATAAAATTATATCTTCATATTAAGACATGTTGCAATCTATTAAATTCCCCTTTGTGGTGTTTTTCTTAGAAAGAGATTCCATCTGGCCTTGGGCTGGGAGCCAACGTTATGGTTTGTGGGCTGTTTTGTTACATATTTCTATACTAAGAAAAAAAGAATTATTCCTAAATGACTTTTTATGCTTTGTCTTTAGAAGAAGTTGTGTTCTCACATCTCTCATAGGCAAGGACGTTTGATTTGGAAATCTTTGTAGAATCCAGGCACATTTTTTAAAAGCATGAATCAGCCCTTCAAAAATATATAAAAAGTATTTTCATTTGCTGTCTAATGTTCTCCCATAAGGAATATGGACTGCTAATATGTGATGGATCTGTCCCAAGATGCTTCAAGATACTGCCACGGACCATTGAATATCAGAAATTTTAATGCATGAATCAAATATATTTGGAGGGGAGAGTGATCAGTGCCTAGAGCATCCAGCCAAGAATAGATAACAAATCAGGTAATCCTATGGTTTACATGACATTAACCCGTTGAATGCCAGCAGTGAGTTCAACACATTGCACACTACTGAAATGATCAATCAGTTGACTCTCAAGTTGATATAGCAACTATTAAAGGGATAGTAATGTTTCACAATAAAAGCAGCCCTGATTAATCGTCATAGTATTTGGGCCATAGAGAGTGTTATTTCAATACTGTCAGAATTGTAGTTCTATAGTAATTGAATGATAAAGTATCCTCCTCCCGCCCCTTTTACTGATGTAACACTGCTCACCTCAGAGCAGCAAGACAGTCCGGATGGATCGCAGAGAGGGGCAATCTTCGGTGATCATAAGGAAAAACCTGAAAAACCTCTCAAGGGGGGCAGGGTTTTCATTGTTCTCACAGTAAGAAGATTGTCCCTTGCTGTGATCTGTCCTGTCAAGAGATCAGATTCCACATCTGAGGGGAGGTGACTTACACTAAGTAAAAGGAGCGGGAGGGGGATACTTTATCATTAAAGGGATAGTAATACTTAAGTATTACTAATCCCTATATTAAAGTCTTATTAAAAATAAATGTATTGCCCCCAGTGTCATCTCTCAAACCTTTATGGTCTGAGAGATAATCGCTCCTAAAGTTGACCTCTCCCTCCCCCTTCCCCGTAGTCAGCGTTCTAGCTGACTGCAGGGAAGCAAGTTGTATGACTTTCAGGCGGCTCTCCAGCACAGCCACGATCGCGTTAATAAAAAAGAAAACTTTCACTAAAATGGTCTTCTACGTGTGCTTGGTTTGCGCTTGGTTTGCAAGCACACATAGAAGACCACTTTAGTGAAAGATTTTTTTTAATTAACGCGATCGCAGCTCTGCTGCAGAGCCGCCTGATGATCTATGACCGGATTTTCCTTCAGTCAGCTACAATGCTGACTTCGGGGAAAGGGGAGGGAGAGGGGCAACTTTAGGAGTGATTATCTCTCAAACCATAAAGGTTTGAGAGATGACACTGGGGGCAATACATTTATTTTTAATAGGACTTTACTACAGGGATCAGTAATAATTAAGTATTACTATACCTTTAAATTACTCTTGAATTACAACTCTGACAGTTGGGCCAAATACTATGAAGATTAATTGGAGCTGCTTTTATTTTGAAACATTACTATCCCTTTAATGTTACCTGCAATAATTAAGTATGCAGATAAAAAAAATTATATTCTATAGTTCAGAATTAGAACTTATAATTGGAAGTATAGTTATTTTTAATTTGGAGTTCTGAACAGATGTCCAGGGTGTTTTTAAAACATTCTATGACCCTAAGCAAATTTATGGACCCTAAATAGGATTATTTTTAAGGTCCCTTTAAAAGTGTACCTCCTAAGGCCTTTTAATTTTCCAGGGAAAAACTATTGCAATAATAAGTTGTGTACCAAGGAGAGTTACTCTTCCCCAACAATCTGACACCACAAATGAACATACTCCAAGCTGAGAAAATTGGTCAAATATTTATTTATTTTATTTATTTATAAAATGTTTTACCAGGAAGAATACATTGAGATTCCTCTCGTTTTCAAGTATGTCCTGGATAGTTTTCAGTAAAAGGTTACATATTTACACTGATTGTGAGACATTATATACAAACATACAGAAATATACATACTTATTAAATAATGGGATTATTTACAGTTACACACTGTTTTTAGATATAAAGAAACATTTGCTTTTAAGGATTTTAGACTGGGCGCAGATGTGATTTTTTCCGGCAGATTGTTCCAGATTTGTGGAGCTCTGAAGGAGAAGGCAGATCGTCCTGCTTCTTTCTTGTATTGTGGTATACGCAGTGAGTTGTTAGTAGTGGAGCGGAGGTTATATATAAATAGAAATCTGTGTGAGGCTCCTGGGCAATGTTGGATATGCTCATGCATTAAAATGCCCATGCAGATATGTTCCAATTTCATGTTCAAAGGGGAAGTAGATTCCCCAACATTATGTCAGACTGATTTGTATTGAAAGAACCCAGCAGCTGCAGTCCAAGCAACTTCCTTACTGATCTTGCTGCCATTGTCTCTGTGTTGGATGTCTCTTGGGGTGCGAGAAGGGAGTAAAGGAGGTTGATCCCAAATCCATTTCCAAATGCATTTCCATTACACCTGGGGATCCCAGTGTTTCCGAAGAGAGCAGCTGGAAGAATTAAAGGGATAGTAATGGTTAGTTTCATGTTTACTTAAATTTGAAGACATCTAAAAAATATTAACAACGATGTCAGTCTTATCTCTCAAAACTTTATGGTTTGAGAGATATACCTTCCTAAAGTTGCCGCGTGAGAGAAATCAGCACTCTAGCTGACAGAACTATCCTATATTATAATTCTCTAAAATGTTTGTAACGATGCAAGCATGCGCAGTAGAGACTGCCAGTGACGTGGCTGATATGGAGCGGCAGTCTCTACTGTGCATGACTGCACCACGACCGGCTCGCACTGTGCCCCGTGTACATGGGTTCTTCACCTATTTAGATAATATATAAGCGATCCTACCACAGTCCTCTTTGATAAAACAGTCCTTTAAAATTCAGTAAAATAGTAGATTTTTCGCTCTTAGGATGCCAGCTCTTGTCACAATGTTCTCAGGGTCACCACAGCAGTCCAATGGCAATATATATAAAAAAAAAAAAGAACAGACAAGGCGCAAAATCTAAGAGCAAACTATATATATGGATAAAAGTCCCCGCATACTCCAAATGCACTTACTATGTGTGTTCTTGTTATATGGCCCAAAATCATATGTATGCAGAAATCTCTCTTTTAGCACTTCACACTGTTGAGTGGACAGGTCCAACGTGCACACCCCTATCGTCAGCATCTTCAATTGCCTATTCTGTCCACAGTTTCCTTTCAAAAGCTATTGTGAATGAAACATAGAAAATTCTCTAAGGGTAACCAGTATCACATTATTGCAACAATGGGTCAACCCCCCTCAGAGGAAATGCACTCACCAAATAGTCGCTTGAGTTTAGCGTGTAACAAACAGAATGAAGCTTCCACATGTGGGAAAATGATGCTGTTTCTTTATTTGAACAAATAAAATTATTTCAACGCGTTTCGCAAGATTAGCTCATGCTTTTCAGGGAATAAAATAAAATATAATTAGTATCCCTTTTTTATACACTCAAAGAGAGAGGCATGTACATCCATAATAAAAATGGACAAAGGTCATTCGTGCGGAGTCCGGTCCACCCGCCCCTATTCAAGCCTCTATGTGAATCTGAGGCTTTACTGGGCTATTGATGGAACATTCACCTGGATTCAACCAATATTCACGCCTCACTCTGGGTATAAGATAATGGGATATATAAAAAATATATGTGTCACGGATAAGAGACTCCTCCAACAAGGGTTGGTGGAGTGAAGGCTAGAGTGCGTCGCTGGAGTACGTGGCTGGTGTACGCGGGCCCCCTGTAGTGCGTTGTGCTGCGGCCAAGGCCGTGTAGAGGTGCTGGCCGCGAAGCCAGATGACCCCCTCCGGTTGAGCCGAAGAAGGCCCAGGATAGCGCAGTACAGTGAGGACACCCACCACCAACCCCAGGGAAGGACTATTTCCAAGAGAGTAGGGACCTACTGAAGGTAAGCCCAAAGGCTAAGAGACTACAAGCTGGGAGAGCAGCAAGAGCAGACTGGACAGCACAGGAAGACTGGACTAGGAACAGGGGGAGCAGAGCAGAAGCAGACAGGAGGCTGAGGATGGGCTGGACTGGGCACAAGGTATAACTGGAGCAGGCAGGAAGAAGCTGAAGTCCACAAGGACAGGAAAGAATGTTACAGATACTGACTGAAGCAGAGAAGAAGGAAGACTGCACAGGACTGGAGAGGCACCTGGTTGGAGGAGCGGACAGGAGGGACTGGACACAACCGGACTGGAGGAGCACTGGAGGAAGGTAGAGAGGAGGTTGCAGACTGGAGCAGGCAAGAAAGGGACCCACAAGGCTGAGGAACAGGATAGCCTGGCCCTTAGATGCAGAGTGGAGCAGCAGGAACAACCGGCACAGAGGAACGCCTTAGTGCGGCGCGCGGTTAAGAAGACCGAAACCCGGAAGTGCGGGTAAGGCTGACGTCACCACGCTACGTGGTGACGAGCCGACAACCCGGAAGTCGGCAACCCGCCGGGAAGGCGGAGGAACCCTGACAATATGTATATATCTAAAATGTGTACAAACATATGTTCAGGCATTTAAAGCTTTAGCAGTTTAAATACATTATTATATACCACTTATTGGCACTCATATTGCGCTCGTCTATGTAAAATAAAAAATATGTGCCCTGTAATGTGCATATATAACATTTCTTAGCAAATATGTTTTTTATATTGTTTGTCTTCTGTTTTTAATTGCACCACACTGGGACCCACAAGCATTGTAAAGAAATAATTCAAAGGGTCCCCCCCACTCCAACATGTTTCCTATAACATTTCTTCAGGGATTTTTAATTCAGATAGGGTTTTAAGTTGCATTAGAGTAGGACTTGCCGAAGTGTGAGATACCGTGGCGTGGTGCGCTAGCTTACCCACGACTTGGCCTATTTGTGAATACCAAATTCTCACTCATTTTTCTCAGAAATATTTATATTTGCACATTATAGGGCACATATTTACTAAGAAATATTATATATGCACATTACAGGGCACATATTTTTTATTTTACATAGACGAGCGCAGGTTTGTGTTTTTGTCTGTATATATATATATATATATATATATATATATATATATATATATATATCCTATATTAGAATTTGCTAAGTATGTTTGTCAGAAGCCGTCATGCGCAGTAGAGACGGCTGCGCGCTGCAGTCATGCTCAGTACAGACTGCCAGCTCCGTGGCTGACTACGGTCTGAATTCTGAGCGCCCCGCTCCGTATCAGCCGCAGTGCAGTGGGATAATATATAGTCAATTATATAGCCAATATATTGGACAACAGTCATAATAACATCGGTATACCACCTGCCTCCACCAAACATAGTTTGCTATGCTTTATATATATATATATATTATAATATAGGGATCCCAGGACTTATGTAATTCCACTAGTCAGGTGCCCTGATTCATGACACGATGCTGACGTGGAGTGAAAGTCTTTGCCCCCTGATATTGGATATTCAGCAGCAGTAAATGATAAAGGAAGGTGGGATATTGTCTACATACTCTATATTTAGCAACTAAGGCACAGACATCCAGGTTTTTTCAATTGTTGGGCCACATGATCAGAAATCAATACATGTAGGGGCCCCATTAATTATTTTTTATTGATCCTAATAGTGAATTATGGACTGTTATTTACTGGTAAACATGGATTTATTTATATTACTACAAAGTCAGTATAAAAAAAAGTTTAATCAACTTTATTCACATTATTTATCAGACAGCTGTTTGAACTGCATGGTTAGGTCTTACTGCCCTACAAGTTCTAGGTAATTGGGTATACAAATTGTTTTTCTTAAACATCTCAGGAGGGCCACACCTTGGGGTCAGGTGGGCTACAGTTGGCCCATGGGCCACATGTTGGATGCTTAAAATAAGTTGAGGGGGCTGGTCAGTGTATAGTTCCCCATTTATCTGGGCTGTATTGAGGGCAAGGGTATAAAAACATTTGCCTGCAGTATTCTGGCATACAGGCACGTGCACACATAGACACCAAGGGGGGCTTGAGCACCTGCCCTTTTTGTCCAAAGTGCCCTCGTGCCCTTTTAACAAAAAAAATAAATAAATAATAATTATGAGAAGTGCCCTTTTTGCATTTGAGCCCCTGACCCCCAAAATGTCTGTGCACGTCCCTGCTGGCATATGCCCTTTTCTCTTATCAAATCGATTAAGTCTGCGTCTGTCTCCTATGACTTCACTTCCCATCTCCCTACATCATACCTCCCAAGTGTCCCTCTTTAGGAGGGACAGTCCCTCTTTGTGACCCAAATCCCTCTGTCCCTCTTTCCCACCCTGGTGTCCCTCTTTTTATGATATTAAATTGTGTGGTGTGTACATTAGTATTTCATATTGCTCTACAGCAATAAAATTCACATTATTGTTTTGAGTAAACATCAGTATATGTGATTATAAATTAGTCTGTGTAAATAACATACATTGGTCTTGTTATAAGTCATTTATTAGGTTACACAAGGAGGTGTCAATAGGTCATGAAATAGCCTAAAAATTCTCAGTAATGCCCCACCCACAAGCCACACCCCTAACAACACCCTCTAAAACACAAGTGTCACTCATTGGCAATTTGAAATGTTGGGAGGTATGCTACATTAAGGTATGTACCTGCCAGGAGGTATACTTCCACTGGAATCTACGATTGGGAATGGTGGTTTAAATTATTGTTCATGCACCTTTTGCCTTATTTTTTACATACCGGTTTCCATCCTAAACTGTACAGTTAGGCAAATGTCTCTGATTCACATATGAGTTTGAACCAGTCGGAGCAAATGTATCTGATCCATCAGGATATCAACAAAGAGACTAAAACTATGATCTAGATCGATTGTTACCAACACTATCCGCAGGGATCCTAAACAGGCCATGTATTTAGGATTTACCTGCTTGAGTACAGGTAAGTTAATCAGGGGCTCAGTCATTTAATTAACTCACCTGTACACAAGCAACAAAATCCTAAAAACATGGCATTTTAGAGATCCCACTCCCTGAGGATGCGTTTAGGAACCACTAGCATGAAAATGAGAGGGGGAGAGAACAGTTCAATGTATCATAACAATGTAAACACAGTACAAATGTTCATCTTATAAGTAAGTTATGGTGAACTGAAAGGGAATACATGAAATTGCTAGTCAACAGGGTGTAACTGGTATGTAAGGATAAGAGAACTTGGTACAATATCATAAACACTTTGTCGGTGATATATAAGAACAAACAAAATTAGGGATGTGCAACGTAAGACCCTGTGACTGATGCCAGACTACAACTCCCATCATCCCCTTCCAGCCAGCAGCTAGCATGGGGGGATAATGGGAGTTTTAATCTTCCAGTAGCTGGAGAGCCTCATGTTGCACATCCCTGAACTAGATAATGCCATTGAAGTGATTTGTACGCACCCTGTTTGTGCGATATTCCTGTAACAATACAGATAATAAAATTAGAGGCCTTCTCCTCAAAAGAAATCAGGAGCGATTGTTGGTCAAAGCAACTGTACAATAGGGGAGAAATCAACATTTCCATTCATTTTAACCCCTTACCGGCCATTGCCGTGCTAGGACCGTCATCGGTGAATTTGACTTAAGGACCGATAACGGTCCTGGCACGGCATGAGTTCTTGCTCACAGCGCTCCTGCGGGAGCACTACCAGATTCTGGAACTGACCACTCCAGGAACGAGCTCTCAGTATCAGACCCTCGTTTGGCAAGCTGGCACACATGATCAGTCACATGTTCAGGCTCGCAAAATGAGATCAAAGCAGTCCTTAAAGGAATAGTAATACTTCGTTTTATCTTAATTTTATTTTGTAGGCATTAAAAAAACATGAAGAACAATATAAGTCTTATCTCTCAAACCTTTACGGTTTGAGAGATATTCACAAGCAAAGTTTCCCCTCCCGCCCCTTTTACCTAGTGTAAGTCATCTCTTCTCAGATGTGGAATGCAGTCCATAGACCAGACAGTTAACAAAAGGGCACAATCTTCTTCCTATGAGAACAATGAAGACCCTGCCCCCCTTGACAAGTTTTTCAGGTTTTTTCCTTATCTTAATTGAAGATTATCCCTCTCTGCAGTCTACCTGGGCACCTCCCTTTTGATCTGGCTGAACAGTGTTACATCAGTAAAAGGGGCGGGAGGGGGACACTTTGTCATTGAATTACTCTTGAACTACAACTCTGACAGAATTGAAATAACACTCTCCAAAGTCCAAATACTATGATGATTAATTAGAGCTGCTTTTATTATGAAACATTACTATCCCTTTAAGGGGAATCCACTCCCCAGGACCACCATCATTAAAGGGTTAACTAGGGTTTTAGCCCCTTGAATGCAAGCGAAGTCTCCAGTACATTGCTTCACAATTCATTACAGACCTCTTTAGCATTCAAGGGATTAAACTCTAGATTTACATCAATATGACTGTTAGGAATTTCCATTTCTTCCGTATACTGTAGCTGGTTCACTCTCGAATTGAACCAGTTTTTCTGAGTACATCAGCCTCAAAGCAGAGGGTTGAAGACGCTTTGTTTGGTCCCTCTGCCACTTTTAGGAATGTAATATCTGCCTTATATAACGTTCAGATAGAGTTTGGTTTTCTGGCTACTTCTTAGACTACTTTCTTATATTGGGGGAAGGGCACCTGCCAAGGATGTCCTCTTTCTCCTCTTGTGTTTACCCTCTACAAAGATCCTTTTGCCCAACACATTAGAACCAATTCTGAAATTAACAGTATTATTCTAGACCTGTATGAATATAAGACTTCACTCTTTGTTTGAGAAAACCCTATATACAATCAGCAAACCTCTCACCTCTCATATTGTGCCATATTTTTCTACTCAGTGTACAGCTACATATTTTAATCCTCTAAGTACTTTGTGATTGTTAAAGGGATAGTAATGTTAATAAAAGCAGTTCTAATTAATCATCATAGTATTTGGACTTTGGAGAGTGTTATTTCAGTTCTGTCAGAGTTGTAGTACAAGAGTAATTCAATGACAAAGTATCCCCCTCCCTCCCCTTTTACTGATGTAATACTGCTCAGCCAGATCAGAAGGGAGGTGCCCAGGTAGACTGCAGAGAGGGACAATCTTCAATTAAGATAAGGGAAAAACCTGAAAAACTTGTCAAGGGGGGCAGGGCTTTCATTGTTCTCATAGAAAGAAGATTGTCCCCTTCTGTTATTTGTCTGGTCTATGGACTGCATTCCACATCTGAGAAGAGACGGCTTACACTAGGTAAAGGGGGCGGGAGGGGAAACTTTGCTTGTGAATATGTCTCAAACCATAAAGGTTTGAGAGATAAGACTTACATTAGGGATGAGCGAGCACCCCGATGCTCGGGTGCTCGGGTGCTCTGACCGAGCACCCCCTGATGCTCGAGTGCTCGGCCGAGCACCCGAGCCCCATTCAAATGAATGGGAGCACTCGAGCATTAAACCAGGCACCCCCTGCTCTGATGAGCGGAGGGTGCCTGGTCAATGTCCCCCTTCATCTCCGCTATGCCCCTCTTCCACAATGTCCCCCTTCATCTCCTATGCCATAGCGGAGATGAAGGGGGACATTGTGGAAGAGGGGCATAGCGGAGATGAAGGGGGACATTGTGGAAGAGGGGCATAGAGTCTATGCCCCTCTTCCACAATGTCCCCCTTCATCTCCGCTATGCCCCTCTTCCACAATGTCCCCCTTCATCTCCTCTATGGCATAGGAGATGAAGGGGGACATTGTGGAAGAGGGGCATAGCGGAGATGAAGGGGCACATTGTGGAAGACGGGCATAGCGGAGATGAAGGGGGACATTGTGGAAGAGGGGCATAGAGTCTATGCCCCTCTTCCACAATGTCCCCCTTCATCTCCGCAATGCCCCCTTCATCTCCGCAATGCCCCCGTACCTCCATTCCCTGGTGGTCCAGCGGAGCGTCTTCGGATCTGTGCCTCTTCCGGCACAGATCCTCTTCACCCGAACATGTCGGGCGAGCACATGGCGGTACTCGTACGAGTACCGCCATGTGCCGAGCAGAGCGATGCTCGAGCCGATCCGAGCATCGGCCGAGCACGCTCGCTCAACACTAACTTACATCATTCTTCATGTTTTTTAATGCCTACAAAATAAAACAAAGATCTTAGTTACACATGACATGCCAGGACCATCATGTAGGTGTGGACATTAAGGAGCGGTGACAGTCCTGGCACATCATGGAACTCTGGGATGGCAGCGCAACTGGAAACAAATTGGTGCTGACAAGGAAACTCACCAGTTCAAATTGGGCTCCAGCCACTCCGATCCAAAATGTCAGCGTTCAAAGCCCAAGCTCCCTCCTGCCTTAATGGAACAACAATTTCATTGCAGGAAAGGCTACACCGCTTAACAAATGGCATCCAGAGAATAGATATATTCATGTCATGAATAAGCTTTCATAAGATTCATCCCTCTGTTACATGGATTCCTGAGCTTGATGTTTGATGTACTATTGTTGCTTTTATTTTTTGATACGACTAAAGATATCATTTTTTATATATATATTCTCAGGATGCCATTTGTTAAGTGGTGCAGCTGTTCTTGCTTTGAAGTTATGGAAACGCGACTGCACTCTGCTCTGCCATCCCAGAATGGTCCTTAATGGCAGCACCACGCCAGATCGGACAGTCGTTAAGGTGTTAAGCAAACCATCTGCAGGATATTTTGGATTACATTATTCATTGATAGACATTTTTCTCCCTCTCTTTCTCTCTCTAAAAAACCCAAATCCCCTCCACTCTAATTACAGCATTTTCTTAAATGTAACTAATAATTTCCTTTAATACCTGCTGTGTGTTTTGATTTGAATGTTTGATTGAGTGATATTTATGTGTAAAATGTGTTTCAATGAAGAACAGACATTTTCTTAATTAAATACCTGCTCACAACATATTTGATTGTAGATTTTGGCTGGATTCACCTAAGTAACACAAGCATATGAGAATAGCCCTTTAATGTTCTACGTCTTGTTATGATTGGCTGAAGAGACTTCTCATGCAGTACGTGTTGACACAGAAGAGAGGTATGTTGTACAAGATGATCCCAGGTCATAACCTAATGATAGATGTTACCAGTAGGGGGCGATTTTATTCCTGGACTATTTAATAATAGTAGTATCAAAGTATTTTGCAAGGAAGGATACACTGATATTGTTTCTCATTTTCAAGTAAGTCCTGGGGTACAGATATTTTTACCCATTTAATGGTACTCATTTTATCTACCTTGGAAGAATGTAAGACTAAATTGACCTTGCTGGTACTAGAACCCACAACCCTGAGGTTTTAACAGATTCTATGGTTTGTGCATTTACCAACTGAGCCATCTCATCAAGTGAAGCATGCTATACAACTTGACCCCTGGTCGTAACCTAGTAATAGGTGTTACCACTAGGGGGCAATTGTAGTCTTAAAGGGTTAGTAATGTTTATATATAAAAAAAAAAGATCATATTGCAGCTATTAGAAAAAGAAACTAAACGACCCTAGTCACATCTCTCAAACTTTTATGGTTTGAGAGATATAGAAGGCTAAAGTTCCCCGCTCCCTCCGCTTTCCCTGCTCTCAGCTGTATCAAGTTATACATTAACAGCAGAAGAGGTGCAGGTCCTCAGTAAAGGACTGAATTTTGTGCCCACTCAAAGGTTGGACAAGTTCAACACTGAGATAGAACTGTATAGATTGTCACGCAAATTACATCTGCGGGATTATTTTAAAGATGAGACATATGTGAACAAACATCGGAAGGACCCCTTTAAGGTCAAAAGTCATTTTGACCCCAGTACAACTAATTCCTCGATCAAGACGTTCAATAAAGTTGTGCACTACGATGTGATGGAGCACATTGAACATAGTTATCCTAAATATTCAAACATGTCGGGAATAGAGAGAGCTGCTTTGAGAAAACTGAAAAGGAACCAGGATATCATCATTCATCCGGCCGACAAGGGCGGAGGGGTTGTGGTCCAGGACTATCAGAAATACAGAGAGGAGGTAAGGAGGCAATTGGGGGATGAAACCTGTTATAGAGTGCTAACATGCAATCCCACACACACATTTAAAATGGAGGTTGATTATTACTTAGATAAGGGTGTGGAAGTGGGAGCTTTGGATCTTAGGTTAGCGGAGCTCTTAAAGGTACGATACCCCATTATGCCCGTATTATATTGCCTATACCCTCCTGGAAGGCCCATAGTATCGGCAAGAGGTTCTCTACTATACACTGTAGCGCAATATGTGGACAGTGTTTTACAGCCATATGTGAGATCTATTCCATCTTTCATCAAAGACACAACAGACTTTTTGAATTCACTAAAGCAGATCGATTGGGGGTCGGAGGAATTGCTATTGGTGACTATGGACGTAACCAGCTTATATACATGCATTCCGCATGAGGAGGGAAAAGCTGCGGTTTGGCAGCTGCTTGAAGAGAGCAAAGACTTCTGTACGGAAGATATTGATTATATAGTGGGACTCATAGATTTGATTCTTAAGCATAACTATTTCAAATTTGAGAAAGAGATATATATTCAGCTTACAGGGACGGCCATGGGGTCTCCAATGGCTCCGTCCTATGCAAATACATACATGTGGAAATATGAACGAACACACATAATGCAGTCACAATATTGGTCTTTTATTCAGCATTATGTGAGATTCATTGATGATCTCTTCCTGGTGTGGTCTGAAGGTGTAGATTTGTTAGTGTCTTTTGTTAATCAACTGAATGAGTTGCCCACACCGATTAAGTTCACACTCAACTACAGCACTGTTGAGATTAATTATCTGGATGTTATGATCAAAAAGAAAGATGTGGATGTTTTGACAACGCTGTTTGTCAAACCCACGGACCGTAATGCATTGCTCAATGCCCACAGTCAGCACCCGGCATCTCTCAAGAAAGCTCTGCCCAGGTCACAGTTTATGAGGGTGAGGCGGATAGTGTCCGATCCTGAGGACCTTAAGGTGCAAATGAGTAAAATGGGAGAGAGATTTTGCGCAAGGGGTTACAAACAAGCGGACATTGAGCAATGCATACAACAGGTCAGTGGGATGGATAGAAATGCTTTGCTGGAAAGGAGTGTTAAAGATGAACTGACCAAAGAAGATTGTATGATAGTGACTACCACGTACTCGGATGTAGCGCATGCATTCAAAGAAACTACTTTGAAGCATTGGGAAATACTTCAGAAGGATACTGAGATTGGTCATTTATTTAGGCAACCCCCCATGTTTTCATACAAGAAGGGGAGGAGTATTAGAGATGAATTGGTCAGGTCGGATCCTACTGATAAGCATATGCCAATAGAAGGTTCACAAAAAAAAGGGGTCTTTAGATGCGCAGGTTGTGTTACCTGTTCACATATGATCACGGGCCCTAATTTCTTGGTTCCGCAGGTGAACCTTGAAATTAGGGTAAGAGACTTTATTACTTGTACAACTTCGTATGTGATTTATTTGTTGATGTGTTCTTGCCCTTTGGGGTATGTCGGTAAAACGACGCGACCCTTTAGGGAAAGATTGAGGGAGCATAGATCTCTGATATGGCGAGGATTGAATAATATTGCAAGTGAACAGCAACTCAGTAGATCCCCAGTGGCAAGACACTTCATAGAGGCGAAACATTGTATAAGAGATTTGAAATGTTTCCCTTTTGAAGTGGTTAAACAATCGCCACGGGGAGGTCATAGAGAGAGCTGGCTGTCCAAACGGGAAATGTATTGGGTGTATCGTTTGCAAACACTGTCACTGTTAGGAATGAATGAGCAATTTAGTTTGGTCCATTATATATAGAGTATTGATTACAAGACACAATAGTAGTGGTTATTGAATATAAAATTTTCAGGTCTGTAGTGTCAAGTGAATTGCTCTGTGTTTCTAACAGATTCACCCGTCTATGGTTTGACGTCAGGTGAGTTGGCGGGCGTGACCAGAGAGGGGTGAATCAGGTGAGGCAATATAAGGTGAAACTGTTCGGATTGTGTTTAGCATGATTGTAGTTGTCCCTGAAGAAAGTCCAATATAGGACTGAAACGTCGGACTGCAACCGACAGTTTATTTTATTTTTTGTATCTTAATAAAACAATAGTGAATTTTAAAGCATGGAGTGCCCGGCTTGTGTCATTGTATACATTAGAAGAGCAGTGGGACAAGGATGGGGATCAGTATGTGTGGTTCTATGGCTAGAAGAGCAGTGGGACAAGGATGGGGATCAGTATGTGTGGTTCTATGGCTAGATGAGCAGTGGGACAAGGATGAAGGTCAGTATGTGTGGTTCTATGGGTACGGTAGGAAAGGCCTGGGGTGACAGTATGTGTAGTTCTGTGGCTACTGTGGGACAAGCCTGGGGGGGACAGTATATGTGGTTCTATGGCTACTGTGAGGCAAGGCTTTGTTGTCAATATGTGTGGGTCTGTGGCTACCAGTGCAGTGGGACAAGGATGGGGATCAGTATGCGTGGTTCTATGGCTAGATGAGCAGTGAGACAAGGATGAGGATCAGTATGTGTGGATCTATGGATAGAAGAGCAGTGGAACAAGGATGAGGATCAGTATGTGTAGATCTATGGCTAGAAGAGCAGTGGGATAAGGATGGGGATCAGTATGTGTGGTTCTATGGCTAGAAGCGCAGTGGGACAAGGATGGGGATCAGTATGTGTGGTTCTATGGCTAGAAGCGCAGTGGGACAAGGATGGGGATCAGTATGTGTGGATCTATGGCTAGAAGCGCAGTGGGATAAGGCTGGGGATCAGTATGTGTGGTTCTATGGCTAGAAGAGCAGTGGGATAAGGCTGGGGATCAGTATGTGTGGATCTATGGCTAGAAGAGCAGTGGGATAAGGCTGGGGATCAGTATGTGTGGTTCTATGGCTAGAAGAGCAGTGGGATAAGGATGGGGATCAGTATGTGTGGATCTATGGCTAGAAGAGCAGTGGGATAAGGATGGGGATCAGTATGTGTGGTTCTATGGCTAAAAGAGCAGTGGGACAAGGATAGGGATCAGTATTTGTGGTTCTTTGGCTAGAAGAGCAGTGGGATAAGGATGGGGATCAGTATGTGTGGTTCTATGGCTAGAAGAGCAGTGGGACAAGGATGAGGATCAGTATGTGTGGATCTATGGCTAGAAGAGCAGTGGGACAAGGATGGGGATCAGTATGTGTGGTTCTATGGCTAGAAGAGCAGTGGGACAAGGATGAGGATCAGTATGTGTGGATCTATGGCTAGAAGAGCAGTGGGACAAGGATGAGGATCAGTATGTGTGGATCTATGGCTAGATGAGCAGTGGGACAAGGATGAGGATCAGTATGTGTGGATCTATGGCTAGAAGAGCAGTGGTACAAGGATGAGGATCAGTATGTGTGGATCTATGGCTAGAAGAGCAGTGGGACAAGGATGAGGATCAGTATGTGTGGATCTATGGCTAGAAGAGCAGTGGTACAAGGATGGGGATCAGTATGTGTGGATCTATGGCTAGAAGAGCAGTGGGACAAGGATGAGGATCAGTATGTGTGGATCTATGGCTAGAAGAGCAGTGGTACAAGGATGAGGATCAGTATGTGTGGATCTATGGCTAGAAGAGCAGTGGGATAAGGATGGGGATCAGTATGTGTGGATCTATGGCTAGAAGAGCAGTGGGACAAGGATGAGGATCAGTATGTGTGGATCTATGGCTAGAAGAGCAGTGGGACAAGGCTGGGGATCAGTATGAGTGGATCTATGGCTAGAAGAGCAGTGGGATAAGGATGGGGATCAGTATGAGTGGTTCTATGGCTAGAAGAGCAGTGGGACAAGGCTGGGGATCAGTATGAGTGGATCTATGGCTAGAAGAGCAGTGGGACAAGGATGGGGATCAGTATGTGTGGATCTATGGCTAGAAGAGCAGCGGGACAAGGCTGGGGATCAGTATGTGTGATTCTATGGCTAGAAGAGCAGTGGGACAAGGCTGGGGATCAGTATGTGTGGTTCTATGGCTAGAAGAGCAGTGGGACAAGGCTGGGGATCAGTATGTGTGGTTCTATGGCTAGAAGAGCAGTGGGATAAGGATGGGGATCAGTATGTGTGGTTGTATAGCTAGAAGAGCAGTGGGATAAGGATGGGGATCAGTATGTGTGGTTATATGGCTAGAAGAGCAGTGGGACAAGGATGGGGATCAGTATGTGTGGATCTATGGCTAGAAGAGCAGTGGGACAAGGATGGGGATCAGTATGTGTGGTTCTATGGCTAGAAGAGCAGTGGGATAAGGATGGGGATCAGTATGTGTGGTTCTATGGCTAGAAGAGCAGTGGGATAAGGGTGGGGATCAGTATGTGTGGATCTATGGCTAGAAGAGCAGTGGGACAAGGCTGGGGATCAGTATGTGTGGTTCTATGGCTAGAAGAGCAGTGGGACAAGGATGGGGATCAGTATGTGTGGATCTATGGCTAGAAGAGCAGTGGGATAAGGATGGGGATCAGTATGTGTGGATCTATGGCTAGAAGAGCAGCGGGACAAGGCTGGGGATCAGTATGTGTGGTTCTATGGCAAGAAGAGCAGTGGGATAAGGATGGGGATCAGTATGTGTGGTTCTATGGCTAGAAGAGCAGTGGTACAAGGATGGGGATCAGTATGTGTGGATCTATGGCTAGAAGAGCAGTGGGACAAGGCTGGGGATCAGTATGTGTGGTTCTATGGCTAGAAGAGCAGTGGTATAAGGATGGGGATCAGTATGTGTGGATCTATGGCTAGAAGAGCAGTGGTACAAGGATGGGGATCAGTATGTGTGGATCTATGGCTAGAAGAGCAGTGGGACAAGGATGGGGATCAGTATGTGTGGATCTATGGCTAGAAGAGCAGTGGGACAAGGATGGGGATCAGTATGTGTGGTTCTATGGCTAGAAGAGCAGTGGGACAAGGATGGGGATCAGTATGTGTGGATCTATGGCTAGAAGAGCAGTGGGACAAGGCTGGGGATCAGTATGTGTGGTTCTATGGCTAGAAGAGCAGTGGGATAAGGATGAGGATCAGTATGTGTGGATCTATGGCTAGAAGAGCAGTGGGACAAGGCTGGGGATCAGTATGTGTGGTTCTATGGCTAGAAGAGCAGTGGGATAAGGATGGGGATCAGTATGTGTGGATCTATGGCTAGAAGAGCAGTGGGACAAGGATGAGGATCAGTATGTGTGGTTCTATGGCTAGAAGAGCAGTGGGATAAGGATGGGGATCAGTATGTGTGGATCTATGGCTAGAAGAGCAGTGGGATAAGGCTGGGGATCAGTATGTGTGGTTCTATGGCTAGAAGAGCAGTGGTACAAGGATGGGGATCAGTATGTGTGGATCTATGGCTAGAAGAGCAGTGGGACAAGGCTGGGGATCAGTATGTGTGGTTCTATGGCTAGAAGAGCAGTGGTATAAGGATGGGGATCAGTATGTGTGGATCTATGGCTAGAAGAGCAGTGGTACAAGGATGGGGATCAGTATGTGTGGATCTATGGCTAGAAGAGCAGTGGGACAAGGATGGGGATCAGTATGTGTGGATCTATGGCTAGAAGAGCAGTGGGACAAGGATGGGGATCAGTATGTGTGGTTCTATGGCTAGAAGAGCAGTGGGACAAGGATGGGGATCAGTATGTGTGGATCTATGGCTAGAAGAGCAGTGGGACAAGGCTGGGGATCAGTATGTGTGGTTCTATGGCTAGAAGAGCAGTGGGATAAGGATGGGGATCAGTATGTGTGGTTGTATAGCTAGAAGAGCAGTGGGATAAGGCAGGGGGAGGGTTAGTCTGTATGGTTTTATGTCTAGCAGAGCAGTGGAACAGGGATGGAGTTAGTATATGTGGTTCTATGGCTACAACAGCCATGAGACAAGGCTTGGGGGTCAGTATGAGTGGTTCTATGGCTAGCAGAGCAGTGGGACATGGCTGGAGTCAGTATGTGTGATATATGGCTACCAACGCAGTGGGACAAAGCAGAGGGAGGGTTAGTCTGTATGGTTCTGTGGCTAGCAGAGCAGTGGGACAAGGCTGGGGTTAGTATGTGTGGTTCTGTGGCTACAAGAGCAGTAGGACAAGGCTGAGGGGTCAGTATGTGTGGTTCTATGGCTACAAGAGCAGTGGTACAAGGCTGGGTAGTCAGTACGTGTGGTTCTACTCTACAATTAGACAAGGCTGAGATGATGGGCAATGAGTGACTCTCCAGCTGGTTCCAGATTACAACTATGATCATTCCCTGCAAGGAGCGCTCTCCTTGTTTGTTTGTTTTTTCTTTTATATGTGGTTCTATGGCTACCAGTGCAGTAGGGGAGAAACATTTCACCAAACCCTAGATGTAACACCGAACTACATAGACAAGAAGAATGAGGCTGACACTGATGATCCCACCTCTGACAGTATCAGCATTGTAAATTTACAGTTCTCAGTGTGCTGAGCCCCCCCAAATTATCATACCCAGTGCACAGTATGTGAGCTCTGCAGAGGCAGTTGATGATTCCTGATAGCTGCTATTAATCAGACGCACCAGCACAGTCAGTAGGTATGAGGTAGACACTGTTAATTCCACATCTGGCATTAACATAAATGTTCGGACCTCTGTTATACAGGTCTTCCTGGGATTCTCCAACCCATAACTGGTGATGTAAGCCTCAGACAGATCAGTGATAATTCACATTGGTTTCTGTAAAATCACACCCACCCTCACAACCATTAGAAATAATACACTGACAGGAGGTGCATACCTCCCAACATTTCAAATTGCCAAAGAGGGACACTTGGGAGGTATGGAGGTGTAACAAAAAACTGGGAATGGACATGTACCGTTACAGCTGTAAGTATAAGATGTGAAGAACGCGCTCCCTGGGACAGGTGGGAAGTCAAGCGGGACATTCAGTCCCGCAGAATGCGGAAGTGCCTGATATCGATGGGATATACTAGAACTAGAGAGGGTACAGTGGAGAGCAACAAAATTAATTAAGGGAATGGAGGACTTGACGTATGAGGAACGACTAGACAAACTTGGTTTATTTACTCTAGAGAAAAGACGACTAAGAGGAGACCTTATCACATTGTACAAGTATATGAGAGGTCAATACAAGGATCTCTCTGGTGAACTAGTTATTCCAAGGCCTGATCAGGTGACCAGGGGACACCCCTTGAGATTAGAGGAAAGGAGGTTTAGACTTCAGCAGAGGAAGGGTTTTTTACGGTAAGGTCTGTCAAATTGTGGAATTCATTGCCCAGGGAGGTAGTTATGGCAGATACAATGGATACATTTAAGAGAAGATTAGATACATTTCTTTCAAAAGGGAACATACAGAGTTATACTGTTTATCAGTAGGCAGATCAGGAAGGTCTGATAAAGACTAATTTAATTGGTAGCAGGAAAGCTATAAAATTCTCAGTTACTGGGGTATGAGGCGAAGGTTGAACTTGATGGACTTGTGTCTTTTTTCAACCAAATTTACTATGTTACTATGTTACTACTATGTTACTAATATCTGCACTTGTAAGTAATTTTTTTTACAAAATACACCCCGCTCTAATGTTAGGTTAACTATTAAAACTCACTATGAAAAGTTTGAATCTAGATGATAGTTCCGCTTTAACTAGTAACAGACTGAGCTTCAGCATATGGTTTATTTTTCTTACAGCAGATATGCACGTGATAAGGAGAGATATTTTTTCAACAGTCTGTAAGTAAATTCTCTTAATTGTATTAACATGTCTTATTATTACATTTTTACCCCTTGGATACAAGAATGGAGTCCAAAGCACTGCTTTTCAGTGCATTGAAGACCTCGACAGGATCCAAAGGGGTTAAGACATTGTAACCTGTTACAAATTTGGTACGTTAAATCTCTATTTTCACAAGATTCACCAGCAGTCATGACTTTGCCTCTTTCATGTGCTTTTATTACTCACAATAAAGACATGCATTTTAAAATATCTTCCTTGAACTTTTTATAGAACCTTGTGGAAAAGTCTTGCCAAGCAGGATACAGCCTGGGTCAAAGCGCTCAGACTTTCCTGCGCTAAGAACAGTTCCACAACTAATGAAATGTTCTGTCCATCAACAAAAAATACATGACAGCAAAGTTGGAACGAACATTAAACTGGAATAAGCTAGAGCAAAAAAAAATATCACAAGTGAGTGCTCACGCATTAGCATTACCAGTGCCCAAGTATGCAGAACCACGTGTCACAAGGGTTTCCAACAGCAGAGATGAAATGGAAATTTTAAACTGTAAATCCATTTAATCCATCACAGCAGAACCACTCATCTGCCCTGTCTCAGATGCGACCTCACTTATCCCTTTGAGGGAAAGAGGGGTACGAAACGCATTGCTGCACAATGCGTTGCATACCAATCTGACATTCAAAGGGTTAACATCACTGTCTTAATACCCTTAATTCCATTTGTCACCATTAGGCAATTAAAGTGGACCTGTCATCTTATCAGAAGAAGCAGCAAACTTAAATTTCATGTTGAGTAAAACAATGGACCTTTCAATGCTGATAGATGCTTCTTTTTAAAGTTAGCACAGAGCTAACTTGGATGTCTCCAGCAGCTTCAGATCTTGATATTTTGCTTGCAGTGGCCCCCATTGTCCACCTCCACAATGCCCCCATTTACCATCTCTACATTGGCCCCAACTGTCCACCACCTACCTTTGCTGGCTCAGGAGGAGTGGGGGGGTTCATCCCTGATGGTCTAGCAGCATGCGGCGTGGCAGGAGAGGTCTGTGCCAACTTCTGCACAGACCTCTATTAACAGCTCCCGCAAAGTCCTCTCTCCAATAATACAGTGCGCTGGGAGATGATGTCAATCCCAGTGTTTTGCATTACTAGATGGCTGGGGACAGCGAAATTGCTGTTAATAGAGGTCTGTGCCGAAGAAGGAACAGACCTCATCTTGCTGGTGGGGAGATCAGTCTGATCTTCCCAACAGCCAAGCTTATAGTTGCGGGCAGTGGCAGTGATCTAGCAGGGGGCGGTCGCAGTTGCGACCCCTGCTAGACCACTATAGTTTATGCCACTGTGCCAATCCCATGCACACTTAAATTCCATCACTGTATTAATTTATACCACTTCATGCTAGTAGGCTTTTCCACTTGTCTGCTTCCCTCTCAGTGATAATAATTCAGTACATACACCTTATCCAAAACCGTCTCCCTGCAACGAAAGCCAATATAGAGCTAGCAGAGACTTATTGTGCTGATCAGGCACATGCACACATAGACACCAAGGGGGGCTTGAGCACCTGCCTTTTTGTCCAAAGTGCCCTCGTGCCCTTTTAACAACAAAAAAAATGTTGCCTCGCCACCCGCATGAACCCCGCCACCACCCAGTCAGGTCTGTGCCTCCTTCAGAACAGACCTGTAGATGCTGCGCTCCCTCGTCGGCTCTTTTGTATTACAGAGTGCTGGGAGATGACATCATCACCCAGTGCTCTGCATGAAGACAAGACCGCGCGGGAGCTCCAACAGGACCACCAGGGAAGAGGTAGGAAATGGACACTGGGGGACAATGTGGAAATTATGGGGCAATATAGATCTGATGGGGGGCAAGATGGAGATGATGGCAATGTATGTGAGGGTAAGTTGGAGCTGATGACAATATGGAGCTGATGGGGGACAATATGGAGCTGATGAGGGCAATATGCAGATGATGGGGGCAATGTGAGGGTAAGTTGGAGCTGATGGGGCAATATGGAGCTGATGGGGGCAATGTGAGGGTAAGCTGGAGCTGATGGGGCAATATGAAGTTGATGAGGGCAATGTGAGGGTAAGCTGGAGCTGATGGGGGCAATATGGAGCTGATGGGGACAATACGGAGCTGATAGGGGACAATGTAAGGACAATATGGAGATGATGGGGGGCAATGTGCAGATTAGGAGCATTGTGGAGATGTCCAGTGGAGATGGCCAATGGGGGGTGCACTTCAGATTTCTGTGCCTAAAGGCTCCTGAGATGTAAATTATTTTCTTTTTTTAAATATATATTTTGAATAAAAAATTATGAGAAGTGCCCTTTTTTTTCATTTGAGCCCCTGTCCCCCCAAAATGTCTGTGCAGGTCCCTGATGCTGATCCATGCTCCTCGCCAGGGATCCCACTGACGGGCATGTCATGAGGATGAAATGGATCTGTAACTGTTTATAACTCCAGTCAATAAAACAATAGTGATAAAATAAAGTAACAGATTTATCTAAAAAATAAAGTAAAAACATATAACAATTATAATGCAAATGGAGACCTCTCTTGCATTCAAGAGATTAAAGTCCCCATTATAAATTAATGAAGATTTCAGAGGATATTTTTTTCTCTCTCTCCTGTGGTTCAGTTGGTTTTCTCCTAGGATTACTCTACTTTCCTTTGTACATGAGCCACACTGTGCTGGGAATGGATCTATCCAAGGCTCACACATTCAGGGCATGTCTAATAGCACAGCAAAAGGCAAATTTGGTCAGCAACATAACTAATTAGCATAATTTTCAGGGAATTAGCATAAAGTGCCACACTGTCAAGGCCGTCCGTAGGAATTATTCCAGGGTTAGGCAACATTAAAATATAACACCCCCACCCCCAGGCCAGCCCACCCAACCCCAATGTTTATCCAGGGGAAGGAGAGCAAGTGCAGGGGGGCCCTCTTGCCCCCCCTAGGGATGGGTGAAAATTTTCGCATCAAACTGAAATCGGTGAATAATGGCACTTTCCGATTGGCAAAAAATGTCCTGAGAAAAGTGCCATTTTTTTTGCTTTTTTCTGCCTTTTCCACCCATTGAAATCAATGGGAAGAAAAATATTTCTACATCACACAAAAGTTTCATACAGCCATATAAAAGTCTGTCAGGCTCTCACAGCAGCCATTTTGTGTACAGACATATAAAAGGGTGTCAGGCTCTCACAGCAGCCATTTTGTGTTTGTGAGAGGACAGAGCTGCATGTTTTTTAGCTAGAGGAGATAGGCAAATAAAGGGGAATTGAATCTTAGTTTAGGAAGTCATTTAGGTAGGACATTTGTTCTCTGTATTAGGGGAGTCTGGGTGCACTCTAGGGGATAAGAAGGGAGGAAGGAGGTTATCTCCCAAATGCTCCAAAATTCCATGTGACTGACAGGCAAGACACAGGCAACATATTTGCTTGCTGATCTTGCTGTTATTGTCCCTGTGCTGGGTGGAGAAGTCTGGGGAAAGACATTGTTGATTTTCTTTTTCAGTTATAATCTTTTTTGGACAGATTGTGATAAGACAACAGGGTGGACAACTTAAAAAAAATACAATTAATAAAAAATAAAATTTCTCAGATGACAGTGACAGACAGCTAACTAGGCTTAGGCAAGGCATCATACATCTCCATCAGTTGTGTTGTGCACTGTACAGTAAAAACACACAGTGTAGTTGCAGAATGTCCAGCAAACGCACAAGGGGAAGGGGGAGGAGTGGAGCAGTGTAGGGACGTGAGAGTAAAGTAGCAGTCCAAAAACCTACTGCAGCAATGGTTGCTACAGCGTGTGCAATCAATGATGATGATCCCTTTACTCCAAGGGAAGATGCAGTTTGTCAAGGTCCCAGCAAAACTAGGTCCAGCACCACCAGTGCCAGTAGAAATATAGAACCATATAAGAAGAACACTGAAGACGACAACAAGTCACATTTAATTGTTGATGATGCTGGCAACAGCATAATAGAGGAATGTGTAGAGGCTGAACCGCCTGCTGCATCAGACAGTGAGATACCAAAACACCTGTCCTCAAAGTAGTAGTGAATTTTGTTATAGTAAAAGTAAAAAGAAATAGTTTGAGACTTCCAAAAGCTTAGAGGAATATAAGGGTAGTAGTGGGCAAGAACTGTCAGGTGATGCTGATGCTGCTGAGGATGACCTAATGATGACTGATGATGATGCAGATCTAGAATATATCCATCAAGCATCCTTCTCTTGTTCGGATACAGATGAAGTTGAGAGTGAGGATGATGACAAGGCTATAAGGTTAGCAGAAAGTCAAAGGCTGTATCGTCCGCCACTTTTAAGGAGCAATGCGCATGTCTATAAACTGTTTGAGAAAGCCATTGGAAAGTCTGACCCTGGACAAGTATAGATGTCAAAAAGCACACAGTCACCCTATCAGTCATCATCAGCATCATCGCCTCTTCAAAGTCCAAGTCCCACTCAGCCACACACACCTGTTTTGAGTACCCAGCAACAGCAACACAGGTTAACATTTACAGTGTTAGATATGACAAGTACCTCTGGTGCTGCTGCTATAAGTGTTGCACCTTTGACACCTAGTAGTAGTGGCAGTAGAATTACATCAACATCTAACTCCAGTAGTAGTAGCGGAAACCACACGTGACAGACAAAGCCAGGGCAAATATATTAACAGCAGCACAGATGAGGAGGTGAAGGACAGATGTGAAGAAGGATTGCCACCATCTACCCCACTTGGGACCACTGCTACGACCGATAAGTAATGTGTGTCAATAATCTGAGAAGGAGGATTGAGTATGACAATGGTAAAAATACAAACACAAATCACACCATGCCAGTCCCCCACCACCACCCCTACAATACATATCTGCCACATTGTAGGTTGTACTTTATTTTTTTTTATTACTTGATATCATCATGAATATGTGCCAGTGTCACTTAAGCAAGAAAGTGTTGCGGGCAAAGGACAAATGCATTCTGCATGCTAACACATTTTTCAAGCCACATTTTGCTGTAGGAATCACAACTTTGATTTTCAGCCACTTAATTCTAAGCTTCATCCCTCAGAAGAAGTAATATTACAGTGGGAAATGTAGTACCTATAGGAAATATAGGCGAAAAAAGTGTTAAAATAGGCGGAAAATGTGTTAACATAGTCGGAAAATTTGTTAAGATAGGCAAAAAGGAGGACATTTTTGCATAGGCGGAAAGGCGGAATTTTTCATGGGAAAATCGAAAAATCGACACGTTTTTGCAAATTTTTTCATACTCCCCCCCCTAGCCCCCCCTCCGTGGATGCCCATGCACACTGTGCCATCAACACTTAATCCTTTGAGTGACAGAGGGGTATATGATGCATTGCAAAGCTATGTGTTGCCTACCCCTCTGGCACTCAAAGGGTTAAAGTATACGCTGTCAAAAAAGCTTTTTTTTTTTTTTTTTACAAAAAACCACTAATGCAATGTATAGGCAGATTTTTTATTCTATGTAAAATAAACTAAAGTTGCCTTAGTTAGTTGAATCAGTCACCTTAAAACCAGTTTATTTTGCTTTTCAGAGAATTACAATCTGCCTATATGCTGTACTTGCCATTTTTCTGTAAAACAAATCATTTTTGAGAAATTTACATTTATAATTTGGAGGCACATTGTGGCATATGCTTATTTCCTGCACAGCAGGCTGATCAGACCTCACCTTTAACTGAGGACACATATGAAAAATACATACTGCAGGGCTTCTTTGATTTCCGTTCAATGCGTTTTTCCTTTGTGTCCCTGGTTAAAGGGATAGTAATGTTTTAAATGAAGTCTATCTCCGAATCTTCTTTATTATAAATGTAACAGTTTACGGTATTTTTAGAATGAGTTATTCGATATAGAAGGACACCCCGCCGACCCCTTCTGGCGGCCTCCCACTGAGTTTTCATTCTCTTCCCGGGAGCTGACAGTTGCAGCGAGGTACAAACTTCACTAAGTGATTATAAGGAAAACCCTTCCCCCCCTTGGGCTGGATTTCCCTTTGCATAGTGAAGTTTGTCCCTCGCTGCATCCATCCAGACCAGACAGAGCTGCAGCATTGACATGGCCAGAAGCAGCGGGCAGGGGATCCTTCTATATCGAATAACTTGAGAACTACGTAAAAGTAAGGAACTAAAAATAGCTCAAACTGTTACATTTATAATAAAGAAGATTCGGTGATATACTTCATTTAAAACATTACTATCCCTTTAAAGGGGAGGTCTGACTGTTCAGCTTGTGGCACAGTATGCTAATCAGTTACCTTTCAGACCAAGGAAGTCGCTCACTGTGCTCTACCTAGATTCACCCATAGTGCAGTGTGTCGTGTTGCCCCAGCACAGAATTTAATTAGCACTGTGCTGCCAACAAATAAATGCTAATTTATCAAAAAATTATTTATTTTACTAAAAAAATCACTAGTATAGCATATAAGAAGATTTTTATTCTCTGTGAAACAAACTGAACTTGTCTTAAACCTTGGCGTACCAGAGGGTTACGCAACGCATTGCTCTGCAATGCTTTACATACCCCTCTGGCACTCAAAGGGTTAGAGGGATAGTATTGGTTAATTTTAAGTTGATTTAATATTGTAGACATTAAAAAAAATGACCATCAATGTAAGTCTTATCTCTCAAACATATATGGTTTGAGAGATATAACTTGCTAAAGTTACCTTTTCCTGGCTGTTTTACTCAAGTCTGCCATCTAGCTGACAGCTGCAGATTCCAGTCATTTGACCAGACAGAGGCTCTTCAGCAGAGCTGAAATCACGCTATTTAGAAATAAATACTTCATTGTAACGCTCTACAAAGTGTGCTTGCAAGCCAGGCACACTTTGTAGACCGTTCCAAATGAAGTATTTATCTTTAGATATCGTTATATCGGCGCAGCTGAAGAGCCACATCTGGCCACGTGACCAGAATCTGCTTCTGACAGCTTTACAGCTCACAAAGCAGAAAGGGGAGTGACCAGAGAACTTTATTTTCCTATATCTCTCAAAGCATAACAGTTTGAGAGATATGAATAAGTGCAAGTACTCTCTTTTAATTGTATCTACCACATAGTTAATACTTTTTTTCTGACAATACTATCCCTTTATGACGACAAGACCACTTGAAACTTGAAATACAGAAGTAATCAACCTGTGTCTCTTCAGATGTTGGGGCCTACAATTTCCATTTGACTGGTTGGGGATGATAGGAATTCTAGTCCCCAACAGCTTGAGGGCAATGGGCTGCCTACCACTGAGCTAACCTGGCACAGCAAAACCTCCCATCTGCCGTATATCCAGAGAAACTTCACTTAACATCACTGTCCTAACACCCATAATGCCATATGTCAGCATTCAGCAATTAAGGGATTTGTAACTGAGCGTCTACGTTTTCAGGTCACTGAATTTGCTGCAGACTCCAGCACTAATAGTGCCATTTCCCTGCCAAAATTACAGAGCCTCTCCCTTTCAGCACCCTGTACCCTTTACTCTGACTGCCCAAGGCTGTCTCCCTTAAGTCAGATAAGAAGAATTTAGGTGGTGATAGATGGAAAGGGATACGGGATTAACTGTCACTTGGATCTTAGTCCCCATATATATTTAGGGAACAAATTTGTACTTGTCTTTGGAAGCTATGTATCACAATGTATCACAATCACCGGGAGGCTAATTTACTAATCAGAACTGAAGGAATTCTGCACCGTAATGAATAAGGGAGTAAACATTCCAAATGTTTTAACCCTTTACATTCTGAATGAGTTAACCCTTTACATTCCGAATGATTTAACCCGTTGAGTGCCAGAAAGGTATCCATACATTGCAGCACACTCAAATGTTAACTCTTTGAGTTCCAGAGGGGTACGCAACGCTTTGCAAAGCAATGCTTTGTTTACCGCTCTGGTGCTCAAAGGGTTAAATTGCAAAAAAACAATGTATTGGATGACCTTTAGAATCTGAGGGGTTAAAAGAAAAGCTTAAATCTTTAGCTGACTCAATTGCTAATTTAGAGACCGTATTTAGTTATGTGTACACAACTGTTATACAATGTGTCTATCGAATGTACCTCTCAGTCTTACTATGACTGTTCTGATGTTAATCGATGTTCTTTAACTTCCGTTTATAATCTCGATAAAGATCTATTAAAATATATAAAAAAAAAAGACAAGCTTAAATCAATGAGAACTGAGGCATTTTTGCTCTGGTATTGAGTTTAACCCGTTGATTGTTCCAGAGGTCTCCAAAGCCTTGTAGCCTCATAATGCGTTGGTGATCTGTCTATCTTTCAAGGAATTAAAAGATCCATATAAATCAACGGACAATTGGGAAATTCTTATTTGTCCCCTACGGTGCAGTTGGATTGCTCCAGAATGGTATCCTTTTAAAAGGTTGTACACAAAAGAACGTGCGACCACATAACACAATAACCATGTCGACATGATAAAAAATGATGACATGAGAATCTTTCACTGCATGACGAGGCGAGATTCTCATGTCACCTACTGAACGGTCGCATACCTGGAGATGAGCGTGTTAATGCAGCAGGGAACTGTAAGTAGAGAGGTGGTTTAAATAGGGATGTTCGTGTGCTTTTTTTGTTTTACTCGTGTTGATTTAACCCTTAGAGCGCCAGTGGTGTGCTGCCATGTGCATGTCGCCTCCTGAATGGTCTTTGCTGCATCCCCATGAATATTTATCTACAGTGCTTAGTTGTTTCTGTGACATTTCTTCTATTGCCTTCCAATAATATGGGTATGATGGGGTGCAGTAAAGACCATTCAATAGGCGACATGCACACCAATGGCGTTATAATCAATACGAGTAAAACAAAAAAGCACAAGAACGTCCCTATTTAAACTACCTCGCTACTTACAGCTCCCTGCTGCATTAACAAACTTATCTCCAGGTATGTGAGCGTTCAGAAGGTGACATGAGAATCTCGCACTGTCATGCGGTACGAGATTCTCATGTCGCCATTTTTATCATGGTGACATGGTTAATGTGTTTGCACACTCTTTTGCATGCAACCTTTTAAAAATGAACTCTCCAGAATTGCCCTGGTTCAGCCCCTGTGGAGTGAATATAGATCTCAGCTCCACTGGAGTACTGGAATTACCTTGAATACCACAAGCTTACATCAGTGTATATACTAGAACAGGAGTGCTCAATGTGATGCCTACAGCTCTTGCCAGACTCACGTTGCCCATCCTTATTGTAGAGTACATGACCTCTTTGGCGCATTCTGAATCAAAGACACCACCATTGTTTAATACCAGCCAACCCATATTCCTGCACCAAGGCACGCACAAGAAAAAGGTGTAAAGCTGCATCTGTTTCCTCTTTGCCTTGTTAGTACATCACCGGCAACAAGGAGCAGACAGAAGGAATTCACCATGGAGTACTTCACTGTCCTCCCTTGGAGCACAATTAGCACTGAGGATGAGATTTTTGCTCTAACTAGTTTATTAAATAGTAGTGATGAGCGAGCACCCCAATGCTCGGATGTTCGGGTGCTCTGACCGAGCACCCCCTGAGGCTCGAGTGCTCGGCCGAGCACCCGAGCCCCATTGAAGTCAATGGGAGGACTCGAGCATTACACCAGGCACCCCCTGCTCTGATGAGGGGAGGGTGCCTGGTCCATAGGAAAAGGGCAGAAAAAGATGGAAACACTACAGAAATGGTTCAGGGACAGCATAGGGAGGATGTCTGGATGCACCTTGGACTCCAACATCGCTGCTGGGAACGATCTTTCGCCCGTAGTACGCCATTTTTACAGACTGACCGTAAAACACACAAAAAGGAAAATAAAAACGACTTTAGGCGAAAAATTGTTACCAAACAGTATTTGCTGTATATTTACTTGTATATCATCTGCAAATTCTCCCAAAAATTTCATCGATTTTCTGAAGTGAGGCCATGATTAAGAGGGAAACGTGCGCAGAGGCAAATTATCCCAAAAATTTCCTTGATTTTCAGAACTGAGGCCATGATTAAGAGGGAAACGTGCGCAGAGGCAAATTCTCCCAAAAATTTCCTTGATTTTCAGAACTGAGGCCATGATTAAGAGGGAAACATGCGCAGAGGCAAATTATCCCAAAAATTTCCTTGATTTTCAGAACTGAGGCCATGATTAAGAGGGAAACGTGCGCAGAGGCAAATTCTCCCAAAAATTTCCTTGATTTTCAGAACTGAGGCCATGATTAAGAGGGAAACGTGCGCTGAGCTGACCATCTAAAACATTATGGGTGAGGGTCTGCTGCAGAGCTGACCATCCTAAACATTATATGCGAAGGCCCGCTAGTGAGCTGACGCTATAAAACATTATATGAGAGGGCCCGCTAGAGAGCTGACCCAATAAAACATTATATGAGAAGGCCCGCTGGTGAGCTGACCTATATAAAAATTGTCAAACAGGGCCCGCTGGTGAGCTGGCCCTATATAAAAATTATATCACAGGGCCCGCTGGTGAGCTGGCCCTATATAAAAATTATATCCCAGGGCACGCTGGTGAGCTGGCCCTATATAAAAATTATATCCCAGGGCATATGGAAGAGGAGGAGGAGGATGAGAACATTAAGAGTCAACCATATACCCGTTTTTGGGGTGGAAGGGGTGAATGGGAATACAGAGTATTCCCATCATTGTAAATAACATATATAAAGTGAGTTTATGTTCCCCCGGGGCTTTCCTCCAGTGGAGTGGAGAAGTCAGGGGAAATCCAGGCCTTGTTCATTTTTATAAGTGTCAACCTATCAGCATTGTCGGTGGAAAGGCGGATACGCTTATCTGTTATGATGCCACCAGCAGCACTAAATACCCGCTCAGACAGAACGCTGGCGGCAGGGCAGGCCAGCACCTCCAAGGCGTAGAGTGCCAGTTCATACCACGTGTCCAGCTTGGACACCCAGTAGTTGTAAGGCACAGAGGGATCATTGAGGACGCTGACACGGTCTGCTACGTACTCCTTCACCATCTTCCAAAACTTTTCCCTCCTTGTGACACTAGGCTGCGCATCAGGGTGAGGGTGCTGGCGGGGTGTCATGAAGGTGTCCCACGCCTTGGAGAGTGTTGCCCTGCCTTTGTCGGAACTGCTGTGTGCTCCCCTTTTCTCCCCTTCTCGGTTGGCCAAGGTAGCACGTACTCTGCCGCCAGCGTTGTCAGATGGAAAATTTTGGAGCAATTTTTCAACAAGAACCTTCTGGTATTGCACCATTTTGCTTGTCCTCTCCACCGGAGGAATGAGAGATGAGAAATTCTCTTTGTAGCGGGGGTCCAGAAGGGTGAACACCCAGTAATCCGTGTTGTCTAAAATGCGTACAACGCGTGGGTCACGGGAAAGGCAGCCTAACATAAAGTCAGCCATGTGTGCCAGAGTACCAAAAGTCAAGATTTCGCTGTCCTCATCAGGAGGCTGACTCTCAATATCCTCATCCTCTTCCTCCTCTTCTGCCCACCCACGCTGAAGAGATGGAACTAAAGTTCCATGGCTACCCTCTGTAGCGGAGGCAACCGTGTCTTCCTCCTCCTCCTCCTCCTCCTCCTCCTCCTCCGCCTCCTCCAATTGTCGCTGAGAAGACGAAGTGAGGGTGCTCTGGCTATCACCTTGTGTAAGCTCTTCCTCCCCCATTTCCACCTCTTCCACATGCAAAGCGTCGGTTTTAATTGTGAGCAGCGAGCGTTTCAGTAGACACAGAAGTGGGATGGTTACACTGATAATAGCGTTATCGCCGCTCACCATCTGTGTCGATTCCTCAAAATTGCGTAAAACCTCGCAGAGGTCTGACATCCATTCCCACTCCTCACTTCTGATTACAGGAAGTTGAACGGAGAGGCGACGACCGTGTAACAGCTGGTACTCCACTACTGCCCTCTGCTGCTCACAAAGCCGGGCCAACATGTGGAAGGTGGAGTTCCAGCGCGTGCTCACGTCACACAGCAGCCGGTGAGCTGGCAATTGTAAGCGCTGCTGCAGCTTCAACAGGCCGGCCGAAGCTGTAGATGACTTACGGAAATGTGCACACACGCGGCGCACCTTGGTCAAGAGATCATGCACATTGGGGTAGGTTTTTAGAAATCGCTGCACCACTAAATTAAATACATGCGCTAGGCATGGTACGTGTGTGAGCTTGCCGAGCTCCAAAGCCGCCACCAAGTTACGCCCATTATCACACACAACCATGCCTGCTTGCAGGTTGAGTGGCGAGAGCCACTGCTCGGTCTGGTGACTAATCCCCTGCAACAGCTCTGAGGCCGTGTGCTGTTTGTCCCCAAGGCAGATCAGCTTCAGCACGGCCTGTTGACGCTTCCCCACTGCAGTGCTACACTGCTTCCAGCTACTGGCTGATGGGGGAGTGGCGGTGTGTGTAGAGAATTCGGAGGTGGAAACGGAGGAGGAGGAGCCAATAACGTAGGTGCTGGTGGAAACCCTGATGGAGGTAGGGCCCGCAATCCTCGGCGTGGGTAGCACCCGTGCCATCCCAGGGTCCGAGTCGCTCCCAGCCTCCACGACATTCACCCAGTGTGCCGTCAGGGAAATGTAGCGTCCCTGGCCACAAGCACTTGTCCATGTGTCAGTCGTTAAGTGGACCTTCCCAGTAACTGCGTTGGTCAGGGCACGGGTGATGTTACGGGACACATGGTGGTGTAAGGCGGGGATGGCACACCGGGAAAAGTAGTGGCGGCTGGGGACCGCGTACCGAGGGACAGCTGCTGCCATCAGGCTGCGGAAGGACTCAGTGTCCACAAGCCTAAATGGCAGCATTTCGATGGCCAGTAATTTTGAAAGGTGTGAGGTTAGTGCTATGGCCTGTGGGTGGGTGGCTGGGTATTTTCTCTTGCGCTCATATGCCTGGGGTAACGACATTTGGACGCTGTGCTGGGACAGGGAAGTGGATGTGGTCGCTGATGGTGCTTCAGATGCTACAGGTGCAGGGCGGGAGGTATGCGGGCCTGCGCCTTCGACAGGCGATTGGCCGGCACCGAAAACAGGGGAAGAGGAGGCAGTGGTGTGGCCTGCAGACACAGATGGGCGATCCAGGCGTTCCTCCCACTTACTACGGTGCTTGGATGCCATGTGTCGGATCATGCTGGTGGTGGTGAGGTTTCTAGTGTTCATGCCTCGGCTCATTCTGGTGTGGCACAGGTTGCAAACTACAAATCTTTTGTCGTCCGCACTTTCCTTAAAAAAACGCCATACCGCTGAACACCTACCCCTTGGCAAGGTAGATTTACGCAAGGGGGTGCTCCGTGGAACATTTGCGGGCCGGTTTGGTGCGGTCCGCCTTCTTTCTGTAGCCACACCACTGCCTCTTCCAGCCTGTTGCGGTGCTGCAGATGGCTCACCCTCAGGACTGCTGTCATCGCTCGGCTCTACACCTTCCCAGGTGGGGTCAGTCACCTCATCGTCCACCAAGTCCTCCTCCACTTCCTCACTCTGATCATCCTCCTCAAGTCTTGATCCCACCACATACTCAGTCATTGACAACTGTATAACATTCTCCTCAACAAGGTCTTGAGACGGAAATAGTGGTTGATTTAATGGCAACTGTGTCTCATCATCATCATCATCATCATCCACTACTTCCTTTGACCTTAAATGCCGTTCACATCTGTCATCTTCTTGTGATTGGGTAGCCTCTAGAGGTTGTGAATCAGGGCACAAGATGTCATGTTCCTCTGCAAGCGTGCTTGGAGAGAGGGTCAAATGAAGGATTGGTGATGAGACGAGCTCATCACTATATCCCAGTGTGGGATCACTTCTTTGACCAGACCGTGTATGGTGGGAGGAAGGATGATCAGAGTGAGGATTATGTTGACCAGACTCTTGGCTACTGAGAGTGGACTTGGTGGAAGACAGGGTGGTGCTTAACCGACTGGAAGCAGTATCAGCTGTCATCCAACCGACCACCTGTTCGCACTGGTCGGACCTCGAGAGTGATGTCCTGCGACGCCCTGTGAAATCAGACATGAAGCTAGGTATGGTGGATGTCTTTCTTTCTTGTGCTCTGGCACCAGGCACAGTTTCTCCGCGTCCTGACCCGCGCCCTGAACTTTCAGGATCACGTCCACTTCCCCGTCCCTTTTTACCCGCCTTCTTCATCTTACACGATATATATGACTTTAATATATATGAGTTTGAAAACTTAACAGTATTTCTTACTATTCTGCAACTCTGCAGAGTACACAGAATAGGCTGCTAAACTGCGGTGACACACACTGAATGGAATAAGTGACTTTAATATTTGAGTTTGAAAAATTAACAGTATTTCTTACTATTCTGCAACTCTGCAGAGTACACAGAATAGGCTGCTAAACTGCGGTGACACACACTGAATGGAATAAGTGACTTTAATATTTGAGTTTGAAAAATTAACAGTATTTCTTACTATTCTGCAACTCTGCAGAGTACACAGAATAGGCTGCTAAACTGCGGTGACACACACTGAATGGAATAAGTGACTTTAATATTTGAGTTTGAAAAATTAACAGTATTTCTTACTATTCTGCAACTCTGCAGAGTACACAGAATAGGCTGCTAAACTGCGGTGACACACACTGAATGGAATAAGTGACTTTAATATTTGAGTTTGAAAAATTAACAGTATTTCTTACTATTCTGCAACTCTGCAGAGTACACAGAATAGGCTGTTAAACGGCGTTGAAACACACTGAATGGAATATGTGACTTTAATATTTGAGTTTGAAAACTTAACAGTATTTCTTATAATTCTGGAACTGTACAGAGTACACAGAATAGGCTGTTAAACGGCAGTGAAAGACACTGAATGGAATATGTGACTTTAATATTTGAGTTTGAAAACTTAACAGTATTTCTTATAATTCTGGAACTGTACAGAGTACACAGAATAGGCTGTTAAACGGCGGTGAAAGACACTGAATGGAATATGTGACTTTAATATTTGAGTTTGAAAACTTAACAGTATTTCTTATAATTCTGCAACTCTGCAGAGTACACAGAATAGGCTGTTAAACGGCGGTGAAAGACACTGAATGGAATATGTGACTTTGATATTTGAGTTTGAAAAATTAACAGTATTTCTTACTATTCTGCAACTCTGCAGAGTACACAGAATAGGCTGTTAAACGGCGTTGAAACACACTGAATGGAATATGTGACTTTAATATTTGAGTTTGAAAACTTAACAGTATTTCTTATAATTCTGCAACTGTACAGAGTACACAGAATAGGCTGTTAAACGGCGGTGAAAGACACTGAATGGAATATGTGACTTTAATATTTGAGTTTGAAAACTTAACAGTATTTCTTATAATTCTGGAACTGTACAGAGTACACAGAATAGGCTGTTAAACGGCGGTGAAAGACACTGAATGGAATATGTGACTTTAATATTTGAGTTTGAAAACTTAACAGTATTTCTTATAATTCTGCAACTCTGCAGAGTACACAGAATAGGCTGTTAAACGGCGGTGAAAGACACTGAATGGAATATGTGACTTTAATATTTGAGTTTGAAAACTTAACAGTATTTCTTATAATTCTGCAACTCTGCAGAGTACACAGAATAGGCTGTTAAACGGCGGTGAAAGACACTGAATGGAATATGTGACTTTAATATTTGAGTTTGAAAACTTAACAGTATTTCTTATAATTCTGCAACTCTGCAGAGTACACAGAATAGGCTGTTAAACGGCGGTGAAAGACACTGAATGGAATATGTGACTTTAATATTTGAGTTTGAAAACTTAACAGTATTTCTTATAATTCTGGAACTGTACAGAGTACACAGAATAGGCTGTTAAACGGCGGTGAAAGACACTGAATGGAATATGTGACTTTAATATTTGAGTTTGAAAACTTAACAGTATTTCTTATAATTCTGCAACTCTGCAGAGTACACAGAATAGGCTGTTAAACGGCGGTGAAAGACACTGAATGGAATATGTGACTTTAATATTTGAGTTTGAAAACTTAACAGTATTTCTTATAATTCTGCAACTCTGCAGAGTACACAGAATAGGCTGTTAAACGGCGGTGAAAGACACTGAATGGAATATGTGACTTTAATATTTGAGTTTGAAAACTTAACAGTATTTCTTATAATTCTGCAACTCTGCAGAGTACACAGAATAGGCTGTTAAACGGCGGTGAAAGACACTGAATGGAATATGTGACTTTAATATTTGAGTTTGAAAACTTAACAGTATTTCTTATAATTCTGGAACTGTACAGAGTACACAGAATAGGCTGTTAAACGGCGGTGAAAGACACTGAATGGAATATGTGACTTTAATATTTGAGTTTGAAAACTTAACAGTATTTCTTACTATTCTGCAACTCTGCAGAGTACACAGAATAGGCTGTTAAACGGCGTTGAAACACACTGAATGGAATATGTGACTTTAATATTTGAGTTTGAAAACTTAACAGTATTTCTTATAATTCTGGAACTGTACAGAGTACACAGAATAGGCTGTTAAACGGCGGTGAAAGACACTGAATGGAATATGTGACTTTAATATTTGAGTTTGAAAACTTAACAGTATTTCTTATAATTCTGCAACTGTACAGAGTACACAGAATAGGCTGTTAAACGGCGGTGAAAGACACTGAATGGAATATGTGACTTTAATATTTGAGTTTGAAAACTTAACAGTATTTCTTATAATTCTGCAACTCTGCAGAGTACACAGAATAGGCTGTTAAACGGCGGTGAAAGACACTGAATGGAATATGTGACTTTGATATTTTAGTTTGAAGACTTAACAGTATTTCTTCCTATTCTGCAACTCTGCACAGTACACAGAATGTGCTGCTACACTGCGGCGAAGCACACTGAATGGAATATGTGACTTTGATATTTTAGTTTGAAGACTTAACAGTATTTCTTCCTATTCTGCAACTCTGCACAGTACACAGAATGTGCTGCTAAACTGCGGCGAAGCACACTGAATGGAATATGTGACTTTGATATTTTAGTTTGAAGACTTAACAGTATTTCTTCCTATTCTGCAACTCTGCACAGTACACAGAATGTGCTGCTACACTGCGGCGAAGCACACTGAATGGAATATGTGACTTTGATATTTTAGTTTGAAGACTTAACAGTATTTCTTCCTATTCTGCAACTCTGCACAGTACACAGAATGTGCTGCTACACTGTGGCGAAGCACAGTGAATGGAATATGTGACTTTGATATTTTAGTTTGAAGACTTAACAGTATTTCTTCCTATTCTGCAACTCTGCACAGTACACAGAATGTGCTGCTACACTGCGGCGAAGCACACTGAATGGAATATGTGACTTTGATATTTTAGTTTGAAGACTTAACAGTATTTCTTCCTATTCTGCAACTCTGCACAGTACACAGAATGTGCTGCTAAACTGCGGCGAAGCACACTGAATGGAATATGTGACTTTGATATTTTAGTTTGAAGACTTAACAGTATTTCTTCCTATTCTGCAACTCTGCACAGTACACAGAATGTGCTGCTAAACTGCGGCGAAGCACACTGAATGGAATATGTGACTTTGATATTTTAGTTTGAAGACTTAACAGTATTTCTTCCTATTCTGCAACTCTGCACAGTACTCAGAATGTGCTGCTAAACTGCGGCGACGCACACTGAATGGAATACGTGACTTTGATATTTTAGTTTGAAGACTTAACAGAATGTGCTCTAATCTGCAACTTTGCACACTAAACAGAATGTGCTCTAATCTGCAACTTTGCACACTAAACAGAATGTGCTCTAATCTGCAACTTTGCACACTAAACAGAATGTGCTCTAATCTGCAACTGTGCACACTAAACAGAATGTGCTCTAATCTGCAACTTTGCACACTAAACAGAATATATATATTTTTTTTTTTTTTTTTTTGTTTTTTTCCCCCCACACCAAATAACCTGCTGCCCCCACACACAGTAGTCCTAAAAAGGACTTTTGGTTCTTTTTTTTTCACAATTTTTGTTTTTTTCCTCCCTACACTGCCTTTCCCTTCCTATCCTCAGCTCTCCCTGGCTCAGACTGAGCCGAACTCGATGGTCAGGTGCTATACAGCACCTGACCACGGGTTCTGGCCAGCCAATCAGTGTAATGCCAGCAGCCAACATGGCTGCTGGCATTACACCGATGTCAGAGCCTCCCTGCACGTTTATTGGCTGCGCAGCAGCCGCAAAACGTGCGGGGAGGAGACCCGAACATGGCGGGCGAGCACATGCGGTACTCGTACGAGTACCGCCATGTGCCGAGCAGAGCGATGCTCGAGCCGATCCGAGCATCGGCCGAGCATGCTCGCTCAACACTATTAAATAGGCATTAGGCAGCCACATGACTAGAAAATTGATTTAAACACCTGATATACCAAGGAATCATATCTGTAAATTTCTCCACTGTGTCTCAGGTCAAGGAATTATGAAGGTTGTAAACAATTCATCCTAACAAATACTGAAACCATTATCACAATTCTAACCATTTATTTCTAGAGTCAGCAAGTCATAATCTTTACATATTACCCCATGGTTAATGATATGATCTATCTATCTATCTATCTATCTATCTATCTATCTATCTATCTATCTATCTATCTATCGATATGTATCTGTCGATCAATATGTATCTATTTATATGTATCTCTCTCTCATGTAGTCCCACCATGCTGATGTAAAAGGGGTGTCAGGTTCCCACAGGTTTTCAGTCTGTACTTGTGAAAGAAAGAGTGAAAAAACATCTGTATAGATCTACATGATCTAAGTCCTGTGATAGCAAGTTGTTCTCTGGTTGTAGAGCGTGTGAAGGGAGACAGACAAGTACAAGTTAACTGAAAAACAAACACTCACTCCTACATTAAAAGACAAGAGAAGCAAGCATAAACTGAAGTGAGGAGATGCTCCACATCTGCAGAAGCTGCTGTGCAGCACACTTTATCCTTTATTGCAAGATTCTGATTCTGAAGCTGACAGGTCTATCCTTATCCTGTACTGTGCTGTAAAAATTAACACTGAAGTCAAGTTAGAAGTAAACAGAAAGTTTTTGCTTAAATTCGGGCACTAGCTACAGGTAGAGACAAAGAGGTGGAGATGGAGTTTCTTGCAGTGGCAGAGAATGTGGTTGTGATTTATTTGTGACAGATAGTTTAAAAAACACAAAAAATACAAAAAACCCAGTTGACTGATAGATGACAGAGACAGGCAGGGGATTCCTGAACTATGACTGAGTCTGACAGTAACAGATACTAGAGAGAGACATAGATCACACGTTATTTTCTGATGGACAAAACATAATTCCAAAGTTAACTGTACTTTATTGTAAAATCAATTCTAATTTCATCATGTCCACCAGATGTTCTAGGGGCAGGGGTATGGGAAAGGTAGGAAGTGTGCATGGAAGTGTTAATAAAAGCAAGTTGTGCTACAAAAAAGCGGACTGCAGTCATGGTAGCTACAGCTTGTGCAACAAATAATGATGATCTTCCTCCTCCTGAGGAGGCTGTTTCTAAATAACCTGAAACATTCCACCACCATCAGTAGTGGTATTAAACCATTTAACAAATATAAAGGTGACGAGGAGTCACATTCTAGTGTTGTTGCCATAGTGGAGGAGAATTTAGCAGTGAGAGTAACTGCTGAAGCAGACAGTGACAGTAATACCCCACCGCAATCCAGTGGTCATTGTTCTATAAGTCCCCCTAAAGGGTAAAGTAAAAATAAACTTAGAAAAAAAAAAGATTAAAGTAGAGGGAAAGATGACCAAATTCTTGATGATGATGTTTGTATAGGATATATCCCTCCACACAGTGGTGTAACAATAGGGGTCGCAGGGGTAGCAACTGCAACCGGGCCCGTCACGGCAGGGGCCAGGCCGCCCCCTGAGACTCCCCGTCTGGCGCGCTCAACTAGCTGAGAGGTCTGTGCCCTCTCAGTGCTCTAGTAATGTAGAGTGCTGGAAGATGACATCATCTCCCAGCTCTCTGCATTACTGGCGAGAGAACTGAGCGGGAATTCCAGCTTCTAATAGAGGTCTGTGCTGAAGAAGGCACAGACCTCTCCTGCCATGCCGCTGGGGGCAATGAGTGGAGAAGTGGACATTGGGGGCAATGACTGGAGAGGTGGACATTGGGGGCAATGTGTGGAGAGGTGGGCATTGGGGGAATTGTGTGGAGAGGTGGACCTTGGGGGCAATGAGTGGAGAGGTGGACATTGGGGAAATGAGTGGAGACGTGGACATTGGGGACAATAAGTGGAGAGGTGGACACTGGGGGCAATGTGTGGAGAGGTGAACATTGGAGGCAATGTGGTTGAGGTGGGGGCCCATGGCAATTTTTGCACGCCTCTGCCTCCACAGAACGCCCCTTCTTCTGTTATAGATGAATTAGAAAGTAAGAGAGATAAAGATATGTCTAAAAAATTAGCTGAAAGGAAAAGGTTCAATCTTCTAACACTGAAGAGGAGCAATGACCTGTTTATAAGCTCTTTATAAAGAGATCATTTGGAAAGTCTGACTCTGAACAAATATACATTCCTAAAAATACATAATCATCATCATCTGAGTCATCATCAGCAACACAGCTTCCAAATTAAACTCTCTCCCATTCACACACACACACACACACACACACACACACACACACACACACACACTAATGTTGACTGAGAAGCAACATAGGTCAACAACAACATCAAACCTAGCTATGACTGCTTCGGCTGCGCCACATACACCTACTGCTAATACTATTGCAACATCTAGTCCCTGTAGTAGTAGAAGTCCTTCAGGAATTTCTCAGTATATGCAACCTCTAGTATGATAATACTTCACTCAAGTTGTTGTCCGCTGTCTCTGTAAAAGGTATGTGCACAGGGGAAAGCAGGATTCCATCTGACTGCAACCTGTGGAGATCCCCTTAAGCACAACCGCAGATCTGGTTGGAAGACAAACCAGCAGAAACTCAAATTTTCAACAACTACCAGCAGTAGAAGCACTCCTAAAAGGACCCATGGGAAAACAGTAGCAGTGTTGTAGATGTCTCAGTGAGTGGTACAGAAATTTTGCTGATTACAATAACACCTGTGTTTCTTACTGCAGTTGTACAAATGCAAAGCATGGAGGAGTATGACTCTGAGTTAGATGGACGAGATGACTTGAGTCTGAGCTCCCACATCTGCCACTACCATTAGTCATGCTGTTTCACAATTAAGTTACACGGTTCTTCTTTTTCTGCTTCCAACCTACACTTACTTCGATTTTGGAAATCGGTCAAAAACTGTACAAAATTAAAATAAAAAAAAAATACATCTGGGGACTCTCAAACTTGCCAAAATGTTTGGCGGTTTGACACCCTGCCCTGTTTGTTTGTTGAGGTTGTAAAGAATAAATGCTGTGTTGCACCCTGCTGGAATATCCCAAGTTACAGTTATTATTCATGGATAGCTGTGTCAGAGCTTTACAACCAGGTGGTTAGTGTGTTCGGAAAAGGGCTGGAAACATCACACAGCAAGAAAGTTCACCCAACCACAGATATGTAGACAAGTGGCCAAAGCACAGGCTCTACGACTGTCACTGCTCACTAGGTATCTTTTCCATAAGTGGATGGCAGTGTGCAGCAGCAGGTCACCACAAATAATAAAGGCCAGCAGCAGGGTAGCCCATACCATCGGCATTATGTCACTTTGTGCATGCAGAGCTCTGAGAGACAATTCCAAAAAAGCTGCAGATGTGTTATATAAAGGGACGACAGGGATAGACAAATAGCTTGTAACACACTCTTTGAAAGCTGGCTTTGTGTCTGCTGACAATGGCTCCAATATAATAGCTGCAGTGAGAATAGCAGATATGGTGCATACACCCTGCTTCAACCATATCCAAATTCTAGTTGTGACTTGATTCCACTCAGAATACAAACCCTCAGGAAAAAGCTAAACATTGCTTGCAAAATCTGTGCACATTTTTGCCGATCCTACAGTGCTTGCAATATTCCGTACAAAACCATAACCACCTGCACCATCACAGCTTAAGATGGAGGTCTCTTCTTGGTGGAATTCCACGTTGTGCATGTGGAGCATTTGTATGAGTAGAACAAAGCTATTAAAGGGATAGTAATACTTCGTTTTAACTTTATTTTATTTTGTAGGCATTAAAAAAACATGAAGAATGATATAAGTCTTATCTCTCAAACTTTTATGGTTTATGAGATATTCACAAGCAAAGTTTCCCCTCCCGCCCCTTTTACCTAGTGTAAGCCATCTCTTCTCAGATGTGGAATCCAGTCCATAGACCAGACCGATAACAGCAGGGGACAATCTTCTTTGTATGAAAAGAATGAAAGCCCTTCCCCCCTTTACAAGTTTTTCAGCTTTTTCCCTTATCTTAATTGAAGATTGTCCCTCTCTGCAGTCTACCTGGGCAGCTCCCTTCTGCCCTGGCTGAAAAGTGTTACATCAGTAAAAGGGGAGGGAGGGGAAACTTTGCTTGTGAATATCTCTTAAACCATAAAGGTTTGAGAGATAAGACTTATATCATTCTTCATGTTTTTTTAATGCCTACAAAATAAAATAAAGTTAAAACGAAGTATAACTATTCCTTTAATGAGTATACCATCAAAACTGTAAGGCGTTAGAAGCGGCTTCTTTGTTACCTGGTCAATGGCAGCTAATGTGTGACCTATGTTGGCCACTGAAGCCTTTTTAGGAGGTCACCTTGATGGTTAGTGGTGTAGGTGCAGGAGTCAGTGAGATATTACTACAGAAAAAATTAAGAGCATGGTCAATAATGACACCGACATGAACCACCTGATGAATGCCATGCTTTAAGTAGGGTCATTGCATAATCTTCATTTAAAGTAATGAGGAATTTCTTGCTGCACTGCTGGACCCCCATTTTAAAAATAAAATTTCTAAATTTGTGCCAAGGCATAAGCAACAGCACTCTGAGGAATTGGATTATGTGAAAAAATATAATGAAAACCTAATTGATTGATTGGAAAAATTAATTGTGGAGGATGAGAGAAAGGTAGTTTGAGGCAAAACTACTTTAAAGAATACAGAAATGTAAGTAAGCAAATGATTTATATCCTCAGCAGCATTAGAAATGCCATCTTTGCAGAACACGTCGTCATCATCATCATTATCATCACAGAAAGGAATTCATCTGTTTCATGGGAGACAGACTAACATTTGTGTTGGTGGTGTTGGCATCACTGGAACATTGATATGGGACTTGCTCCCAGAAAATGGGTTTGTAACTGATGCACATGAACACCATCTATCTCCAGCGATTAGCCCCACTGCATGTGAGATGGTTACAGTATACTTGCTGGATTGCTTTGTTCTAGGCTGAAATTATGACCCACTTAAGTACTGGCAAACAAAACAGTGTGTATGGCTAGGACTGACGTACTGCAGTCCTGTGGAAATCATTAGTTGCCTAGTAGCAAACGTGCAGTCACAGTGGGTTTTCAATGCAACCGCTTATATCATTAATTACTGTAGGACACGTCTATCTATCAGCAGTGTTGGTAGACTTACATTTTTAATATTATATGAGTGTCATGTAGCAGAAGTGGAAAAAAACCACACAAGACAGAGAAGCATATAGCACATGTAGTAGTAACAACAGCACTGATCAGGAAAGATCTGCACAGATCACCATCTACTATGGTTGAGACCAATGATATGAACATTGACGAATGACTGAAAAATCATAATGGAAGACTATACTGGAATCATACATTATACTGGGTATACTCTTGCATTCCTTCCTATTCATCATCAAAATCATGGTAAATTCACCAACATCACCCACATCTACAATCTCAAATTCAAACTTTTATTTGTATTTATTTATTTTTTAAATGTTAGCAAACTTGCACAAGACAAGCCTTGAAAATTATTGTTACCAGCCTTACAACTAGGGGTGGGCGAAAGTTGTCTCCGTGTTCCCTCGGGAAATTTCGCGAAAACCACGTTGTTATCTGCGGGAAAATCCTCTTTAAAAATAGCGGTCAAAAATTTTGCATTTTCGGCCATTGGTCAAAATTTTTTGCCATTTTTTTCAATGGCTAGAAAGTTTCCGCCCATTGATTTACATTGTTTTCGCACTTCCGCTATAAAAACGTGACGTTTTCGCTGAAGGCAGACACAATAGAAGCAGCTACAGAGCGAGACAGACGTGCTGTGCTGTTTTCTTGTGATATTTTGCAAAAAGTGAGGCAGGAGAGGCTCATAGTGATGCCTATCACTATGAACAGAGTAAAAAATAATTAATGGAGAAGCTGGAAGGGACCACTACTGTACCAATGCTGTCCAGTCCCCCTAAATCACCCCAACACATTTTGGGGAATTTACTGGGAAGGGAGGGAGAAAAAAGAATGGGAAGGGAGGGAGAAAAGGGTAGTAATAGTGAGAGCAGGTCAGGTCAGCTGCCTGTGCCTGCTGCAAGACGTGCTGCCCCTGCTGCCAGTGCCACCATTGCTGTTCCTGCAGTCACTAGTGTTGTACCTTTTGCCAGATGTTCTGCCCCTGCTGCCAGTGCCACCATTTCTCATCCTGCAGCCACTAGTGTTGTACCTGTTGCTAGTACTGAACCTGCTTCCAGTGCTGAACCTGCTGCTAGTACTGAACCTGCTTCCAGTGCTGAACCTGCTGCTAGTACTGAACCTGCCGCCAGTGCTGAACCTGCTGCCACCAATACTTTGCCTGCTAGTGTTTCTTGTAGTACTTAGGGGAGGAAGGAGAAAATGATGCCATGTGTGACAGCAGGGGAGCCTCTGTCACATTGCTCATCATCACCTCCTCCAAGAAGCAGTGAGATGTCTGGAATAGAGCAGCAGCACATAGGGACTATTGGTGGTGGTGGTGTTGGAGAAGCTGGGGTGGAAGAAACATTGATGGCCTTTTTAACAGAAACTGAGAAGGAATGGGAGACAGGGATGAGGATGGGCATTACCACCACTACTATCAGTCATCTTTTGAAATTAGCAGAAATTGCAACTGCTCTAACTTCTGCTGCTGCTGAGATGAAAGGGAAGCAGGGTGCTGAGGAGCAGGCTAGTGTGCCACAGACCACCGTGGACACAGTGGGAATGGGGTCAACAAGTAATGTGGGACTAGGACAGGTTCTACTTGCCAGCAGTAGCAACACTCCTCCTGATCCTAGTTGCAGTGCTAAATCTGAGGCAGTAGCAGCAACAGCAACAACATTATCCACTGCCACGGAAAGTGAAGGGAAATGTGGAGGACAAGAAAAAAGAGGCCATTCTTCTCTACCTTTTCCCTATCTCCCCCCCCAGAAATCATGGGTGTGGGACTATTATTCTCTTCCGGCAGGCACAGTGCAGTCATCATCAACAATGGTACAGTGCAAAATTTGTGACAAGTTAGTGAGAAGGGGAAAGGAGGGAACATACCTTGACACAACCTCCCTGATAACACACATGAAACACAGACACCATGACATTTACTACAGACATGTTAAAGCCAAACACCAGTTACAGAAATCTAGCACCGCTGTTACTGTACCCCCTGACTCTCTAGAAAGGTAGAGATCAAAGAGGAGGAAGAATAAAGAAACCCAGACAGACACTGGAAGTTCCATGACGAGCGAAACAACTAGCTCAACATCAACATCACCTTGTTTCTCTAGGGTAACAAGTACATCTCCTACCAATCCACCTCATTCATTGTTATCTCTCCCTGCCAAATGATAGCCACTCTGTTAATATTAGGATATGGCAGTTCATCTCTACCCATTGCACACTGTGTGGTGCACTGACCACACATGCCAGTGTAGTGGAGGAGAATCGATACCAGGTCATCAGGTGGCATCTGAGGAGATTCCTTCCCGCAGAATATGCTAGGATTCTAGCAGGGAGGGTTCATCATCACTATTAAACTGTCAGCAAGTTGTCATGTGTCCTTAGTGGGGTCTGGACAAGGGGTACAGTGACAGCGGCAGTACTTGGTTTTGGCTGTCATGGTGTTTGGATACAGTTGTGCCCCCAGATGTTATTTAGCACACACACACTGTACACATTGCAGTTGCTGATAGAAGCCACAGTTCCTGTTCTCAAGGGAAAAATATATATTCTAATAACAACACACCCATAATGATTTTGGTGGAGGGGCAGGTGGAGAAGATTTAATGGTCAACTTGTTCTTTATACTGGGGGCTACTTATTCTTCTGCTACTGCCTCAGGCTCATCACTGGAGCCAGTCGTGGCAAGTGGAACCTTCATCATCCATCTTCCATGTTACTGCTATTGTTGATCCCATTTCCCTTCGGCTACCTAATCATCCTGCTGCTTAAACAACTCAGCAGCAGCAGTACCAACAACTCAGGAGGACATTTGACGGTGGCCAGTGGCCAACATGACCTGCTGGCATTAGGCCAGTAGGGCATTTTTATTTTTTTCTCGGGGCTTGTGTTTTGAAAAAATAAATAAATAAAAGAAAAAAAACTAGTCCTACAGTTTTTGGGGGGTTTGTTTCTAACAATCCTAAATCCTACAAATCAATGTTTCCTTACGGCTTGTGCCAAACAAGCTTAAGTCCTACAAATCATTGTTTCTTCAGGGCTTGGGTCTCTAATAAGTCTAAGTCCTACAAAGGCCTCTAACAACAAACCAACCCCTACAAATGACTCTATCAAGTTATCAGTCCACCCCAGTGGCAGCTTATGTCTCTGTCACTTTAAATACAAATGTCTTATTTTATTTTATTGATTTATTTTTTTATTAACTGTCCCCCAACAGCAGTCAATAAAGCCCCCCAAAACAAATTCCCTGTTCAAATTATTCATTCATTCACCAACACAGGCACCCTCCTCAGACCCCTTTATACCATGTCTTATGGTTTTTATTTTATTTTATTTTATTTTATTTAGGATTTCTTTTTTATTAAGTGCCCCCCAATCCCATTAAATAACCCCCCAAAAACATTCCCTGTTCAACTGATTCTTTCCACACACCTCACCAACACAAGCACCCTCATGTCCCTTTTATACAATGCCTTTGGGAAATAAAATATTATTTGTAATGTGTTGTGTGTAACTTCTATGTTCCCATTGATTTCAATGGGCAAAAAAAGCAGAAAATCTGCACTTCTCGCGGGAAATTTTCCCCAAGCGGAAAGTGCCATTTTTCGCTGATTTCAGTTTGAGGCGGAAAGTTTCGCCCATCCCTAATTACAACAAAGAAAGCCTTGAAAAAAAGTTTCTAGGCTTCGAGCAAAGCAAGCCTTGAAAAAATGCATTTTTTTCACATTCATTTCTCTTTTGTTCAGACATGGGACCTGTGTGGAGCAGACTAGGACATGGGTTGAGACACTACCCCCCTTCTCTCTTCTTCCTCTCACCTTTCTCCCCATATCTCTCCATCTTCCCTCTTTCTCTATTCCTATTCATATTTTATTAAAGGGGAACTACCACCCCGCAATAACTTAAGCTTGATTGATTCTTCATCTGGCGACTAGCTGCTTAGTAGCGCTAGTCGCCAGAAATATTACCCGGTTCTGAAGATTTCGGCATTTTAGGGATGCTCACAGGAGCAGGAAGCACGGACATCTCATCACAGTGACGTCCGTGCGCCTGCGCTGTCAGTCCCTTTTGAGCCAGCTTCTGGGTATTAACACATTTGGGCTATTACCCACCTCAATTTATTGGTAGTAGACAATTTTAAAAAGTATATTAAAAAAAAACATACAGAACACTACCCAACGTGTTTTGTTACGGGTGTAACTTCATCAGGGGTACCCTGGAAGAATCCAGTAAGCGTGGGGAATAAAAGCCATAGCCGGGCTTTAAAAGACACTAAATGTGTTAATACCTAGAGGCTGGATGGAGACTCTAGTTCCAGTGACTACCCATCTTCGGGGGGGGGGATTCGTTTACTTAAGTGAAGCCGATCTATTGAGCCCAAAGAGATCACTCTTACATGCATGTTTTGCTGTGTGTTTATTATCTTCTTTTCTAGTACACTTGTTGACTTACAAGGGGTCACATGACCGGGTAACCAGGACACAGTGGCAGGCAGATCTGAGAGCGGAGAACCCAAGAACAAATCCAGGGATCAGAAGGACTTTTCCCTTTGGGACTGATTGCAATAATTTGTTTGCCTTAATTTTTCCAAGAGAGTTATTGGTAGAGCACCTTTAATCTGGATTGATTTGAGTCCTGGCTGGTAGCCATCTTTTGGATATTTCCCGATATTTGTTTGATTTATTTTTTATAGTAAGGGCAATAAAGTTGTTGAATTTTTGCCTTTAGAATTGGGATGCTGTGTCTGTTGATACTGTAGTTGCTTTCAAAAAAAGTAATGGAAACCATTCTTGTTCAGAATAATATTGAGAATTATAATGGTTTAGAAGGAGATCGTATGTTGATGCAGGGAAGTTTTAATATTAACCTTTATAGCTCCAACTTATTCCAAAGCGCTGCACATTAGGGAACATACATACAGAGACATAAAACAGTACAAATGGAACACAGAAAACAAAAGAATCGCAGGGCCTTGCTGGTGAGACCTTACAGTCTGGACTGCCTTTGGAGTCAGGAAGGAATAATTTTTACCCACTCGGAAATGACTTCAATGGTTTTTTTTTTCTTTTTTTTTTCTTTTTTGTCTTTCTCTGGATCAAAAGGGGTGATATGGTGTGGGCTGAACTTGATGTATGCATGTCTTTTTTCAGCTTTGTCAACAGTAATTATAAATGTAGCTACTTTATTAGTTATATTATGTTTTGCTGTAATGTCCAGTTTACATACTAAACCTACAAGTCAAAGTATGTGAGAGGCTCTGAGAATAAACAAAAGCAATACTTCCTGTTCCACAACTACTCACCACTCGAGAGCATCACGTTTTAGCTCTCAAGTGCCATTACAGAGAGGAAATTTCCATATACATATTAGATTAAACCCACCCAAAAGGGCAGACCAGTTTCAAAATGATGGGCAAATCCCCTCTGCCCAGGAAATACCAGTCAACCCCAGACTTACTTTTATGGCCTTGTTTGGGCCTCATCAGTGAGGTGCAGCTGGTTTCTTTAGGCACTGAGAGCAAGAGGTCAACATCTAGATTTTCCTTCACTCTTAGGGAGACACCCTAAGCGTTTTTAAAACAATATGCCAAACACGTGAGTGTCTCTGAGGACAAACATAAGCAATATTGTCTGTCCTGCGGCTAGTCACCACTCTAGTGCGTCACGTTTTAGCTCTCTAGTCCTTTTACAGAGCAAAAATTTCCACATGCATAGCGCTACGGTTAGATGGTATTTGCATCATGAAAGCTGCAGATCGGACGTAAATAGGGCTCCCCTATGTCTCTCTCTCCTCCTTATTCCTCTCTCCCATGCTCCATGCTGAATATTTAAACTGTAACCGTAGCCCCACTTACAGCACCATAAGTGGCAGGCAGATGCCAGGTGCCTTTACAACGACAGAAACTGCATTACACTTTGTTGGTGGAAGCTGTTGGGGAAAGAGATGGCAGGCAGGGGAGAGGTGACATGAGTTATCTGTGCATGGAGGTTGGAGGCACACAAAGGGTTAAAGTTTAAGGTATGCAGGCACTAAAATGGATGGAGGTGACGTTTAAGGCTGCGACATAAGAATCTTGCCCTTTTGATGAAGGCTAGACTCTGATGTCGTGCTTTTCATACCGGTGACCTGGTTATTTTGCCCTTATGTTGCATGCTCTTATGTGTGCAACATTTTATTTTCAAAGGATTCCTTGTGTTTGTGAGGGCTGCTTTTGGCCCTGGGGCCGCCTCTTCCCCACCATTGATTTAAATAAGAAGCAATGGCAGCATCATACTCATATCATATCTCTAAAGCAGACTGTTGACATTTATCGACTGCCAGCTCATCACTGGTCTATAACTGGTTAATCCCTTGATTCGGGCTCCAATAGATATGAGGCATAAACAAAAAAGACACCAGTATTAATCTATACCAGATAAATCACAATCCAACATACCAGGATTCTTCCAAACACTTTGCGTCACCCGATTGAATTTCCCTATTATTATTAGATTTCTATGGTACAAAAAAACCACAAAGGAGCCTGCCTCATTTCTCCTCCACCCCAAAATCCCTGGGGTGATAACAATATTAGTATCTGCAAATTGATTTCACGCAGACGCTTCAAGGTTGGGAAGCAGAGGGCTGTCTGCTGCCACCTTGTGGTCTGAAAACAATAACAATAAAATCTTTATTGTTGCAAATCATCAATATACTTAGGGCCATATACACACAACTGAGAGGAGTTATTCTGGGTCAAACCAGCTGCATGATAGGGGACAATTGAAAATTCGTCAAGTTCCCATTGAAGCAAATGGAGCTTTTAAACAAATTAACCCTTTGAGTGCATACTCCTCTGACATTCAAAGGGTTAAATCGCATTGCTTTAACCCTTTGAGTACCAGAGGGGTGTCCAGTGCATAGGGTTATATTAGGTTTTAACCCCTGCAATGCTACAAAAGTCTACAACACCTTGTGAAACAATGAGCTGGAGTCCTGACTAGCATTCAAGAGGTTAATTCCTTAATGACTGCCCAATCTGGCTCGGAGGCGGCTGTTAAGGACCATGGAGTATTTTTTTTTGTTTTGCTTAATGGATTCAGGGGTCGGCGAGCAGTGTGCAACTGCGTGGCAACCCCAGAATTCCATGCCGCGCCACTGGTCCTTAACTACCGGAACCGGCATAACAGTCCTGGTACGTCAAGGGTCGTGAAGGGGTTAAAAAGCCCCATTTAACCATTACAGTGGCAGGGAGGTGAAGAAATGCATAAGACAGCTCCCTGACATTTAAAGGGTTAAAACAATGGTAATGTAGGGAATTGTATTCATTCTCCAACACACCTAACACAGGCACTATTGCAGACTATGTGCAATTATTACCTGCTGTCCTAAAGAGCTTGCAATCAGTCTTACGTCATTGCAATCTTCCTTCAAAATCTATATCGTACGGTCAAATTTCCCCAAAGAATGTTTAGGGCAATATACAGAACGTGTCACGTTTTAAGCACACCAGCTAATCCTTTGCCATCTCCCTGGGGTAAGGGAGTTCTTCAGAAGGCACAGAATGATAGTAAGGTTTCCTTGTAAAGTAAGGTTCGATCAGTCCTTTTGCACTAAGGCTCTCCACGGTCAATGGCGTAACAGTAGGGGTTGCACCTGAGACCGGGCCCGTCAGTCCAGGGGCAGTGGCATAACTAGAAGCCACCGGGCCCTGGTGCAGGAATTGCCGCCAGGCCCAGGCCCCCCTCCCCCATCTTCAAATTGCCCCATGCACATCTCCTACCTCCATCTCTCGCGCTGTTCTTAGTTATGCAGAGCGCTGGGAGATGATGTCATCTCCCAGCGCTCTGCATTACTAGAGCGCCAGGAGATTAGCTGAGCTGCTGCGGGCAGGGCTGTGGGCGAGTGGCGATGGGTTCGCAGGGGGCGGCCGGGCCCCTTGGAGTGACGGGCCCGGTCGCAGGTGCGTCCCCTGCGACCCCTATTGTTACGCCACTGTCCAGGGGCCTGGCCACCCCCTGCAACACCCCCGGCCAGGCCCCACGGACCTTAGGCAGCTGAGCTCTCCCTCGTCGGTACTCTAGTAATGCAGAGAGCTGGGAGATGACATCATCTCCCAGCGCTCTTCATTACTGAAGAGAGGACCACACGGGAGCTCCAGCTCCTTCTTCATAGATCTCTCCTGCCTCACCGCTGGACCACCAGGGAGGTAGGAGCAGGGCCAGATTTGCCATAAGGTAGAGTAGGCATCTGCCTACAGGAGCTCACCACAGAGGGGCGCCTGCATGCTGTGAGAACAGTAACCCTATCCACAGCATGGTGAGATCTGTTGCTCCCTCGTCAGCTCTTTAGTAATGCAGGGAGATGACATCATCTCTCAGCTCTCTACATTCCTATAGAGAAGATCGTGCGGTAGCAACAGCAGCTACAGGACTGTGCAGAAGGAGGCACAGACCTCTCCTGACGCTGGATCACCAGGGAGGTAAGAAACAGATACTGGGGGCAAAGTGGGAGCAATGTGGAGATGATGGGGCAATATGAGGGCAAGTTGGAGCTGATGGGGGCAATGTGGAGATGTTGGGGGCAATATGAGGGCAAGTTGGAGCTGATGGGGGCAAGTTGGAGCTGATGGGGGACAGTTGGAGCTGAATGGGGCAATGTGGAAATGATGGGGGCAATGTGAGTGCAAGATGGAGCTAATGGGGGCAATGTGAGGGCAAGTTGGAGCTGATGGGGCAATATGGAGATGATGGGGACAATGTGAGGGAAAGATGGAGCTGATGGGGGCAAGTTGGAGATGATGGGGGCAATGTGAGGGCAATGTGGAGGTGATGGGGGCAATGTGGAGGTGATGGGGCAATGTAGAGATGATGGGGCAATGTGAGGGCAATATGGAGCTGATGGGGCAAGCTGGAGCTGATGGGGGCAAAATGGAGCTGATGGGGGGGCAATGTGAGGGCAATATGGATATGGGGGGTAATGTGGTGATTTGGAGCATTGTGGAGGTGTCCAGTGGAGAAGGTCAATGGGGGAAGGGGGAGCTTCAGATTTCTGTGCCTACAGGCTCTTGAGATGGGTAGGAGATGGACACTGGGGACTATGTGGAGAGGAGGACATTGGGGACAATGTGGAGTGGAGGACATTGAGGACAATGTGGAGAGTTGGGGCAATGTGGAGAGGTGGATTGTAATGGATCATAGTCTGTCACTGGATCCCTTGTCTGGGCCTGAGACTGATAATCAAGGAACACCAGAGACTGTGGACATTTTGCCCTGTTTGGACTCTGCTTTGGGCCCTGTCGTATGACCTGGCCAGCCATTAACTTGGATAAAAAGACTTGAGTCATACTTTACGTGAACAGAACTTTGTTCACAGAACTGCCCTGTGCTAGGCAAGTCAGACATTCACATTTCTAAATGAGATTGGCTAGAAACATGTGTACATAGACTGTGTTTAATGTTGAATTGTCTAGGTCTACTGTACGGTCGAGTTTGAGGGTTTACACATTCACCGAGCAGGAGTTGGAGGTTCTCGGCTTGGTTTTGGACACCGAGTCAAACCCGAGGAGTCAAGGGCAGTGAGTTGACGTTGGATTGGTCAAATCCCTGAGCAGGAGGTTTAAAGGTCTTCCATAGACCTAACATGGAAAAAAGTAGGAGGCTCGGGGATTGGTCAACCAGCAAGCTCACTGTACGTCTTGATTGGCCAGGGTTGATGCCGAATATTCAAACTAGTCGAGTATGTGCTTCAGCCCTGAGCCATTGTCCCTCGAATGTGTATTCCTGCTCCTCAAGTCTTTGTGTCCATTGTCTGGAATTAATCAACCCTTTGCAATGTAATCATGTCTGGGCTATTGTATCCGGTTGACCATCTGTTGTTGCTCTTATGTCTCCTGTGTTGTGATTGGATTATGTCCCTATTGTTTCTGATTGGCCCATGTACTTCAGTGTAAGGTTTGTGTATAAATATGTGTGGTTTGTTCCAACAAAGGGAGTCTTATTCTGAGTGAACAAAGAGTCCTGGTGCCTTATATTCCTCTGGTCTAAAGCGTCCACTCTGATGCCCTTCTGAGCTGAGTATCCTGAATCGTCGATCGCCTGCTGCCAGCTTCCTGTGACCCAACTTCGTATGCTGTCAGGCGACGGCGTGGACTCCGTCTTCTCCTTCCTGTGTTCCAGTGATCCTGTGACTGAGAGCTACAGTCAGGTCGAAGCCGTTTGACCTTCCTTGGTTCCTGCTACATTTTCCTGTTATCCGTTCGAGTAGAGGCCTCACTCTTTACTGCCCGGAGTTCCAGCCTGCGACTTGTCGATGAGGCCGGAGCCTCGTTGAACTCTCCTAGACTCGCATCCTTTGATGCAAAGTCGACGACATCGGAGATTCCACTACTTTGCAGGTCGACAACCAGTCCAATCATTTGCTCGACCGGTGCATCAGACAGCGCCAGTCCGACGTAGAGAAGGAGAGGACCGGGAACAATGGAGGAAAGCGATGCGGTCCCTTCTTGCTTCCGTTACATGGATACTGGGGGAAACATGGAAGGGTGGACAATGGGGGCAATGTGGAGATACCCAATGGGGGCAATGTGGTTGTGGAGGCCATGGCAATTTTTGCACCAGGGCCCGGTGACTTCTAGTTACGCCTCCATCCACGTTTGCCAGTGTTCACATCCATCTAGTTTAAATGTAATTATTTTATAACGTTCCCCCTTCCTCCCCTTTTCCATATGTTAAGCAGCCTACCCTCAGATCTGAAATCCAGTCTGGACATATCGCATTGAGGGACAATCTTCTGTCTGTCAGTATAAGAAAAACCTGATCCCCTTAATGAAGGAGGGCAGGTTTTAGCTTATGCAGATACAAGATTGTCCCTCGTCTCGATCTGTCCAGACCAACTTTCTGATCTGAAGACAGAATATTGACGTATGTAAAAGGGATGGGAGGGGGACACTTTATAATATACTGTAATTACCTAGAAACTAGCTGGAAATGAACATTGGCAATGGTGGAGAGAGCTTGTACGAACTATATGGAATGATCGAACCTTACATTTTAAAGAAACATGACTATCTCTTTAACACCTTAGTGACCGACCGCTCGCGGATGCAGCCGGCACTTAACGCCCACCTAACTTTTTTCCCCCATTACCTTCAACGACTTCCTGGACGTACATTTATGTCCTCTGTCACTAAGTGACGGATTCTGCGGGACGTACATGTACGTCCATTGTCGGGAAGGGGTTAAAACTACATTTTAGGCTTTGGATACATAACAGAAAAAGGCTACAGTTGCTAACATGGTGTCCAAGGTATTTAAGATTATATACCCATTTCATTTATTTATTTTTTTTTTTATTACAAGGTTAGTGGTTCTTTAACCCTTGGAGAGACAGAGAGGTGCGCAATGTATTGCTTCACTTTGTGCATCACAACTCTCTGGCACTGAAAGGGTTAAGGGAATCCTAGCCATTTGGCAAGAGCCCAGATGCAGCAGCCGCTGGCACTCCGGGTTCCAGACGCGCTTTGTCAGTGATATTTACACAGTAAGGTGTTGCTAGTTGCTGTACAAGTTAGCACTGGAATGATTTACTATATCTAAGAGTGGAGGCTCTGTGTCCCAGTGGCAGTCAGTGACCTTTCCTGCTGCCTCCAGCTGTCTGTGGGTGTGTGCCCAGGGTATATAACGCTGCCAGTATGGAGTAAGTGTAGTGTAGCTGTGCGAAATGGGTGATAATTTTTTTTAACCCTTTGAGTGCCAGAGGGGTAGGCAACGCAATGCTTCACAAGGCATTCTGTACCCCTCGGGCACTCAAAGGGCCGCATGTTCAAAGAAGTAGCAAAATAGCTTTTGTCTTTTTTTTGGTTTTGTTTTGAAACTTTATTAAGAATATAAAAGACTTACAGTAAAGTGAAAATGACATGTGCATTTCAAAAGATAAGCATACAATGAGCCATAAGCTTTTATCAGTTATATCAACATTTTATTGTACGTTGTCGTAGTCTTCATATATATCTTCGAATATTGTCGCTTGTTCTAGAAAATATGTTGTTTTTTACTTTGAAGTACGATTTCTGATTGGAAATGTTGTAAAAACGACAAAGATGTAGAGGAAATGCTATTGTGAGTAGTGACAAGAATATTGGTATGTTAAAAGTGTTTATTATGTAGATAACAATTAAGAGTTCTCATATAATTAATTTGATTTTTGAATAAAATATTATAATTTAGCATTTTCAAAGAGGAACTATCACCTAAAACCAAAGTTTTACCATGCGTTCTAATATTTAACCCAACATTAGTGCTGTGTGTGTTCTTCAAGTTGCCTGGTAGTGGAGATATTTGCCATGCAAAATCGGGCACTTCCGTGTTCTGTGGGACTCCATGATGTTTCAGGACTTCCCAGCTGCCCCAGGGAGCGAGTTCACGCTCCCCTTCGAAGCTGGATTTTTGTGATGTAGCGTTACAGCAAACTCCGATTACAATGCTACTGAGGTTGCAACCTGTAATACAACTATATACAACCTCAGTAGCATTGAGTTTGCTGTAACGCTACATCACAGAAATCCAGCTTCGAAAGGCAGTGTGAACGCGCTCCCTGGGGCAGCTGGGAAGTCCTGAGATGGTACAGTGTACCACAGAACGCGGAAGTGCACGATTTTGCAGGGCAAATATCTCCACTACCAGGCGACTTGAAGAACACACACAGCACTAATGTTGGGTTAAATATTAGAACGCATGGTAAAACTTTGGTTTTAGGTGACAGTTCCACTTTAAAGGAGCAGTAAACTTTTTTATGAAAACACATATTTTACAGAGCATTTCCTGCTGAATAAAACAAGGTCACTCTCATCGCTGTCAGGTGTGTTATTCAAATATTATAGCAGTTTAAATAATCAGCAAGTGAATTTACTGTGTTTACTTCCTGATAGTTCTGACAGGAAGTGACTTTACTGTGTTTACTTCCTGATAGTTCTAACTGACAGGAAGTGAATTTACTGTGTTTACTTCCTGATAGTTCTAACTGACAGGAAGTGACTCAGCAGTTTCTATCACATTCTATGGAGAACTGTATGTCTCTGACTTTTCTGACTTTTCTCTCCATTAGAATCTAACAGGAAATCTAATTAGAATTTGACAACTAGAGGGCACTGCTAATGTAAAAAAAACATAGGTTTAAACTGTAATAACTCTGGAAATATAAATCTCTCGGCAGAGGGAGTACCCTTATTTTACTCAATAGGAAAATCCCTACAATATCTATTTTTTCACAAAAAAAGTTTACTGCTACTTTAAAGAGTGTTAGAATGTATAATAACTATTTTAATAATTATAAATATACCTGGCAATTTATATTTTATCAATAGTTATTTCCCTATCAAACATCCAGATTCATATGTCTACATTTTACTACACTTTTTAACTGGCGTAAAATTTTTGTCGTTATTCCGACACTTTTTTTAGTTAAAACCAACATATTTTCATTGCAACTATACGACACGGGCGGATATTTAAGCCTCGCCCTTGCCCCACCCTTTTCAACAGCAATTCTTGTATTATTTTGTACACGACAAATATTACTATTTTTTTTGTTGTACACTCTAAAGAAAATATGTTGTTCATGAATACAATTACTTATTTTTGTCGTTCATACAACATTTTTTTTAACGTTATCCCTTTGTATATACGGCCCAAAGGGTTAGCATCAGAATATTTTTAACCTTTTGTGTGCCAGAGAGGTATACAACACATTGCAACATGTAGCAGGACCACAGAACATAAACTATGCTCCCACTGCACTTGGTACTCTTAATCCTTTCAAGATCATAGGAGTGTGTAATACATTGTGACGCAACGTATTCCACACTGCTTCGATCCTTCAAGGGTTAGGTAAGCTCATTCACTCTGCCTGCTTAAAGGGATAGTAATACTTGCAAATTATCAATCCCCATATTGTAGCTTTGTTAAAAAGAAACGTATTGCCCCCTGTGTCATCTCACAAACCCTTATGGTTTGAGAGATGATAGCGCTCAAAGTTCCCCCCTCCCTACCCCTTCCCTGACTGAATGCTGACTGCAGGGATATCCGGTATTACTTGCATCAGGTGGCTCTGCAGCATTGCCGAGATCACTTTTATAAAAAAGAAATTTTTCACTAAAACGATCTTCTACATGTGCTTGCAAACAACGCACAAACCAAGCACACGTAGAAGACCGTTTCAGTGAAATAATTATTTTTTATAAACGCGATCTCGCCTCAGCTGCAGAGCCGCCTGATGCACATAAGACTGTCGTACGACAGCTTCCCCTGCAGTCAGCGTTCAGCGTTCAGTCAGGGAAGGGGGAGGGAGGGGGGAACTTTGAGCGCTATCATCTCTCAAACCATAAGGTTTTGAGAGATAACACGGGGGGCAATACGTTTCTTTTTAACAAAGCTACAATATGGGGATTAGTAATTTGTAAGTATTACTATCCCTTTAACTTTGAAAACACTGCCTGCAACTGTCATGTCAGTCTCGGTAGACGTGACTTCCAGGACTGACTGAACAAATGTACCCCAGCAAAATTCATAGGGGCCATATGGATATTCTGGCCATAGTTAAGTAAGTGTGAGGGGTTATTATTATTAGGTTCTAATTCTCTTTTAACTGAAATCCATCCCTCCTACTCATTGAGGCTGATGTGCTGAGAAGGAGCGAGATGCACTAAGGTGTGATAAGGAGGTGAGACAACTTCAGAGTCTTCAGTGAGACAATTTTTCCAGTTCCCTGTGTCATTCTATGGAGTCCACTGCACTGACAACTGTCTAACTTGAACGATCATAGAACAGAGGATCCACAGGAACTGGAGAGTTATCAGATTGTAGAATTTGTCTCCTCTTTATGACACCTTACCCATCTCTCCTATAGTCTATAACTAAAGCCCTACCATAGAATAACATAGGAACTGGAGAGTTTATTTCACTGGAGAAATTATCTCCTCTTTATCACACCTTAGTACATCTTCCCTGTAGTCTATAACTAAATATCTCCCATAGAATAACATAGGAACTGAAGAGTTTATCTCACTGGAGAAGTTATCTCCTCTTTATCACACCTTAGTAATCTCCCCCTGTAGTCTATAACTAAAGATCTCCCATAGAATAACATAGGAACTGGAGAGTTTATTTCACTGGAAAAGTTATCTCCTCTTTATCACACCTTAGTACAACTCCCCTGTAGTCTATAACTAAATCTCTCCCATAGAATAACATAGGAACTGGAGAGTTTATCTCACTGGAGAAGTTATCTCCTCTTTATCACACCTTAGTACATCTCCCCTGTAGTCTATAACTAAAGATCTCCCATAGAATAACATAGGGACTGGAGAGTTTATCACACTGGAGAAGTTATCTCCTCTTTATCAGACCTTAGTACATCTCCCCTGTAGTCTATAACTAAATCTCTCCCATAGAATAACATAGGAACTGGAGTGTTTATCTCACTGGATAAGTTATCTCCTCTTTATCACACCTTAGTACATCTCCCCTGTAGTCTATAACTAAAGATCTCCCATATAATAACATAGGAACTGGAGAGTTTATCTCACTGGAGCCGTTATCTCCTCTTTATCACACCTTAGTACATCCCCCCTGTAGTCTATAACTAATGATCTCCCATATAATAACATAGGAACTGGAGAGTTTATCTCACTGGAGAAGTTATCTCCTCTTTATCACACCTTAGTACATCTCCCCTGTAGTCTATAACTAAAGATCTCCCATAGAATAACGAAGGAACTGGAGAGTTTATCTCACTGGAGAAGTTATCTCCTCTTTATCACATATTAGTACATCTCCCCTGTAGTCTATAACTAAAGCTCTCCCATAGAATAACATAGGAACTGGAGAGTTTATCTCACTGGAGAAATTATCTCCTTTTTATCACACCTTAGTACATCTCCCCTGTAGTCTATAACTAAAGGTCTCCCATAGAATAACATAGGAACTGGAGAGTTTATCTCACTGGAGAAATTATCTCCTCCTTATCACACCTTAGTACATCTCCCCTGTAGTCTATAACTAAAGTTCTCCCATAGAATAACATAGGAACTGTAGAGGTTATTTCCTCTTTATAATTTCTGGTAGGTACATGAGCCTTGATGTCTCTACATACAACAAGACTATTCAAAGTGGAATTTGATCATATCAGATTGTTCTTCACAAATAAGGTATTTACAAAAGCAATGGAGAGCTCTCTAGCAATCCAATGTGTTAAATAAACCAATGTTTCAGTTTAAAACCCTTTCAGTGCCAGAGGGGAAAACAACGCATTGCATACCCCTATGGCACTCAAAGGGTTAATGCAAGTCAGTCTTGTGGGTGCATAAACTGAACAGTGAAAGATACATCAGCATCACTAAATCTGGGCCATATTCAGAAATAAATTGATGATCAGTTCTGGAGTAAACGCCAGTATAGGGTACACATGAAAACTCCCATTCAGGGCCAGATTTACATCTCAGGTCTCCTAAGCAAGTATCTCTGAGCCCCGCTCATGGCCACACACCCTACCCTTCACATGACCCCGCCCCCAGTCCCATCCACTGTTTCTTGGCACAGAAAATACCTTTGGCCTATAACAAGCTTTAAGCGTTTGAGTGCCAGGGGGGTATGCAACGCATTACTAACAGTAGGGTTTTTTCTATGGGGTACCTTTTGTAAATGTTTTATTTTGTCAACAAAATTGTAGCAGTTATGCCACAAAAGTAATGTTGTCCACTGAATGTTTGTATATATTTCAATGAATACATTGTGGTTTACAAAAATGCGTAGCTATTCTACAAAATGAAATGTGTTGACCAAAGTTTAGTACCAAATAAATTTGGTACAAATTATATGACAGTCAATTTACTGAATGACTATAGATTGTCTCCAAATGAATCTGGTTCAAGGAAAATGTCACTCAGTTTACTAAATTGATGAATGTGTGACCAAATAATGAAAGTTTGTCACCAAAGAAATTCAGTGCCCCAAATATATTAATATATTTACCAAATTATGACAGATTGTCTCAAAAGTAATTGTTTGCACCAAATGATGAAAGTGTGCACCAAATATGTCAATCAATCCACCAAATGATGAATGGGTCCGCCAAATATGTCAGTCAATCCACCAAATGATGAAATGTTGTCACCTAATGAATTGGTTGCACAAAATATGTCAATCAAATCACCAAATGATGAAATAGTCCACCAAATATGTCAATCAAATACCAAATGATGAATGGGTCCACCAATTATGTCAATCATTCCGCCAAATGATTAAATGTTGTCATCAAATGAATTTGTTGTACCAATGTGTCAATCAATTCACCAAATGTCAAAATGTCATCATTTGGTGGATTGATTGATATATTTGGTGGATTCTTTCACCATTTGGTGATTTGATTGACATATTTGGTGCAACAAATTCATTAGGTGACAAAATGTCATAATTTGGTGGATTGATTGACATATTTGGTGGACCCTTTATCATTTCTTGATTTGATTGACATATTAGGTGCAACAAATTCCTTAGGTGACAAAATGTCATCATTTGGTAGACTGGTTGACAGATTTGGTGCAACAAATTCATTAGGTGACAAAATGTCATCATTTGGTGGATTGATTGACATATTTGGAGAACCCAATCATCATTTGGTGATGTGATTGACATATTTGGTGCAACTTATTCATTAGGTTACAAAATGTCATCATTTGGTGGATTGATTGACATATTTTGTGCACCCCTTCATCATTCAGTGGATTGATTGATGCATTTGGTGGACCCTTTCATCATTTGGTGATTTGATTAACATATTTGGTTCAAAAATTAATTTGGTGACACAATTTCATCATTTGATGGATTGATTCACATATATTGTGGACCCTTTTATCATTTGGTGAGTTGATTTACATATTTGGTGCAACAAATTTGTTTGGAGACATAGTTTCATCATTTGGTGGATTGATTGACATATTTGGTGGACCCATTCATCATTTGGTGATGTGATTGACATATTTGGGGCAACAAATTCATGAGGTGACAAAATGTCATCATTTGGTGGATTGATTGACATATTTGGAGAACTCATTCATCATTTGGTGATGTGATTGACATATTTGGTGCAACAAATTCATTAGGTGACAAAATGTCATCATTTGGTGGATTGATTAACATATTTGGAGAAACCATTCATCATTTGGTGGATTGATTGACATATTTGGTTGACCCTTTCATCATTTGCTGATTTGATTGACATATTTGGTGCAGCAAATTCATTTGGAGACACAATTTCATCATTTGGTGGATTGATTGACATATTTGGTGGACCCTTTCATCATTAGGCAATTTGATTGACATAATTAGTGCAAAAAATTCATGTGACAACATTTCATCATTTGGTGGATTGATTGACATATTTGGTGGGCCCTTTATTCATTTAGTGATTTGATTGGCATATTTGGTGCAACAAATTCATTAGATGACAAAATGTCAACATTTGGTGGATTGATTGACATATTTGGTGGACCCATTCATCATTTGGTGATTTGATTGACATAGTTGGTGCAACAAATTAATTAGCTGACAAAATGTCATCATTTGGTGGATTCATTGACATAGTTGGTGGACCCTTTTATAATTTGGTTATGTGATTTGCATATTTGGTGCAACAAATTCATTTGGTGACAAAACACCATCATTTGGTGGATTGATTGACAAATTTGGTGGACCCTCAAATCATTTGGTGATTTGATTGACATATTTGGTGGACCCTTTCATCATCTGGTAATTTGATTGACATATTCATTAGGTGACAAAATGTCATCATTTGGTGGATTCATTGACATATTTGGTGGACCCTTTTATCATTTGGTGAGTTGATTGATATATTTGATGCAACAAATTAATTTGGTGACAAAATTTTATCATTTGGTGGATTGATTGACATATTTTGTGGGCCCATTCATGATTGGGTGATTTGATTGGCATATTTGGTGGACTCATTCATCATTTGTTGATTTGATTGACATATTTGTTAGCATTTCTTCATAATGAAAATATTTTATTCCTAGTTTAATTGCATTTCTCTGTTTTCCTTCCAGTTCACTGATGCCTTTGTAAGCCTTTGAGTGCCAGGGGATGTCCTACATATTGTATTAAGAAAGGGTTAACCGCAGCTGGAAGTTAATGACCCAGGGGCATTTATTTTTTCGCATTAGACTCAGGGGTCCCGAGGCGGCAGCAGCCGTATGGGGACCCCTGAATTTCTTGATGTGCCAGAACCGTCACTGGTTCTTAAGTGCAGAACCGCTGTGTAAGCCCTGGCACTTCATGGGTCCTTAAGGGGGTTAAGAACTGCTACACAGCCAAAAGTCTGCTCCACATTCCAGATGAGGTCTCACCAAGGGCTTACAGAGAGGCACATTTACGTCCATATTCATGGCGCTGAAAAAGTGTAATTCTGGAGCAAACCAAAGGGGACAATTAACAATTCCCATTATTTTAACCCCTCTGAGTGACAGAGAGGTAGCCAATTTGTTGGATACCTCTCTGGCACTCAAAGGGTAAAACATGGTTTTTAACCCTCTGAATACCAGATAAGAATCAACCACATTGCATTGGAAAGCTCTATCGCATGCAAGATGTTAAAAACTCATTTTAATTAAGAGGACTAGTGTGCATTTTCATGTGCTCCTATCATAAAGTTTGTTTGCCCTAAAACTGCCCAACTTAATCTTCCTGAATATGGCCCTATATCATACAAATACCTTTTTTTAACAAATGGTTGCATCCCATTGTCTCTCACAGCAGCTGACTGACACTGCACACTGTTTGAAGTCTGTTGTCTAAGAATCTTCTGTAACAAAGATTCCACCAGTATTATTCCATATAGTTCAATGACCTAAGTAATTATTTTCACGTGTGTCTATGCTAAACCACACTGCCCTTCCTCCTCTCAATTTATTTAACCCTTTGAGTGCCAGAGGAGTACGCAATGCATTGCGTACCCCTCTGGCACTCAAAGGGTTAAGTCCTTGAATAACGGGGGAAACAAATATCCTTGTGTTTGTGTGTATTACCTCACATAATTTTGAATCATCAGGAAGGATTGAGACACTTCCTTTAAAACTCATTCCAAGGCTATTAATAATCAAATTAAAAAAGCATTGGGCCCAGGACTGAACCCAGAGGTTCTCCACTTACAGCTTTGGATCGACTTGAAAAGATTCCATTTATAACAAGTGCATTCCATCGCTCAGTCAGTGTTCTGTCCAAGTATAGATACTTTCCCCTAAACCTATATCCTTTCATTTATTAAGCAGCCTCCTGTGTGGCACAGTATCAAAAGCATCCGCAGCAATACAGCTTATTTCATAACATTGCAGATATCAGTTTGACATAATCTATCCTTTATTAATCCCTTAATGTCCATGGTACTGGGAAGTAACCTTCCCTTAAGGACCACTTTGATGTTTCCGACGCGCCGGTACACGTGATCTGTGATGAGTACTGGCACGTCGCGCTGGGGACTGAGAGAGACATTTCACTCCCTGTTTTTACTTACGGGGCTGTAAGTAAAATGTATGCTATGACTGTCACCGGTCCTTAATACAAAAAACGCATGAAGGTCATAGCACGGCATGGGGGCGTTAAGGGGTTAAAGGAGAACAAAACACTTCTAATAATAACCCCCAACAACCTTACTAGGACCTGAAAATCCTAATGCCCCTATGAATTTTGACCTTGTGCCATTGTTCAAGAGATTACATCTTGAATCAGTTCTGTATGCCAATTCTTCAAATTTTAACGGAGTAGTAAACTTTTTTATGAAAACCACTGCTATAGAGCTTTTCAAGCTTTTCACTCCCACTGCTATCAGTTGTTTTATTCAAAATTAGGGTTGCCACCTTTTCTTTAAAAAAATACCGGCCATGGCATTCCCTCCATAGACTTAACATTGGACAGAAGCCAATTTTTTACCGGCCTGCCGGTAAAATACCGACTGGGAGGCAACCCTATTCAAAATTTATAAAGGTTCAGGTAACCAGGAAGTGAGTTTACTGCGTGTTTACTTCCTGATAATTCTAGCTGACAGGAAGTGACACAGTAGTTTCTCTCACATTCTATGGAGAACTGTATGTTGCTGACTTTCCTCTCCATTAGAATTTACCAGAATAACTAATTGGAATTTGACCATTAGAGGGCACTGTTAATGTAAAAAAGAACATAGGTTTAAACTGCAATAACTCTAGAAATATGCATCTTTCAGAAGTGGGAGTAAATACAGAGTTAGTAAGTTGATGTTAACGCCTGGAACGGTTAAGAACAAACTATAGCTGGTATTAAGATTTCTTTATAAATTTGCTGACACAGAATTTTCGCCAGCTGTACCGTCACTTTTCCCAAAATACAACTATGTGGCGTTACAGCTTACAAAACTGACACAACTGTCTTTTTAAAGGGATAGTAATACTTCGTTTTAACTTTATTTTATTTTGTAGGCATTAAAAAAACATGAAGAACGATATAAGTCTTATCTCTCAAACCTTTATGGTTTAAGAGATATTCACAAACAAAGTATCCCCCCCCCCCGTTCAACCAGATCAGAAGGAGGGTGCCCAGGTAGACTGCAGAGAGGAACAATCTTCAATTAAGATAAGGGAAAAACCTGAAAAGCTTGTCAAGGGGGGCAGGGCTTTCATTGTTCTCATAGTAAGAAGATTGTCCCCTGCTGTTATGTGTCTGGTCTATGGACTGGATTCCACATCTGAGAAGAGATGGCTTACACTAGGTAAAAGGGGCGGGAGGGGAACTTTGCTTGTGAATATCTCTCAAACCATAAAGGTTTGAGAGATAAGACTTATATCGTTCTTCATGTTTTTTTAATGCCTACAAAATAAAGTAAAGATAAAACGAAGTACTACTTTCCCTTTAAATGTTGATCTTAATTTTTAGGCCACTTTTACTCCACATTTGTCGTAAAGCCAGGTTTATATATCTGATTAAAGATGTTATTATTGGACCCAAGGCACAAGGATAAAATTCATATATCCTGTGGATTACAAGCCGCTCCGTGTTAGCAATGCAAAGAGGGGGGTGTACAAATACATTTCCAGACTAAACCAGGCCCTTAAATAGATTTTCTAAGTCTACATCTGCCTAATGCCAATTTATTAAGCTGGGTGTTTTGGGGCAATCATATCCTCTAGTGCATACCCCTAAGTACATGTAGGATTTATGCACTAATGACAAGTCAGGGTTATCGAGCGCATTAGAAAGCAATGCGTTCAATAACCCACTGGCACTGAAAGAGTTAACTGTTCATGGGGTACACATATCTCCCATTTATTCTTCGAGATTGTAAGATTTTTATGACAAGGGTTTCCCTTTTTTTTTTTTTGCTTTATTCCCATCCTTCCATTTCTGAAATGTTCTGGATATTTACCTCCTTTACACCCCCCCATAAAGCTATCCAGAGGTGGCATGGCACAGGGCACTGACAAGAACGTGTGAGCCTATAAAACATCTGTAAAGTGTGGTACCATGTCAGCCATATTAAATGCAGGAGACTTGGAGGGTTAACCAATACATTCTATAGACTTAGCCATCTCTGACTACATACTGGAATTCACTGGAGCATGAAACTGATAATGAATCTTGTTTGCATCTTCTAGTCCTCTTCAAAGAGACTTTACTAGAGCCTAGAAAATAATTTATGATCCATACTAGTGTTGAGCGAGCATGCTCGGCCGATGCTCGGATCGGCTCGAGCATCGCTCTGCTCGGCACATGGCGGTACTCGTACGAGTACCGCCATGTGCTCGCCCGCCATGTTCGGGTGGCAGGGATCTGTGCCGAAGGAGGCACAGATCTTACAGACGCTCCGCTGGACCACCAGGGACTGGAGGTAGGGGGCATTGCGGAGATGAAGGGGGCATTGCGGAGATGAAGGGGGACATTGTGGAAGGGGGGCATTGCGGAGATGAAGGGGGCATTGCGGAGATGAAGGGGGACATTGTGGAAGGGGGGCATTGCGGAGATGAAGGGGGACATTGCGGAGATGAAGGGGGCATTGCGGAGCATTGCGGAGATGAAGGGGGCATTGCGGAGCATTGCGGAGATGAAGGGGGCATTGCGGAGATGAAGGGGGACATTGCGGAGATGAAGGGGGACATTGTGGAAGGGGGACATTGTGGAAGGGGGGCATTGCGGAGATGAAGGGGGCATTGCGGAGATGAAGGGGGACATTGTGGAAGGGGGACATTGTGGAAGAGGGGCATTGTGGAGATGAAGGGGGGCATTGACCAGGCACCCTCCCCTCATCAGAGCAGGGGGTGCCTGGTGTAATGCTCGAGTCCTCCCATTTAATTCAATGGGGTTCGGGTGCTCGGCCGAGCACTCGAGCCTCCGGGGGTGCTCGGTCAGAGCACCCGAACACCCGAGCATCGGGGTGCTCGCTCAACACTAATCCATACTGATAAGATTTTTACTGCCAGTAGAATGTAAATGTTAAAATAATGTGCATGAGTTTTAACATCATGTATTGTGTATACAGCATTCATTCTTATTATGCCTGAAGAACAGACCTAGTTGTCTTAAAAACGTGCATCCTAGAGATGCTCAGTTAGTCAATAATGGTATCATTTTTACGCTACTAGTCTCCTCCTCGCTCCTTGACGGTCTCATGCATTGTTATCGCTGGCTGCACCTGCATGGTATCCACTGTATACGAATAGGCAGGCAAAAGGGGAACACTAGCTTTGTTTTGCTTTGAGAGCAGAGCTGGGGCGTTCAAACAATTAAATTAACAGTCAGATTTAATGCTGTCTGTACAGGGTTTTAAGTCAATGACTTCATCTGTTTGACCAACTAATCCTCAAGTAAGCAAATGTTTACAGGCCCTTTAGAACATACATTCCGCCTGCATGTTGGGAATAGGAACTGACGATGTGTTGGTTGCAGTAGGAGAGAGTGAACATTTTCTGTGTGTTGTTTTGGAAATCCTGTCTGTATCCTTAAATTATTTTTCTCAGTGCATCGAAACAGATGTACTAACAATTACTGGTGTTTATGTACGAAGGTGAGATGAGTTAAGATAAATTATTCAATGTGACAAACTCTCCAATTTCTATGTTATTCTGTGGAGCTAACTGTATGAACGAGATGCTCTCCAACTTGAAAAAGACTTCACTGAATAACATAGGAATTGGAGAGTTTATTTCACTTTTATCACACCTTAGTGCATCTCTACCATGGAGTAGTTCATTCTAAAGCAAATCAGATGGGGAAGAAAATATACATTTCTGTTTCAAATAAAACTCCAGATTGATTTAAAAGAAGGTTTTACTCCCTTGAATCTTAGAGAGGTCGGCAAAGCATTGCTTTCTAGCATTCACGGGGTTAAAAAGCTCTGTTTAACCCCTTAAGGACCATGATGTGCTATGACCTTCATAGGTAAGACATACCTCCCAAGTGTCCCTCTTTAGGAGGGATAGTCCCTCTTTTGAACCCAAATTCCTCTGTCCCTCTTTCCCACCCTGATGTCCCTGTTTTTTAGGATATCAGATTGCATGGTATGTATAGAAGTGTATCACCCTGGTGTCCCTGTGTTTAGGATATCAGACTGTGTGGTGTGTATATAAGTGTATCACCCTGGTGTCCCTGTGTTTAGGAGATCAGACTGTGTGGTGTGTATATAAGTGTATTACCCTGGTGTCCCTGTGTTTAGGAGATCAGACTGTGTGGTGTGTATATAAGTGTATCACCCTGGTGTCCCTGTGTTTAGGAGATCAGACTATATGGTGTGTATATAAGTGTATCACCCTGGTGTCCCTGTGTTTAGGAGATCAGACTGTGTGGTGTGTATAGAAGTGTATCACCCTGGTGTCCCTGTGTTTAGGAGATCAGACTGTGTGGTGTGTATAGAAGTGTATCACCCTGATGTCTCTGTGTTTAGGAGATCAGACTGTGTGGTGTGTATAGAAGTGTATCACCCTGGTGTCCCTGTGTTTAGGAGATCAGACTGTGTGGTGTGTATATAAGTTTATCACCCTGGTGTCCCTGTGTTTAGGAGATCAGACTGTGTGGTGTGTATAGAAGTGTATCACCCTGGTGTCCCTGTGTTTAGGAGATCAGACTGTGTGGTGTGTATATAAGTGTATCACCCCGGTGTCCCTGTGTTTAGGAGATCAGACTGTGTGGTGTGTATATAAGTGTATCACCCTGGTGTCCCTGTGTTTAGGAGATCAGACAGTGTGATGTGTATAGAAGTGTATCACCCTGGTGTCCCTGTGTTTAGGAGATCAGACTGTGTGGTGTGTATATAAGTGTATCACCCTGGTGTCCCTGTGTTTAGGAGATCAGACTGAGTGGTGTGTATATAAGTGTATCACCCTGGTGTCCCTGTGTTTAGGAGATCAGACTGTGTGGTGTGTATATAAGTGTATCACCCTGGTGTCCCTGTGTTTAGGAGATCAGACTGTGTGGTGTGTATATAAGTGTATCACCCTGGTGTCCCTGTGTTTAGGAGATCAGACTGTGTGGTGTGTATATAAGTGTATCACCCTGGTGTCCCTGTGTTTAGGAGATCAGTCTGTGTGGTGTGTATATAAGTGTATCACCCTGGTGTCCCTGTGTTTAGGAGATCAGACTGTGTGGTGTGTATATAAGTGTATCACATTGCTCTACCGCAATAAAACTCACATTCATGTTTGCTTAAATGTCAGTATATGTGTTTATAAATTAGTCTGTATAAATAAAATACTTTGATCTTGTTATATGCAATTTATTAGGTTACATAAGGAGGTATCAATAGGTCACGAAATAGCCTAAAAATTCTCGGTAATGTCCCTCCCACCAGCCACTCCCCCAGCAACACCCCCTAAACACAAGTGTCCCTCTTTGGCAATTTGAAATGTTTGGAGGTATGGTAAGATTGCATTAAAGACCGATGATGGTCCATGTGGCTGCACGACATTCGGAGACCCCAGAATTAATTTCCGTAATAAAGAAAGCTCAGTGGTCCTTTACTGCTGGTGTAGAACTGCACAGACAGATCTTAAGGGGTCAAGTGCATGAGAGTTTATGGAGATTTTGTTTGTTCATTATGGTGCATTTGGTTTGACCTAGAATTGTTCCACCTTTATACATACGCCTCATTGACAGAAGGGTGGTGGTGGGGGATGTTCTACTATCATTTCACATTAACCTAGGTGCTGGAACCGATATCTCAGTGCTGCAACTAATGACAATTTACAGTTTTACTTAGGATGATGTCTATGATTTAGCGATGCATAGCGAGAAAGGCGTAAGATGTTTGTCATGTAACTTTCTACATTATGTGTCTCCTTGTCTCGCTCCTTCAATGCCTGGAACACTTTTCTGTTTTGTAAACTTTCAATAAAATTGGCTTTTATATCAGTCTGCATGAATCTGATCTGCTGAATGATCTACAATGAGTAGTGAGTGCTCCAGTAACCACTGTTTTCTACATCTGCTGTTTTACTCAGCGTCGAAGCGATGAGCCGGTTTAGAGCACCAACAAGTTGCTGGCGAGTGATTCCTGAGTAACGCTATGTGTGCTGTACCTGTATTTGCTTATGAAAATATGTCTCCTACTTATGCCTTTTGCATCATGGAGATGATGGTGAAAAGTACAAAAGAGTTTCAGGGTGTCCCTCTACTAGGCACATACTGCCACCTAATGCCAAATACTAACACTGTGCACAGGAAATTGGCGTATCTTTATATCTTTTTTGCATATGCTAACAGACATACCTGGGAACACTGTGGATTAATTCTGGTGACAGAGGCTCATTCTCTAGCTTTGGTGACTTTCCTGACCAACTCCACCCACTTCCTGTCCATTCTGCCCACTTTCCACCCTGTTCCACCCACTTCCTGTCCATTCTGCCCACTTTCCATCCTGTTCCACCCATTTCCTGAGATTTTAAAGTCAAACCCCTGCTTTTCCCCTCTCCATCCCACCCAGCTAATTAAGTCCCACTCACTTTTTATTGAGATTTGAGACACTTAGACACTCATTCTAAGCCCAAGACCCTTTCCCGTAGCTCCAAAGAAGAACATTCTTATTAGGAGTTTTGGTCTTGGTCACATTAACCACTTAATGAGCTGAAGGCACACCGTGATCATGACAGGAGGCTGAAATGGACTGCTCCAAGACCAGACCAGTCAGTTTCAGCCTTCCCTCGCTGACCCTGTACATGGGATTGCTCAAATGTACCAGATCAGCGCAAACAAATGGCTATGGTCTTCCTGTGTACAAAACCACTGGTCCTTAAGGGGTTAAAGTCCTATCAATGCTGGTGTGTATGTGTGTGAGTATGTAATAAAATGATAATACGCTGTAAAGTAATCTTTCTCAATGTTAGCCATCAGGGTGCAACAACAATGCAGGTTTTAAAGATATATTCCTTTGTATTAGCAAGAGGGTATCACTGTCTGTGGCTCGGTCATTATGACTGCTCCACCTGGGCTTAATCAGGGAAATCCTTAAACCTTTGTTTGCCAGAGGGGTGCACAATTCATTGCAAACCAATGCGTTGCGTACCCCTCTGGCACTCAAAGGGCTATTAACATACCTGGGAACTTTGATGTGTGGACTCCCCGGAGAGGAGTCCTGTGGTGCCTCTTGGGGGAGAAAAATGATGCAATTACTGTCAAAAAGGGGTGGGGCTTAATTGCACGTGGGGGGTGGTGCTTAGCTGGCATGAAAAAAGTGGTAAAACTAGGCTGGGGAAGGAGGAGAAGTGGTCATGAGTAGGAGGAACAGGGTGAAGAGCAGACTTGGGCAGAGTGAGCTGTTAGTGTGTTAGGAGGACCAGAGCTGAGGATCACTGGTTCAGGGCAGGGGCTCTCAAATCTGTCCTCAGTCCCCTGCCAAAAATGCATGTTTTCAGGATCTCCTCCAGTGGCGTAACTAGAAGCCACCGGGCCCTGGTGCAGAAATTGCCGCCGCCCCCCCCCCCCATCTTCACATTGCCCCATGTCCATCTCCTACCTCCATCACCCGCTCCCACACAGTTCTCAGTTATGCAGAGAGCTGGGAGATGATGTCATCTCTAAGCGCTCTGCATTACTAGAGCGCCGGAGATCAGCTGAGCTGCTGCGGGCACAGGCTGCGGGCGAGTGGTGATGGGTTCGCAGGGGGCGGTTGCAGGTGCGGGCCTGGTCGCAGGTGCGATCCCTATTGTTACGCCACTGATCTCCTCAATTAAACACAAGTGATTAGTCACTGACTAAATCACCTCTGTTCATGCAAGGAGATCTTAAATCCTGCACTGTTGGAGGAAGGGCTGAAGACAGGTTTGAGTGCTCTATCTCGAGTGCATTACTCTGGAGTGCAGTCATGTGAGTTGGAGAACACGGTCATAGGAGCTGAACCTGAACATTCAAACACCCCACCAACCTATCTGACCAGCTCATTTTCAATTGAGCAGATGTTTACTGTCCTTTCACAACTGTATGAACTGTGTGCTGGGAGTAGGACATGACATTGTGTTAGCTGCAGTAGGAGAGAGGTAACGTTGTGCTGTGTCTGTTATCTGCCTTGTTAGATTGCTTTCCTAAGCGTATTTTTATATCAGAGCTGGATGTACGGAGGAAAAGTATTCCTTTTACTTATGAGTTTCTGCCTTGTCATGCACCTGTGCTGGGAGCTAAGATTATCATCCTGTACGGTTTCCAATACGTTGAATGCATCAAGATATTTATATTGTAGTTGGAAAATGTTGTCTTTGGACAATTTTGTCTGTATAAGGAAAACCCTGACCTCCTTAACGAAGGGGAGCAGGGTTTTCCTTAAGCTGTCCCTCATTGTGATCCATCCGAACTGGCTTTTAGATCTGTAAGAAAGAATAGTGACGCAGGGAAAAAGGGCACGAGGGGGGAACTTTACAATAAAATTACAATCAAACTACAACGATGCTGGCGCTTATAATAGTATGTAGCATTATAAAAATGTATAATGAATAATAGTATCTGCCTTTATATTGTTACATTACTATCTCTTTAAGGA
>CM074725.1:241813804-242031304 GCA_037306005.1 Rhinophrynus dorsalis
TCCTAAAATTGACCGCACCAAGACTGTAGTGATCTCTTACAGGACCCAAAGTGGCACGCCGATACACGCAACAGGTCACATGTACCGTGCGTCGGCAAGGATCGAAGTGGTCCTTATGTGACGGAAACGTCATAGGACCACTGGTCCTTAAAGGGATAGTAATGTTTCATAATAAAAGCAGCTCCAATTAATCATCATAGTATCTGGACTTTGGAGAGTGTTATTTCAATTCTGTCAGAGTTGTAATTCAAGAGTAATTCAGTGACAAAGTATCCCCCTCCCGCCCCTTTTACTGATGTAACACTGTTCAGCCAGATCAGAAGGGAAGTGCCCAGATAGACTGCAGAGAGGGACAATCTTCAATTAAGATAAGGGAAAAACCTGAAAAACTTGTCAAGGGGGGCTGGGCTTTCATTGTTCTCATAGGAAGAAGATTATCCCCTTCTGTTATCTGTCTGGTCTATGGACTGGATTCCACATCTGAGAAGAGATGACTTACACTAGGTAAAAGGGGCGGGAGGGGAAACTTTGCTTGTGAATATCTCTCAAACCAGAAAGGTTTGAGAGATAAGACTTATATCATTCTTCATGTTTTTTTAATGCCTATAAGATAAAATAAAGTTAAAACGAAGTATTACTATCCCTTTAAGGGGTTAATAAATATATTGCAAATTGTTATGCTTACAGTAAGGAAGACTTGGCGATCAACTTTATTTTAGACATTACTATCCCTTTAAACATTCCAGAATGTTAACATCCCCTTACTAATGCCATATTTATAAAAATGCCCTCACTCATTTATAAATCAGGCCTAACGTTATCACTGGTTGCCACTACTTAACCCTTTGGGTACCAGGAGAGCATTGCGTACCCCTCTGACACCTCAAGGGTCAAGGACAATTCTTTAAAAAGTACTAAGAACTTGTATCCTTCTACTCTTACAATAAAGCTTTTGTAAAAAAAAAATACTAAAAGCAGTTTTTTTTCAGTGCAAAAGTTAATATATCCAGTTTTACATGAATTTTGGTAGATTGGATTCTAACTACCCGCTGAGATCTCCAGCCAGATCTCAAGCAGAGATGGGTTGATGACCTCTGTCTGTCCGTTTGTCAGGTTTACTATTACCTGATCATCTTGTGAGAGTACGTTGGATAGTAAATTTATTTAAAATCTACTTGCGATATTACGCTATTGCGCACCCTTGTTCTGTGCTTTTCCTATATAGTTGTTCACTGTGGGAAGCGAGATTTCAAGGAAGCTGCCTGAGTTCTTTCCATCTTAAAGGGATAGTAATACTTTATTATTACTATCCCTCATATTGTAGGTATTTCCAAAATAAGTTAATAGCCCCCAGGTTCATCTCTCAGACCTTTATGGTTTGAGAGATAACCGAAGGCAAAGTTCCCCCCTCCCTCCCCCTTCCCTGAAGTCAGCGTTGTACTGACTGCAGGGGAAGTCTGTCATACTACAGGCTTGTGGCTCTGTAGCTGAGCCGAGATCCCGTTAGTGAAGAAGAATTATTTCACTGAAACAATCTTCTACATGTGATTGGTTTATGCATAGTTTGCAAGCACATGTAGAACACCATTTCAGTGAAATAATTCTTTGTCACTAATGCAATCGAGGCTCTGCTGCAGAGCCGCATGATGAAAGACAGACCGGATATCCCTGCAGTCGGCACAACGCTGACTTCAGGAAAGGGAGAGGGAGGGGGGAACTTTGCCTTCAGTTACTTCTCAAACCATAAAGGTTTGAGAGATGAACCTGGGGGCTATTAACTTATTTTGCAAATATCTACAATATGAGGGATACTAATAATAAAGTATTACTATCCCTTTAAGTGTACTGTGATTGGGGCAGGTTTAAATCCCAGCAAGTATATTCTGCTGTGAGTGACATAAGTGGTTTTACAGCCACCGTTCTTGTGAGTATCATCAATTAAACAAAACCACCCCAGTCCCATCTCTCAAACCATTATGGTTTGAGAGCTATAGAAGGCTAAATTTTCCCCATTCCCCCCGTTTTCCTTGATGTCAGCTGTAAAGCTGACAGCAGGAGATTCAAGTCGGCCGACTCGAGGCGGCTCTTCAGCAGAGCCGAAATTGCGCAATGTAAAAAGAAATACTTCGTCGGAACAGTCTACAAAGTGTGGTTTGCAGGCATACTTTGTAGATCGTTCTGATTAATTATTTCTTTTTACATTGCGCTATTTCGGCTCTGCTGAAGAGCTGCTTGCTTGTCCCAGGACCAGGATATCCTGCCATCAGCTTACAGCTAACGTCAGGGAAAGTAGAGGGAGCGGAGAACTTTAACCTTCTATATCTCTCAAACCATAAAGGTCTGAGAGATGGGTCATTTAGTTTAAATTTCTAATAGCTTCTATATGACCTTTTTTAATGTATAGATATTACTAACCCTTTAAAGCCATTTGATATCTGGACTAGGGTCACCTTTGCCTTTTCTCCTATTCTTCCTACATAGTTTTTATAAATGTCCTTTATTTTGCCCATTATGGAACATAGCACCTGTGTCAAACAGTGTCAACGCCTTTTGTGCAGTCCCTTCGGGCTTATTCATAAGCCATTGTACAAAATATGTAGAGAATGTCTTGTCCAGGTGCAGTATAACATAACGGTCAGAATAAATAAACTACAATGGATGGCATTCCGTAAAAGTGGGCAGTCACAGACTCAACAGTAGAAAAATCATGCAAAACAAGTGAACCCTTTAATTGCCAGAGGAGAACGCCATAAATTGCAAAGCAATGCGCTGCGTACCCCACTGAAACCCAATGGGTTAACGACTCTGTCTTAATAAATTACTCATCTATTTTCAACATTTGTGCATTTATGCAATTAAAAAGGTTGTCAGATATTAACCCTTTGAGTGTCAGAGAGTTACCCAACGCATTACGTAGCAATGAGTTGGGCAAAAAAAAAAAAAAATAAAATAAAAAGACTAATTTTTCAGACTTGGCGAAACTGGATAAAAGTGATGAGACTGTTAGTTATTTTATTATCACGAACACTGGGAATCTGCTCATTTTTATCCAAGTTGCTGATCACATTATTTCACTCCTTTACTGAATGCTGCCCAACAGGGACGTGCACAGACATTTTGGGGGGCAGGGGCTCAAATGAAAAAAGGACACTTCTCTTACCAGCTCTGTCACAGCCCTATCACATCCAACGGCAGCATCTCCATGGCGTGCAAGGCGTAAGCGGAGAGGATCCGACACGCACGAGGAGAAGACCCAGCAGCACATAAAAAGGACCCGGGCTGGCAGGCATGTTAACCCCTTCGCGACAATGGACGTACATGTACGTCCTCTGTGGCTGTCACTTAGTGACAGAGGACGTACATGTACGTCCAGGAAATCCGGATCCCCGCGCGGCTGCACGCCGTTCGGGGACTCCGTATTCTAATGGGAGAAAAAAAAAAAAAGTTAGATGGGCGTTAAGTGACGGCCGTCACTAAGGGGTTAAAGGGACCTTACACTTAAAAAGGACCTGGATGTAAGAGGAGAGGAGAACATCCTCTATATTTGGCCTGATACAATGTAAACTTCAACAGCCACTCGTCTGTAAATCTATTTATCTATCTGTCTATCTATCGCTCATATCTGTCTCTATCTATCTATCTATCTATCTATCTATCTATCGCTCATATCTGTCTCTATCTATCTATCTAGTATTCACAAATAGGCCAAGTAGTGGGTAAGCTTGCCACAGTGTCAAGGTATCTATCTTGCTGCAAATCTTACTCTAATACAACTAAAAAAATGTAAAATTCCCTGAAGAGATGTTATAGGAAACGCGTTGGAGGGGGACCCTTTAAATACGTTCTTTGCAATGCTTGTGGGTCCCAGTGTGGTACAATTAAAAACAGAAAAAATACAATATAAAAAACATGTAGATAAAGGCCTTACCTGGTGCAAAAACCTCAATGGGTCTGCAAAGTGAGTATACGAGAGGGTTGTGGATCCAACAGTCCTCTCCATAAGGGTACCTTTTTATCAACCCCCCACAGGTCATGTGAGGAGTGAATGATTGCAGACAAGCAAGATGCATGCAAGCTAGGACAGGCTTATAGGCCTAGTCCTTAGAGGGAAAGAGTGAAAAAGGAAATTAGATACAGTGCATTAATATTAGTGCTATATATGAGGACTTGCCACAAGTGAGATACCTTGGCGGAGTGGCAAGCTTACCCACAACTTGGCCAATTTGTGAATACTAAAATCTCACGTATTTTCTAAGAAATACTATATATGCACATTACAGGGCACATATTTACTAAGAAATATTATATATATGCACATTACAGGACATATATTTAATTTTATATAGACAAGAGCATGTTTGTCTTTTTGTAAAAAAAAAAAAATTTATTATTATTTATTATATATATGTATATATATATATATATATATATATATATATATATATATATATATGAGATCTTGTACACAATCTAGTTAACATAATTGATTAACACTATCGATCTCATATCTATCTATCTATCTATCTATCTATCTATCTATCTATCTATCTATCTATCTCTCATATCTATCTATCTATCTATCTATCTATCTATCTATCTATCTATCTATCTAATATCTATCTATATCTAATATCTATCTATCTCATATCTATCTCATATCTATCTATCTATCTATCTATCTATCTATCTATCTCATATCTATCTATCTATCTATCTATCTATCTATATATCTATCTATCTATCTATCTATCTATCTATCTATCTCTCATATCTATCTATCTATCTATCTATCTATCTATCTATCTATCCATCTATCTCATATCTATCTATCTATCTATCTATCTATCTATCTATCTCATATCTATCTATCTCATATCTATCTATCTATCTATCTATCTATCTATCTATCTCATATCTATCTATCTATCTATCTATCTATCTAATATCTATCTATCTATCTATCTATCTATCTATCTATCTATCTAATATCTATCTATCTATCTATCTATCTATCTAATATCTATCTATTTATCTATCTATCTATCTATCTATCTAATATCTATCTATCTATCTATCTATCTATCTATCTATCTATCTATCTATCTAATATCTATCTATCTATCTATCTATCTATCTAATATCTATCTATCTAATATCTATCTATCTATCTATCTATCTATCTATCTATCTCATATCTATCTATCTATCTATCTATCTGTCTGTCTGTCTGTCTGTCTATCTATCTATCTATCTATCTATCTATCTATCCATCTCATATCTATCTATCTATCTATCTATCTATCTATCTATCTATCTATCCCCCTCTCTCATTCTGTCTCTATCTCATTCTCTCTTTCTCAGTATCAGTAAGTACACTGTTATATTTTAACCAGTATTGAAGTTCTCTGAGTGTCCACCCTCTCCATGTCATTCTAATGTTATGTAACACTTTACACGGATAGCCAGGTATTAAGTATATTTATATGGAAGGAGAGTCTACCAAAAGCAATATATATGGTCCCCTTTTTGGTCACTTTAAGGGTTAATGCCCCCTTTTCTTTTGCACTTTTGACCATATCCAGGTTTCCTCCAATTGGTATATCTAAGGAGTAGTCATGGGAATTAAGTGTGGCTCAGTAGAGAGGTTTATGGGGAGTTTCCCCTTTATATTATTGGTCTCTGGGAAACAAGAGTCAAGAATCTTCTTCAGTAGCCATTCAGGAAACCCTAGAGAACTTAATATTCCTAGGTCCGATCCTACTTCAAAGCACAACGGGAGGTGAAAGACCTGAGTCTGCTCAAGGACCAAGGTGAATCTTCTAAGCCAGGATTGGACAACTGGGACCACCTAGCTTTTTCAGACTACAACTCCCATCGTCTCCAGTTATTGGTCGATATACAACAGAGCACTGGTTCGCACACGGTTTTAAGTTGTGACAATTTTTTCTTCAAGCTGAGACAAATAGCTGAAAAAAATCCAAATTTCTGTGAAACATGTGTGCATCAAAAACAACATAGCTTAAATGGAACTTAACACATTTTTTGCTAAGTCTGCCGCAATGGGAGAAGACTTAGTACAACACAGGATGCACTGCGAACCCCCAGAATCACCCCTAATAGACAATGGAGCCTGCAACAGCAAACTATCATGCTGCATACACAGTCCTCATAGATCCACCTCATCTGGCTTTCCATGAGGACCTTCTTTCAGCAGGAAAGGAAGCTGTCCTGTGCAACACAGTATTGATGCATAGGAAAGCACTGCTGTGTAGTGGTGCACATTGCAACCTAAGCTTCATCAGCAGATATGTTCCCAAAGGAACTGATCTGCATATAGGGACTATCCGAGAATAGTTGCCCTTTATCAATGTTTTTGAAAAGCTGTGACACTTTAAAGGTGCCATGATGAATAGGATACGAAACGCGTTGGAAGTTGCACTAACAGTCTGTCTATTTACACATTGGACATCCTGAAACTCTCTGTCCTCACATGTTTTACATAAGTTGAAAAATGGGATATAAGTACCTCTGCCTGCTTTACAGTTCTTTAAAATTCTGAGTTATCTCTATATATTCTGGATGGACAGGAGAGCATAACTACCAGGACACTCACAGTGACCAAGTACAGATTATTTTTTTTGTAAAGTTGATACCTTTATTGGCTAACTAAACAGATTTAAAATGCAAGCTTTCAAGACTTCTTAGGTCTCTTCCTCAGGCATGTTATACAGATGAATATGAAAACTTCTCTCTTAAATACAAGTACACATTACATTGTTTATAATGGAAATCAGATAACAACGTTAGTCCAGATACCAATTCCTTGATCAGTCAATGGTAGAGGATGTGATTTAAATAGCATTCTTCCTCTGGGTCCAGGTATTTATGATTCCAGAGGGACTGTCGTAAAAGTTAATTCACCATTAAGTACTGTGTCAGGAATTCCCTGTCCCTGTTCATGCCATAGGTCAAAGAGTCAAATTGTAACATTAATTTTACCTCCCATAATTTTCTGTCCCTCTGATTGCGAAATTGTCCCATTAGTACAGTCAATTTAATATCCCTGATACTGTGCCCACTTTGGCAAAAATGTTCTCCCACTGGTGTCTCTGTCTTTTTGTTGTTAATACTGGATCTGTGGGAATTAAACCTCTTATGTAATTTCTGTCCCGTTTCCCCCACATAAAGAGCTGTTGGGCATTTTGCACACATGATAAGGTATATTACATTGGATGATTTGCAGGTGAAATTACCATTGATCTTATGGTGTAACTGTGTGTTTGGGATGGGTATCTTGTCTGTGGTATAAATGTGTGCACAGGTTTTACACCTACTTTGTAGGCAGGGTAATGTGCCATTTTTTGTATTTTTGTTCAGGGCACTCCTTACCATCAGTTGCTTTAAATTGGGAGGCTGTCTGAAGGAGAGTAAGGGAGGCTGTGGAAATATGTTCTTAAGTCTTTCATCTGTGTGTAAGGTTGCTTGAAGTTCTCTTGATATTTTGCGCAGAGCTTCAACCTGGGGGTGGTAAGTGACAACAAGTGGCACACGGTTTCCCTTATGCTGTTCTTTGTAGCTCAACAGATCTTTTCTTGGTATGTGAGTAGCTTTCTGTATCTGACTGTCAATAATCCTTGCACTGTAACCCTGTCTTACAAAGTCTCTTCTGAGTTTCTGGAGGTGCTTGTCACGGTCCGCCATGTCAGAACAGATGCGATTATATCTGATGGCCTGGCTGTATATGATGGAGTTCTTTGTGTGTTTTGGGTGAAAGCTATCATTCCTCAGGTAGGTTGGTCTGTCTGTTGGTTTACGGTACAAGGATGTGTGGATGGAGTTGTCCTGAATACTGATAGTCGTGTCTAGGAAGTTAATGTTTGTGCGTGAGTGACTGAGTGTTAGATTGATACTGGGGTGGAATGCATTGTAATTTTTGTGGAATTTGAGAAGTTCCTCTTCACTGGCTGTCCAGATGATAAGAACATCATCTATGTAGCGGAGATAGACCAGGGGTTTTGTCTGGCAGGTGGACAGGAAGTCCTCTTCTAACTTTGCCATGAACAAGTTGGCATATTGTGGTGCCATTCGGGTACCAATTGCAGTCCCCATTTTCTGGAGGTAGAGGTCCTGTCCAAATTTGAAGTAGTTGTGGGTGAGTATAAAGTGTATGAGTTTTGTTATTGGTTCCGTGGCTGTGTTATTTCTTTCTAGATATTCTTGGCATGCTGCTATGCCATCTGTGTGTGGAATGTTGGTATAAAGGGATTCTACATCCATAGTGGCAAGGATGGTGCTCTCTGGAATGGGGCCCAAGTCTGCTAGTTTGTTCAAGAGATCCGTGGTGTCTTGAAGGAAGCTGGGTGTTCGTTTTACCAGGGGTTTCAGGGTATTTTCTACCCAGCCAGAGATATTTTCTGTGAGTGTGCCAATTCCTGAAATGATGGGTCTTCCCGGGTTTCCTTCTTTGTGTATTTTTGGTAACATGTAGAAAGAGCCCCAAGTACAGATTACACTCTGCCTTCTTGGATGTTCTAAGTGATTGACATACTTTGTTTCACCACATACACGGACTCTATAAGAGAGACACACTTAACAGTGAACACTTATCCTTCTACTTATCGTCTTCATACACATTTTAAAGGGGCAGTAAACTTTTTTTTATGAAAAAATATATATTGTAGGGAAATTCCTATTGAGTAAAATAAGGGTACTCCCGAGAGATTTATATTTTCAGAGTTATTACAGTTTAAACCCATGTTTTTTTACATTAGCAGTAGGGTTGCCACCTTTTCTTAAAAAAAAATGGCCATAGCATTCCCTCCATAGACTTAGCATTGGACAGGAGCCAATTTTTTATCGGCCTGCCGGTAAAATACTGGCTGGGTGGCAACCCTAATTAGCAGTGCCCTCTAATGGTCAAATTCTAATTCGATTTCTGTTAGATTCTAAAGGAGAGGAAAGCCAGAAAAGTCAGTGCTATACAGTTCTCCATAGAATATGATAGAAACTGCCTGTCACTTCCTGTCAGTTAGACCTATCAGGAAGTAAACACAGTAAATTCACTTCCTGTCAGTTAGAACTATCAGGAAGTAAACACAGTAAATTCACTTCCTGTCAGAACTATCAGGAAGTAAACACAGTAAATTCATTTCCTGTCAGTTAGAACTATCAGGAAGTAAACACAGTAAATTCACTTCCTGATTATTTCAACTGCTATAATTTTTGAATAAAACATCTGACAGCGGTGGGAGTGACCTTGTTTTATTCAGTAGGAAATGCTCTGTAAAATATGTGTTTTCATAAAAAAAGTTTACTGCTCCTTTAACCCCTTCCCGACAAGTGACTTACCAGGTACGTCACGCAAAAATGTCACTTAGTGACAAAGGACATACCTGGTAAGTCACGGAAGTCATTCGCTACAATGCGAAACCCCCCCCCCCCGTCATTAAGTGCCGGCCGCGTGCGCTCGCGGCCGATCACTAAGGGGTTATGTATGGAAGATTGATTGGATATCGGTTATAGTCACAAATTGATTCCATCTATTGGACTGCACTAGACTATTTGTACAACCTATGTACAGCAAACTGGGAAAATCCAAGAGAGGAGACCCCAGAAAAAGATACTTGTTTTGTTGGCACCCATCAATCACTCACTTTAAGATATAATTTTTATTTTATTTCTTAAAGGGTCAGTAATGCCATTTATAACTTTATTTAGGTTACAAAAATAAAGTATTTGGAGAAAGTGCCATCTCTCAAACACTTACGGTTAGATTGATATTCTCCGATAAAGTTCCCCCTCCCTTCCTTTCTCCTGATATCAGCGCTGTGCTGTCAGCAGGAGATCACGGTCCCGGGACCAGCCGGCGGCTCTGCAGCACAGCTGAAATCATGTTATTTAAAAATAATTACTTGGAACTGTCCACAAAGTGTGCCTGATTTGCAAGCACACTTTGTAGACTGTTTCACTGAAGTAGTTCTTTTAAAATAACGCAATTTCGGCTCTGCTGAAGAGACTCCTCAAGTCGGCCGACTAAAATCTCCTGCTGTCGGCTTTACAGTTGACAGCAGGAAAAGGGAAACTTTAGCTGTGAATATCTCTCAAACCGTAAGGGTTTTAGAGATGGCATTTTTTCCAAATACTTTATTTTTGTAACCTCTACAATATTAAAGGAGCAGTAAACTTTTTTATGAAAACATATTTTCTAGAGCATTTCCTGATGAATAAAACAAGGTCATTCCCATTGCTGTCAGATGCTTTATTCAAAATTTATAGCAGTTTAAATAATCAGGAAGTGAATTTACTGTGTTTACTTCCTGATAGTTCTAACTGACAGGAAGTGAATTTACTGTGTTTACTTCCTGATAGTTCTGACAGGAAGTGAATTTACTGTGTTTACTTCCTGATAGTTCTGACAGGAAGTGAATTTACTGTGTTTACTTCCTGATAGTTCTTACTGACAGGAAGTGAATTTACTGTGATTACTTCCTGATAGTTCTAACTGACAGGAAATGACTCAGCAGTTTCTATCACATTCTATGGAGAACTGTATGTCTCTGACTTTCCTCTCCATTAGAATCTAACAGGAAATCTAATTAGAATTTGACCACTAGAGGGCACTGCTAATGTAAAAAAAACATGAGTTTAAACTGTAATAACTCTGGAAATATAAATCTCTCTGCATTGGGAGTACCCTTATTTTACTCAATAGGAAAATCCCTACAATATATATTTTTTCATAAAAAAAGTACTGCTCCTTTAAATAAAGATATAAACGGGCATTACTGACCCTTTAAACAGATAGCCATTTTTCTGGGATCTCGTTTCTTGGATTTTCCCAGTTTTCTGTACATATAAGTTTTCCCTATAGGCTCCATCATTTGAAACTCTACATTATCTCTCAATCAAATTTCTGTTGGTGTGGGCTTATTTCATTTTATTTGTACAATCCTATAGTTTTAGTTATAATTTTAGGTGTTATTTAGTTGTAGATTCTGATTAAATTATATATTTTTCAAATGAAGCCTCTCTCTATGTTTGCTTTTTCTCTTTTAGAGAGTTTTCACCGCCCCCTGTCTGCAAAGGCGATATATATGATACAGGGCTCAAAATTTCCACTCGCCACTAGCCAGTGGCGAGTGAAAATTTAGCCCTGGAGAGTAGAAATTCAGCCCTGGTGGGTACGTTATGGCTTGCCTGTTGGGTATGTTATGGCTTGATATATGTATTTACTATTTGAAAAAAATATTATTATTATTACAAAATGTGTGCAAAACAGATCATAAAGAGAAATATTGTAGATAAAAAACATCGGTGAACGGATGGCTATAAACAACAAAAAAAAGAAATGAAATGAATATATCTGTTTGGCAAATGCAGAACAGATTCAGTGTTAGAGACACTGAAAATCATAAGCAGATGATGAACAGAATTCCTGGAAGTCACAAGTCGTTTGGCCAGTATTCCGACATAAAGATAAATCACAGTTTTTGGCAGTAAAGGGCACAGTGTGCTGCCTAGGTATGCAACAGAGCAGCAGTGTCTCTCCAAGGGACAGCTTTTAACAGTGGAGTGTTGAAGAGGAGGATGTTATTTCGTTATTACTGAGGTTACTCTGGGGCCGGAAGCGGATTATTAACCCTTAGAGTGCCAGAGGAGTCCACAAAGCATTGCGTTGCAGACCCCTCCTTGCACTTAAAGGGTTAACCGTTTCGATGCCAGATGCTTGTAATGTACAGTGACTCAGTGCATTTGCAGACTCCCATTGGAACAATATTTGGCTGATGTGCAAAGTAAGTGAAGCTGTTCTGGACCAAGTCACATACCTCATAACTGAAAAATAAAACATTTCAGTTGAATTGAATGAAGCATTTGAACCCCCCCCCCATTAAAGGTCAAACATAGAAACATATATCGTGACGATAGAAAAGAACCGTTGTGATAATTGATCATTGACTTTACATATTCTGAAACTGCCCAAGAAAAAGGCTAAGAACAGAGCTACACTGAAATACAGACACATGCAGGTCCAGATTTCCCAATAGGCAGAGTAGGTGACAGCCGGAGCGGTGCTTCAGCTGTGTTGGCCACACCGGCATTCTGAATTGTGGGTGTGGCCAGAACAATCTCAATGAACTTGAAACAGTTTTATGCCTCTTTACAGGCTATTATTTAACCCATTGGATGCTTGAGAGAACTCAAATGCTTTGGATATTACTCTCACATTGACTCTCGTATCCGTTGCCTACCTCCCTGGTAGTCCAGCGTTGTGACAGGAGAGGTATGTGCCTCCTTCTGCACAGACCTGTAGCTGCTGGAGCTCCCACGCAGTCTTCTCTTCAGTAATGCAGAGCGCTGGGAGATGATATCATGATGATGTCATCTCCCAGCGTCTGCATTACTAAAGAGCCGATGAGGGAGCTCAGCACCTACAGGTCTGTGCCGAAGAAGGCACAGACCTCACCGGGGGGTTATTGTTACGGCACTACACGTAGCTGCGAGGCTAATTAAAAACAAAAAATGATCCCAGTGACAGGCGCCCCTCTGCGGGGTGCGACTGTAGGCAGATGCCTACTTTGCCTTATGATAAATCTGGCCCTTGTCCTCTTGATGATGGATGGCAGGTTTTTCGTTATGCTAGAAGATAGTCCCTCATTGCATTCTGTCCGGACCAGTTTGCTGAGTCTGCTGAGGTAAGTAAAAGGGCAGGATGGGGGAACTTTATTAGAGAATAAATGTAAAATGGCAAAGTTTTATAAGGTTTTACTGCTACACATCGTTATAAAAAAGTAGGTAGAAGACCTGATTGTACTTTAATAACAAAACATTATTATCCTTTTAAGGGATGGAGAGCGATATGAAATATTAGTATCTGACTGGCAGAGAGAGGCAGGTGGGAGGTAGAGTAGTGTGGATTGTTAGTATCTGGCTGCGAGGGAGTGGCAGGGAGAGCAGTGTGGAATGTTATTGTGCGGCTGGCAGGGAGTGGTAGGTGGCAGGGAGAGCAGTGTGGAATGTTAGTGCGTGGCTGCCATGAAGTAGGAGGTAGAGCAGTGTGGAATGTTAGTGTGTGGCTGGCAGGGAGTGGTAGGTGGCAGGGAGAGTGCTGTGGAATGTTAGTTTATGGCTGCCATGAAGTAGGAGGGAGAGCAGTGTGGAATGGTAGTGTGTGGCTGACAGGGAGTGGGCAGGGAGAGCAGTGTGGAATGGTATTATGTTGCTGACAGGGAGTGGCAGGTGGCAGGGAGGGCAGTGTTGAATGTTAGTGTGTGGCTGGCAGGGAATGGTAGGTGGCACGGACAGCACTGTGGAATATTAGTTTATGGCTGCCATGAAGTAGGAGGGAGAGTAGTGTGGAATGGTAGTATGCGGCTGACAGGGAGTGGCAGGGAGAGCAGTGTGGAATGTTAGTGTGTGGCTGGCAGGGAGTGGCAGGTGGCAGAGACAGCACTGTGGAATATTAGTTTATGGCTGCCATGAAGTAGGAGGGAGAGCAGTGTGGAATGTTAGTGTGTGGCTGGCAGGGAGTGGCAGGTGGCAGAGACAGCACTGTGGAATATTAGTTTATGGCTGCCATGAAGTAGGAGGGAGAGTAGTGTGAAATGGTAGTATGCGGCGGACAGGAAGTGTCAGGGAGAGCAGTGTGGAATGTTAGTGTGTGGCTGGCAGGTAGTGGGAGGTGGCAGGGAGAGCAGTGTGGAATGCTAGTATGTGGCTGGCAGGGAGTGGGAGGTGGCAGGTGAGAGCAGTGTGGAATGTTAGGTGTGTGGCTGGCAGGTAGTGGCAGGTGGCAGAGAGAGCACTGTGGAATGTTAGTTTATGGCTGCCATGAAGTAGGAGGGAGAGTAGTGTGGAATGGTAGTATGTGGCTGACAGGGAGTGGCAGGTGGCAGGGAGAGCAGTGTGGGATGTTAGTATCTGGCTGGCAGGGAGTGGGAGGAAGAACAGTGTGGAATGTAATGATCTTCGCTGGCAGGTAATCCACTACTGTCTAATGTGCATAAACTGACAAACAAATACCGCAAATTTGAAAACTATTTTAAATAGCAAAATGCCTAACATACCACACAAGTGATTTTAAAAGCTTCACTTTAAGAGGTTTTTCAGTGACGGAGCTGTGCATCAGAATGTACTAACTTGTCTATGCATAGGCCCAGCCGCCCGGCAGAGACAGAATTTTGTTCATTCCTCTTACTATTCCTTCAAACCCTTAACCCATTGAATGCCAGAGGGGTGCGCAATGCAATGCACACACCTCTGGCACTCAAAGGGTTAAACGGCATATATATATATATATATATATATATATATATATATATATATATATCCAATTAATAATGTGCTAGAAAGTCATGAGCAGTAGGGACTGCCCGTGATGAGGCTGATACAGAGTGGGGCTCTCCGAAGGAGCATCCAGCTCTGTATCAGCCGCAGTGTGGCAGTCTATACTGAGCTTGACTGCACCGCGACCGGCTGGCACTGTATCAGTCACGCATGGGCAGTCTCTACTGTGCATGACTGCACCGCGACCGGCTGGCACTGTATCAGCCTCACATGGGCAGTCTCTACTGTGCATGACTGCCCCGCGACCGGCTGCCACTGTATCAGCTACGCATGGGCAGTCTCTACTGTGCATGACTGCCCCACGACCGGCTGGCAGTGGCACTGTGGCCCGCGTAACGGGCTCTTCAACTAGTATATATATATATATATATATATATATATATATATATATATATACAGTTCTGTGGTTGTAGACACGGCACTCATAGGATCTTGTTTGATTGCAGACAAATCACATTTATTTGAATCAACGTTTCGGCTGTATAAAACCACCTTTCTCAAGATTACAAAACATAGTGAAATGCATCCTTATATACCATACAAACAAAACAATTACCACGTGAAAAATAGCGCCAAAAAGCTCAATTAGAGAACCAATTGAATAATTACTAATTAGCGCTCCCACCCAATGTGCAAGATTGAAATAAATTACATCTTATATTTTGGCTGGAATATATAAAATTAGATCTAATTTTGTGTGATTATTTATATATGAACATGACTTCTACCTCTTGTATAACACTTATGATACAAGATCTCTTATTATCGTTATTCAAACCGATAGTATGTTATTCTATGTTGAGCCATAGGTGTTTTTAAATTGTGCTTAACGCATTACAATTTGATCATATATAGATATATTGTAACACATGAGTTATATATATAATCATACAGCGGCTATTAATGGCACTATATGTTTGAATTTTGATAAATTACCTTGAGTTTGAGTGCAGTAGATTATTGCATTTGCATCTATATATCGATAACAGCATATAACGATTTAATATGTATCACATGGTATTTTATAAGTGTTGCGATACTATGGACTCAATGACTTGCAATGATGTGAATTGTGCGGTAAATATTGGATTGTAACATTGGATTTGTTTGCATTCAGTATAATGATATTACGGTTTTTTCTATTTATGATCTGATATGAACGATCCAATATTGACACACTAATAGCGTCGTTCGTCCATTACTTTTGAGTTCTATTGGGTAATCGAATTTATGTTTTTCATCCACTGTATATGCATGCGGTGTACTTTTTGAACATTATCATATGATGAGTTTCTGAACCAATTTAATGGACACAGAGCGATACGGTGGTATGCTTACACTTTAACTGTTTGTTTTTAATAAGATGTAATTTATTTCAATCTTGCACATTGGGTGGGAGTGCTAATTAGTAATTATTCAGTTGGTTCTCTAATTGAGCTTTTTGGCGCTATTTTCCACGTGGTAATTGTTTTGTTTGTATGGTATATAAGGATGCATTTCACTATGTTTTGTAATCTTGAGAAAGGCGGTTTTATACAGCCGAAACGTCGATTCAAATAAATGTGATTTGTCTGCAATTAAACAAGATCCTGTGAGTGCCGTGTCTACAACCACAGAACTGTATGTATCTTTTCTTTTTGACTCGTGCACCCAGGCATTAATATATGGGACAGTGAGTGCAGTCCAACACCCCTAAAAGATTATATATATATATATATATATATATATATATATATATATATAGCATACCTCCCAACATTTCAAATTGCCAAAGACAGACAATTGTGTTTTAGGGGGTGTTGCTGGGGGTGTGGCCGGTGGGAGGGGCATCAACGAGAAATTTCAGGCTGTTTCATGACCTATTTACATCTCCTTGTGTTACCTAATAAATTACTTATAACAAGACCAAAGTATTTTATTTAAACACACTAATTTATAAACACATATCCTGGTGTGTAAACAAACAATAATGTGAGATTTATTGCTGTCGAGTAATATGATATACTTATATAGACACCACACAATCTGTTCTCCTAAAAAGAGGGACATCAGGGTGGGAAAGAGGGACAGTGGGATTTGGCTCTAAAAGAGGGACTGTCCCTCCTAAAGAGGGACACTTGGGAGATATTATATATATATAGAGAGAGAGAGAGAGAGAGAGAGGGAAAGAGAGAGGTCTCCAATACACTGGAGACCTCTATAGCATTCAGGGGGGGCTAACAATAACCTACAAAAAAGTAATATGAAATGGGAATCAACAATGCCATTTTCTATGTATAAATGCAACGTTTGTCTTTCAGCTTAGAGGCAACAGCTACAAGAAGACTCATAGGACATCGTGTTATACGATCACCACCCCCTCCCCTATTCTTCACCCGCTCACATCTGTTCTGCAAATAACCAGACTCCTGCGAGGAATTCCCTGCTAAATCCCAGGTAATTCTACTCACTGTGTAAATACAGCTTGAGCACAAAATGGGAGAAGGACACAGCGAGTACAGCTGGACAAATCAGGGTCCGCACAGACCTTACAAATAGACTGAATGATTTCACTTTACTCAGAGCTCTGCTGCGATAATTTCATTCTGGTTTGTTTAACCCTTTGAGTGCCAGAGGGGTACGTAACGCATTTTATTTGGAAAGCCGGTACATGAGAGAGCCAGGCTGGCCAAGAGAGAGGCTAAAACTGACCTCCCAGGTGTTGGAGCAGTTGGTTTTAGACTTCCGACGTGATCCCCACGGGCACCAGTTGTCACCAGTCCTTAACGAACCAACAGCTGTGAAGGACATGGTACGGTCCTAATGGGGTTAAGAGTGCCACAAAGGCACGCATGCATTGCTTTGCAAAGCATTGTGTACCACTCTGGCACTTGAAAGCTTAAAGGGATAGTAATGTTTCATAATAAAAGCAGCTCTAATTAATCATCATAGTATTTGGACTTTGGAGAGTGTTATTTCAATTCTGTCAGAGTTGTAGTACAAGAGTAATTCAATGACAAAGTATCCCTCTCACACCCCTTTTACTGATGTAACACTGTTCAGCCAGATCAGAAGGGAGGTGCCCAGGTAGACTGCAGATAGGGATAATCTTCAATTAAGATAAGGGGAAAACCTGAAAAACTTGTCAAGGGGGGCAGGGATTTCATTGTTCTCATAGGAAGAAGATTGTCCTCTGCTGTTATCTGTCTGGTCTATGGACTGCATTCCACATCTGAGAAGAGATGGCTTACACTATGTAAAAGGGGCGGGAGGGGAAACTTTGCTTGTGAATATCTCTCAAACCATAAAGGTTTGAGAGATAAGACTTATATCGCTCTTCATGTTTTTTTAATGCCTACAAAATAAAATAAAGATAAAACAAAGTATTACTATCCCTTTAACCTTTCTGAGTGACAGAAAACTATTCATTGCATTTCAACACAATGCATTGGATACCTGTCTGGGTTCAAAGAGATAAAGTAGCAGTACATTTTTTTCTTGTGTTAACATTTTTTAAAGCGCTTCTTGCTGGCAGGGACTGCCACCTGCCACTCCCTGCCAGCTATATACTAACATTCTGAACTTCTCTCCATGCCGCTTGCCACTCCCTGCCAGCCAGATACTAACATTCTGCACTGCTCTCCCTGCCACCTGACACTCCCTGCCAGCTAGATACTAACATTCCTCACTGCTTTCCCTGCCACTCGCCACTCCCTGCCAGCCAGATACTAACATTCCGCACTGCTCTACCTGTCTCTTCCTGTTGCAGTACAATTTGCCTTGTGTTAACGTTTGTTAAAGGGTATCTGTTGAGTAAATCATGGGTACTCCCATTGTAAGTAGATGTTCTATTCAAACGAAATAACAGACCAAATTGTTAGGAAGTGAATAACATCTTCATTACTTCCTGAAAGTTCAAGCAGGAAGGGACTCAGTAGTTACAGTCACATTCTATGGACAACGTTTGTCAGTGACTCACCTCTCCATAGAATGCAGCAGAATAACTGACTGAAATATGACCACTAGAGGGCAATGCTACTGGTAAAAAAAAAATGGGATGCATTGTAGCAAAAAACTCACACGAGTGATATAAAGGTGATAGATTTTAATGTCTAACTGAGGACATAGAAAATGCAATCTTTCAGAACACTAAGGCCCCAGGAACTTGTACCTGAAGAAGGGGTCTTAGTGTCCTGAATGCTTGCACTTTCTATGCCTCAGTTAGCCATTAAAATGTATCACTTTTTGACAGGGAGTGGCAGGTGGCAGGGAGAGCAGTGTGGCATGTTAGTGTGTGGCTGGCAGGGAGTGGTAGGTGGCAGGGAGAGCACTGTGGAATGTTAGTTTATGGCTGCCATGAAGTAGGAGGGAGAGCAGTGTGGAATGGTAGTATGTGGCTGACAGGGAGTGGCAGGTGGCAGGGAGAGCAGTGTGAATGTTAGTGTGTGGCTGGCAGGGAGTGGTAGGTGTCAGGGAGAGCAGTGTGGAATGGTAGTGTGTGGCTGGCAGGGAGTGGTAGGTGCAGGGAGAGCAGTGTGGCATGTTAGTGTGTGGCTGGCAGAGAGTGGTAGGTGCAGGGAGAGCACTGTGGAATGTTAGTGTGTGGCTGGCAGAGAGTGGTAGGTGCAGGGAGAGCACTGTGGAATGTTAGTGTGTGGCTGCCATGAAGTAGGAGGGAGAGCAGTGTGGAATGGTAGTATGTGGCTGACAGGGAGTGGCAGGTGGCAGGGAGAGCAGTGTGAATGTTAGTGTGTGGCTGGCAGAGAGTGGTAGGTGCAGGGAGAGCACTGTGGAATGTTAGTGTGTGGCTGCCATGAAGTAGGAGGGAGAGCAGTGTGGAATGGTAGTATGTGGCTGACAGGGAGTGGCAGGTGGCAGGGAGAGCAGTGTGAATGTTAGTGTGTGGCCAGCAGGGAGTGGTAGGTGGCAGGGAGAGCAGTGTGAATGTTAGTGTGTGGCTGGCAGAGAGTGGTAGGTGCAGGGAGAGCACTGTGGAATGTTAGTGTGTGGCTGCCATGAAGTAGGAGGGAGAGCAGTGTGGAATGGTAGTATGTGGCTGACAGGGAGTGGCAGGTGGCAGGGAGAGCAGTGTGAATGTTAGTGTGTGGCTGGCAGAGAGTGGTAGGTGCAGGGAGAGCACTGTGGAATGTTAGTGTGTGGCTGCCATGAAGTAGGAGGGAGAGCAGTGTGGAATGGTAGTATGTGGCTGACAGGGAGTGGCAGGTGGCAGGGAGAGCAGTGTGAATGTTAGTGTGTGGCCAGCAGGGAGTGGTAGGTGGCAGGGAGAGCAGTGTGAATGTTAGTGTGTGGCTGGCAGAGAGTGGTAGGTGCAGGGAGAGCACTGTGGAATGTTAGTGTGTGGCTGCCATGAAGTAGGAGGGAGAGCAGTGTGGAATGGTAGTATGTGGCTGACAGGGAGTGGCAGGTGGCAGGGAGAGCAGTGTGAATGTTAGTGTGTGGCTGGCAGAGAGTGGTAGGTGCAGGGAGAGCACTGTGGAATGTTAGTGTGTGGCTGCCATGAAGTAGGAGGGAGAGCAGTGTGGAATGGTAGTATGTGGCTGACAGGGAGTGGCAGGTGGCAGGGGAGAGCAGTGTGAATGTTAGTGTGTGGCCAGCAGGGAGTGGTAGGTGGCAGGGAGAGCAGTGTGGAATGGTAGTGTGTGGCTGCCATGAAGTAGGAGGGAGAGCAGTGTGGAATGGTAGTATGTGGCTGACAGGGAGTGGCAGGTGGCATGGAGAGCAGTGTGAATGTTAGTGTGTGGCCGGCAGGGAGTGGCAGGTGGCAGGGAGAGCAGTGTGAATGTTAGTGTGTGGCTGGCAGAGAGTGGTAGGTGGCAGGGAGAGCACTGTGGAATGTTAGTGTGTGGCTGCCATGAAGTAGGAGGGAGAGCAGTGTGGAATGGTAGTATGTGGCTGACAGGGAGTGGCAGGTGGCAGGGAGAGCAGTTTGGGATGTTAGTATCTGGCTGGCAGATTTTAATGTCTAACTGAGGACATAGAAAATGCAAGCTTTCAGAACACTAAGGCCCCAGGAACTCGTACCTGAAGAAGGGCCTTAGTGTCCTGAATGCTTGCACCTTCTATGTCCTCAGTAGGCATTAAAAGGTATCACCTTTATATCACTCTGTGACTTTTTTGCTACACTGAATCCAATCTACTCTACTGGCTAACACAGTGCCATCTTTTTTTTCTGGTGTTAAAAAAAACAAAACAATAAGGATTTAGCCACATTATATGGTCATAGAATGCTAAGCTTGCCACCAACGCCAAGGAACCCCATTCTTAAAGGCGAGTTCCTAACCTTAACATGCTTTGTCTTTTGAGCTGAATCTCTCCTGCTTTAGGCAGTTTATTAACCTTAATTGACTTTATCCCGAGAGCTGAGACCTTGTCAGCTTTGCTCATTGATGGAGAGAGACTCTCTGACAGGCATTATATAGTGTCCTAAAGACAATGAACATTGCACTTGGGGGTGGGAGGGGTGCTTAATAGTGTTGAGCGAGCACCCCAATGCTCGGGTGCTCGGGTGCTCTGACCGAGCACCGCCGGAGGCTCGAGTGCTCGGCCGAGCACCCGAGCCCCATTGACTTCAATGGGGCGACACGAGCATTACACCAATCACCCCCTGCTCTGATGAGGGGAGGGTGCCTGGTCAATGCCCCCTTCATCTCCACAATGTCCCCCTTCATCTCCGCAATGTCCCCCTTCATCTCCGCAATGCCCCCTTCATCTCCGCAATGTCCCCCTTCCACAATGTCCCCCTTCATCTCCACACTGTCCCCCTTCATCTCCGCAATGCCCCCTTCATCTCCGCAATGTCCCCCTTCATCTCCGCAATGCCCCCTTCATCTCCGCAATGCCCCCTTCATCTCCGCAATGTCCCCCTTCAATGCCCCTTCATCTCTCGCAATGCCCCCTTCATCTCCGCAATGCCCCCCTTCCGCAATGTCCCCCTTCCACAATGTCCCCCTTCATCTCCACACTGTCCCCCTTCATCTCCGCAATGCCCCCTTCATCTCCGCAATGCCCCCGTACCTCCAGTCCCTGGTGGTCCAGCGGAGCGTCTTCAGATCTGTGCCTCCTTCGGCACAGATCCCCGCCACCCGAACATGGCGGGCGAGCACATGGCGGTACTCGTACGAGTACCGCCATGTGCCGAGCAGAGCGATGCTCGAGCCGATCCGAGCATCGGCCGAGCATGCTCGCTCAACACTAGTGCTTAAACCAATAGAAGCTGGTCAAAACTTCCAAAAGTACAATTCCAGTCCAGGTTTTGGTAAGCACATCCAAAGAAAACCCACATTCAAAACTGCTGGAGTGCAACCAGTTTGACCAAAATAGCTAAAAGCAAATACACAAAGTACTGGTTTGCATCCAAATTTGATCATTATTAATTCTTTAGTCAGAGGATTTTGCCTGCATGTCACTAATATATTAAAGGTGATGATTTAGTCACATTATATGGCCCTAGAATGCTACGCTTACCACCACACCATGGTACCTCATTCTTAAAGGCAAGTTCCTAACCTTAATATGCTTTGTCTTATGAGCTGAATCTCTCCTGCTTTAGACATTTACTAACCTTAATTTACTTTATACAAAGAGCTGAGTCCTTGTCAGCTGCCATATAATGTGACTAAATCCTCATCTTTAATATAGTAGTGATATGCATACAAAATGCCGCAGACTAGAGGATTAATAATGATTAAAATTTGGATGTACACCAATACTTTGTGTATTTGCTTTTAGCTATTTTGGTCAAAATTGGTTGCACTCCAGCAGTTTTGAATGTGCTTGTTTCTTTGGTGTGCTTACCAAAACCTTTTTACAGCTTACCTTAGTTTCAGCGTCATCTACAGGCGTGAGGCTTCACGCATGCAGTAGGCCTCTGTGTTTGCTTCCTGTAGCCTCCTCCTACCTACTTCCTCCCTCTGAGCTGCTCCTCCTACCTACTTCCTGTGGAGGGGTTTAAAAGGCAGACTGATTCATGACTCAGTTGCCCTTGCGTTGTTGTGCTTAGCAGTTCTCTTACCTTGGGTTCTGTGTATGACCTGGCTAGTCTTCCATCCAACCTGGTGCTGACCTGTGGCTCTGTCTATTCTTTTGCGTATTCCTATTAGTGGACATCCAACCTGGTGCAGACCTGTGGCTCTGGCTGACTACCTGAACTGTGCATGACCTACCTTGTCTGACTAACCCCTCTGGTGCGACTTGTGGCTCTGTCTGACTACTCTTACGTTTGCTCCTTTACCTAGCAAACATCCAACCTAGTGCGGACCTGGGGCTCTGGTAGACCAGCTCTAATACTGTCTGCAGGCTTGTGTCAGTTATCTACTTCCTCTCTGACTGCAGGCTGAGACAGAGTCCTCTCCTTACTGACGGCAGGCGTGCGTCGGTACATCTCCTACTTCAGATCAAGATCCTGTGTTCCTGTTCCTGACCCAGTTCCTGTTCCTGTTCTGTTCCTGGTTCCGGTAGAGATTACCAGTGGCTGAGGCCTAGTCTCTAGCATTGTGGTCAAGCCTGGCAGCCTATTATTTCTGATAACTGTGTTCGCTGGTTTGTAACCCTCTGCTTGTTACTACTGTATATATTTGCCTACCTGCTACTATCAATAAATTGCATTTAACTATACTGTACTGACTCCTGAACTTTTCTGGGAACCATGACAAACCTGGACTGGAGTTAAAAAAAAAATAACAACACTTTAAACTTGAATAACGCTGAAAAGATGCATCTCCCTGTAGCAGGAATAAACTTGTTTTACTCTACAAAATATATTTTTCATATTTCTGCTCCTTTAACAATGTTCAATCCAGAGAGAAAACAACTGAGCACAGATTGTACAATTTACCATTGGTTGATGGGGAACGCTAGGAAATGTAGTCTGGCAGCAGCTACAGGGCCGCATGTTGCCTTCCACTGATCTATATGATAGTTGCTGTTTAAAGGGATAGTAATGTCAGAAAAAAAGTATTAGCTAGATGGTAGATACCATTAAAAGAGAGTACTTGCACTTATTCATATCTCTCAAACCATTATGGTTTGAGAGATACAGGAAATTAAAGTTCTCTGGTCTCTCCCCTTTCTGCTTGACGAGCTGTAAAGCTGTCAGAAGCAGATTCTGGTCTCTTGACCAGATGCGGCTCTCCAGCAGTGCCGATATAACGATATCTAAAGACAAATACTTCATTTAGAACGGTCTACAAAGTCTGCCTGGTTTGCAAGCACACTTTGTAGACTGTTCCAATGAATTATTTATTTCTTAATAGTGTGATTTCAGCTCTGCTGAAGAGCCTCTGTCTGGTCAAATAACTGGAATCTGCAGCTTTCAGCTAGATGGCAGACTTGAGTGAAACAGCCAGAAAAAGGTACCTTTAGCAAGTTATAGCTCTCAAACGATAAAGATTTGAGAGATAAGTCTTACATAGACATGAACCTTTTTTAATGTCTACAATATTAAATCAACTTAAAATTAACCATTACTATCCCTTTAACCCTCTGAGTGCAGGAGAGGTATCCAACGATGCATTGTTTGCCTCTCCGTCAGTCAAAGGGTTATGGGATGGTGATACTTATACTTACATCTGTTAATGATCTTGTGTCTTAGCGTTAGTACTGCCTTAACACAGCATCAGGCCCTAAGACAGTTATTAAAACAAAAGTTATTATGTGACAACAATATGAAGCACAATTCATTTCATACACATGCTATTGTCAAGAGAGATTTGGATGCTGTGCTTTGTTATATCTAGAATAATTAAACATCATAAAACCACATCTAGAATTGCATCTCTCCCTTAAGGACTGACATGTTGTCTTAACACCTGTACTTTTCTTGTTTAGAATGCCGTTTATTAGAATAGAAATCGCTGTGCTTCTCGTGGTCGTCTTGTAAACTAATAATCCCCAGCAGTTCTGAATACTGGAAGTAGCTGAAGAGCAACATTTGGAAACCCGAAGGCGAATATTTGAGCAAATGCGCAATTCTCACATCTGATTTCCTGGCTGCGCTAACAAATTAATTTCCGGACGTGACATTGTGATGTGGGTTTGCGGACACACCCCAGCTTGGGACTGAGCCGTCCGAGGCTCCATAAATAAGATTTATTAATGTCACATGTTTAATGAATGTAGCAACACATGGTAGGGTGATCTGAAGAAAGCACATATTTTATGAAGATTAAGTCTACAATAGCTCAATAGTGTTATAAACCTTTAAAGGATAACAATACTTAAAGGAGCAGTAAACTTTTTTATGAAAAAATATATATTATAGGATGTTTCCCATTAAGTAAAATAAGCATACTCCCACTGCTGATATATGCATATTTCCAGAGTTATTAAAGTTTAAACCTATGTTTTTTTATATTACAAGTGCCCTCTAGTGGTCAAATTCCAATTAGTTATTAGTTGTTACATTCTAATGGAGAGGAACGTCAGTGAAATACAGTTCTCCATAGAATGTGATAGAAACTGCTGAGTCACTTCCTGTCAGTTAGAACTATCAGGAAGTAAACACACAGCAATTTCACTTCCTGATTATTTGAACAGTTATAAAGTTTATATAAAAAAAACTGACAGCATAAAAAAAAGTTTTGGACAGCTTAAATCTCCATAGGATGGTTATAGCAAGAGTGCCACTGTACAATTTCAGGCCACTGTGATACTGCACCAGTACAATTTCAGGCCACTGTGATACTGCACCTAGAAAAAAATTCAAGTCTGAGATGTAATCACTTTTGAATAAAACACCTTTCAGCAGGGGGAGTGCCCTTGTTTTACTCAGTGGGAAAAACCTAAAACACATATTTTTATTTTTACATTTTAAAGGAACAGTAAACAGCTAACCTCCAATGTACGTTTTGGCCTTTTTTGGGCTGAGCTTTATGCTCAGTACGGGTGGGACATAGAGTTATACCCACATTATTCTTGGCAAGGGTTAAAAAGCAGGTTGTGGTATTGTAATATTTTCAATAAAGCTGTGACCTCTTTTCTTCCATAAAATGGCCTATGTGTCTTATTTTGAACATTACCACATGTCCAAGACATGCAACCCGCCCTTGATAACGTCAACCAGTCTTGTCTTCTTTTTCTTCTTGGGTGTTAAAGGGATAGTAATACTTAAAATGTAAAAAAAAAAATATGTTGTAGGGTTTATCCCCCTAAGTAAAACAAGGGTACTCCCACTGCTGAAAGGTGTTTCATTCAAAAGTTATTCATTTTCAAAGTTGAATTTATTAGGTGCAATATCACAGTGGCCTGAAATAGTACAGTGGCGCCGTTACTACACCATCCTATGGAGATTTATGGTCCCGGGACCAGAGCTGTCCGTAGGATCGTGTAGCATCAGAGCCACTGTACTATTTCAGGCCACGGTGATATTGCACCTAAAAAATTCAGCTTTGAAAATTAATAACTTTTGAATGAAACACCTTTCAGCAGTGGGGGTACTTTTGTTTTATTCAGGGGGATAAACCCTACAACATATTTTTACATTTTAAGTATTACTATCCCTTTAAGTGTCAAGTGGAATCCATTCCAAAATGTGTTTACTCCATCTACGATTAATTCTTACTATGTGACCTGCATGGCTTGATGGTAAATGGAAGACTGGTACTTTAAGATGTAAATCTGTCAGTTTTAAAACTTTTGTCATGATGAATATTGCCCTTAAGACATTTTAATGTCAACATTTTTTATTTGTCTTAAAAATTACACACTTTCAAACAGATAAAGCCAGGTTTTTTCTCACCATACCTATATGCTAATATAACTTTAATCTGTTCAGACTATGTTTTATTTTGTTGGGGAAAAAATAACAGAAAGTTCCCAAAAAAGATGATCAGAATAAGATTAATACAGAATACCTCAAAATTTGACAGTAGACTAAACCACACCTACATTTAAGACTGTTTTTTTTCTCATTGATGGAGACAGCGGAATTTAATGCAAAAACTAACATTCATACATCTGAGAATTGACGGAATCTGGGGAAAGCATTTTTCCGATTCATTACTGACAATTTCGGTTACCACAACACTTTGATCATCTTTTCTGCGCCCCTCCCTCTATCCAGTCTCCTCCAATGACGGAGGCTTTCTACTCTAAGCTGAAGCTCTCTCATTGGCCAGAGACCTGCTCCAGCTTACATGCAGAAGTCCTCTGTCATTGGAGGAGACTGGATAGTGGGAGGGGACAGAGGAAGAGTGACAGACTGCGGTACAGAGCTGGTAACCGCTGTCTGTCCAGAAGTAGGTGCAGGGCAATATTTAGTCGACAAAATTCAGCAAAACAGGGATTTTATTTAAAAAAATGAAAATATTATAACATCTAGTCGCTACATAAACTATTTGTACCTACATGTATAGGGGTGATAGAGCTCCTTTAATTATTAAAAAAAATGACCCCTTTGAGTGGCAGAGGGGTACGCAACACATTCCTCTAGCACTCAAAGGGTTAAGGAATGTGTTGCGTATACCTCTGCCACTCAAAGGGTTAATTTTTTTTAAATAACTAAAGGAGATCTATCACCACTATACATGTTGGAGCAAATAGTTTATGTAGCGACGAGATGTTATAATATTTTCCTTTCTTAAATAAAATCCCTGTTTTGCTGAACTTCATCAAGTAAATATTGTCCTGCACCCTACTTCTGGACAGACAGCGGTTACCAGCTCTGTACCGCAGACCGTCACTCTTCCTCTGATCTCCTCCCTCTATCCAGGCTCCTCCAATGACAGAGGATTTCTGCATATAAGCTGGAGTGATATCTGGCCAATAAGAGCGCTACAGCTTACAGTAGAAATCCTCTGTCATTGGAGGAGACTGGATAGAGGGAGGGGCGCAGAGAAGAGTGACAGACTGCGGTACAGAGCTGGTAACCTCAGTCTGTCCGGAAGTAGGGCGCAGGGCAATATTTACTCAATTAAATAATGGTGTTATAAAAAAAATTAAAATGTTATACCAGCTAGTTGCTACATAAACTATTTAGCCCAATGTATAGGGATGATAGATCCCCTTTAACCTTTTGAGTGCCAGTGGGGTACACAACACACTCCTTAATCCTTTGAGTGCCAGAGGAGTACACAACGCATTGCTTTGCAATGCGTTGTGTATCCCTCTGGCACTCAAAGGGTTCATTTTTTTTTTTTTTTTTTAATAATTAAACAAATTAACGGCTTGATGGAAGAGAGTATGCAATTCAGACATCTCAAGGATCCAGGGGTTAATAAAGAAAACATCCATGCAGTGTTATAGACCTTTGCTCCAATGCTGCGCTGTTAGTTTTCATCGACAATTTACAGATTGTCAGAAGGAGGATTCTTTAGAAACAGATTGCTGGCAGATTACATGACACATATTATAATGAGTTAGATCGAATTCAACAGCTGGATTCATTCTGAGTTCAGGGCTCTGCCAGATCTCAAATACAGAAACATGTGCTAAAAGATATTTTGATTATAAGAAAAAAAAATTACTTTTTAGAAGCTGCTGTTAGTATGTGTTCTGGAGGAAAATATCTCCCATTCGGAATAGGACATGTTATGGGTGTACTGTATCCCAATTTCATCTCATAGCAACAGATTTTGATCAAGGTTTTGCAGTGGCTGCCACTCCACGTGTCCACCCACAGCCACTCGGGTATCAGAAGGTTGTCCAGACTATATGTAGGAAGGTGGCAAAAAAAAAAATGATATAAAATTTAGCCAGCACTTTTATCGGATTTTCAAATGAAAGAGATGGTAATGATGTTTCACAAAAACAGCAGCTCCAATTAATCTTCATAGTATTTGTGCCATGGAGAGTGTTATTTCAGTACTGTCAGAGTTGTACTTCAAGAGTAATTGAATGATAAAGTATCCCCTCCCGCCCCTTTTACCTAGTGTAAGCCGCCTCCCCTCAGATGTGGAATCTGGTCTCTTGACCGGACAGATCACAGCAAGGGACAATCTTCTTACTGTGATCATAAGGATAACCCTGCCCCCTTGACAGGTTTTTCAGGTTTTTCCTTATGCTCATTGAAGATTGTCCCTCTCTGTGATCCATATGTCTTGCTGCTCTGAGTAAGCGCTATCTAAAGCATGAAACACGTTAGACTATTCAGGTCCTGTCAATATATTTTTTGTCCTGCTGTCCGGTAATATATTCATGCCACTTTTTATTTCTTTTTTTGTAATAAAGTACTATTTTATATATTCACGCCTGATTGCCTCTGGAGTGTCATCTGAATCTTTCTTGGAATATATGTGTGAGTGCAGGTTGGGAGAGGCCGCTGTGGCAGAGCACACACAGACTTAGGTGAGTCCACTTTTTTGTTTGGAAATTCATGTGGAGGCTTTACCTGAGGTTGAATTCCTGCTAGCGTTGTAGCACTGACCCCTGACTACATCTGCACTGAGGTGAGCAGTGTTACATCAGTAAAAGGGGCAGGAGGGGGATACTTTATCATTCAATTACTCTTGTACTACAACTCTATAAGTATTGAAACAACACTCTCCATGGCCCAAATACTATGAAGATTAATTGGCACTGCTTTTTTTGGTGAATCATTACTATCCCTTTAAATATAAAAAAAATATAAATATGTTGTAGGGTTTATCAGCTGGGTAGTCCCACTGCTGAAATATGTTTTATTCAGACATTATCACAGCTCAAACCTGAAATTGTTAAAGGAGCATTAAGCTTTTATATATGAAAAATACAAGTTGTAGGGTGTTTCCCGTTGAGTAAAATAACGGTACTCCAACTGTTGAGCGATGCATATTTCCAAAGTTATTACTTCTCTTCAAATCAAAAGTAACATCCCCTTACTTAGGCTAGAAACTTCTAATGTCCCCTATGAATTTTGCTCTTGTACCTTGATATGAGCTGACAAAGTACTGGATGTGATGTGAATGGAGGCGGCCATGACAGTTGCTGGGAGAACCGCAGGAAACAAAGTCCACTGACTGTACATGGTAATAAGGGCCAGAAGGGTGTCCTTAAAGGGTTAAGTAGGTCTATACACTTGACCTGCATGTCCGCCTCCATTGAGATGGCATCCAGAGCTGACTGAAGATATTATCTCTTGAACAAAGGAGCAAGGGGTCAAATTTGTAGGGGATTTTCTGGCCATGGTAAGGTAAATGGGTAGTGTTATTAGTGGCTGTTACTTCCCCTTTAATTAAAAAAAGAAATTACAGTTTGAGCTGTAGTAACTTGCTTTGCTCAGTAGGAAACATCCTACAATATATATTTTTATGATTACACTTTAACACAAAAGGGCAGCCGTTCTGGGACAATGCAGCTGCGCTGTATGAATCACATAAGAATTTCCCTTGGGTTAACCCTTTGAGTGCCAGAGTGGTATGCAACGCACTGCGTACCACTCTAGCCCTCAAAGGGTTAAAGGCGTGGTAAACTTTTTATGGAAAAACAAAACTAAAAAAAAAAAAAAAATATATATATATATATATATATATATATATATATATATATATATATAATACAAAGTTCGAGCCAGCGGCCTCAGCTGCTGCCCTGGAGCCGGGGGCAGTGGGCCATTCGGAGGCTCCCACTCTTGATCAGCAGTGCCATCGTTTGGGCAGTGTCTACTGCGCACTGCTCATGACTGCATCGTTCGGACAGTCTCTACTGCGCGCTGCTCATGACTGCATCGTTCGGACAGTCTCTACTGCGCGCTGCTCATGACTGCATTGTTCAGGCAGTCTCTACTGCACGCTGCTCATGACTGCATCGTTCGGGCAGTCTCTACTGCACGCTGCTCATGACTGCATCGTTCTGGCAGTCTGTACTGTGCACTGCTCATGACTGCATCGTTCAGGCAGTCTCTACTGCGCGCTGCTCATGACTGCATCGTTTGGGCAGTTTCTACTGCTCACGTGCGGTTACCCGCACAGGGAGCTTAGCATTCTAGCACGTTATGTTTTATATATATATATATATACATATATATATATATATATATATATATATATATATATATATACTAGAGCTTTTCCTTCTAAGTAGAACGAGGATATTCTTATTGCTGAGATGCATATTATTACATTAAAGGGATAGTAATGTTTCACATAAACATCAGCTCCAAATAATCTTCACAGCATTTGGGCCATGCAGAGTGTTATTTCAATACTGTCAGAGTTGTAGTTCAAGAGTAATTGAATGATAAAATATTCTCCTCCTGCCCCTTTTACCTATGTGGAATCTGGATGTGGAATCTGATCTCTTAACCAAACAGATCAGAACAAGGGACAATCTTCCGCCTTGACAGTTTTTTCCTTATGCTCACTAAAGAGTGTCCCTCTCTGTGATCCATCCGGACAGTCTTGCTGCTCTGAGGTGAGCAGTGTTACATCAGTAAAAGGGTTGGGAGGGGAATACTTTATCATTCAATTACTCTTGAACTACAACTCTGACAGTATTGAAATAGCACTCTCCATGGCCCAAATACTATGATGATTAATTGGAGCTGCTTATATTGTGAAACATTACTATCCCATTAACAGTGCCTTCTAGTAGTCAGATACCAATTGGTTATTGTGTTGCATTCTCTGGGAGACGTGAATCTCTAATTCTGAGTTACTTCCTGTCATTTATAACTATCACAAAGTAATTAAGCTGTAATTCACTTCCTGATCACTTGATCTGTTGTAACTTTTGAAAAAACTGATAGCGGTGGAAGAGCCCTTGTTTTGCTCTGCAGAAAATCCCCATAACATATAGGTTTTATTAAAAGAAAATTAACTGCTCCTTAAAATGGACCCATTGTGAAACATCCAGTGGGTTAATTTTATAATTATAAAGTTACTTCTCTTTTTTCTTTATACATATTCCCATCTGTATCTTGAAGCATTGCTTACTTGTCTATTTCACTACCACCTGTTTATAACATTTTATGATCTTACACTAATGTGAAAATGTCATCTTTAAATCAAATTTCCAGAGCTTTTCGTGTTGTTTTTTTTTTTCCTTTCTGTTAAAGGGATAGTAATACTTAAAATGTAAAAAAAAATATGTTGTAGAGTTTATCCCCCTGAGTAAAACAAGACTACTCCCACTGCTGAAAGGCGTTTCGTTCAAAAGTTATTAATTTTCAAAGTTGAATTTTTTAGGTGCAATATCACAGTGGCCTGAAATTGTACAGTGGCGCTGTTGCTACACCATCCTATGGACAGCTCTGGTCAGTTGACCATAAATCTCCATAGGATGGTGTAGCAACAGCGCCACTGTACAATTTCAGGCCACTGTGATACTGCACCTAAAAAATTCAACTTTGAAAATTAATAACTTTTGAATGAAACACCTTTCAGCAGTGGGAGTACTCTTGTTTTACTCAGGGGGATAAGCCCTACAACATATATTTTTTTACATTTTAAGTATTACTATCCCTTTAATTCTTTCAGTTGAAAAGTCTAAACCAGATGTTAAAAACCTGACTAGCAAACCTATTCCATGTGCCATAAGTATAAGCAATAAAATGGGGCAAGATATCAAAGTCATCTCTTTGTCATATTTATATGCACTAATGCGAATGTTTATTTATCCTCTGGGAACGGGGTAGTATTTAAACCCAGCTCCAAATTCAGTAATTGAATTCAATTGGAAGCATTACGTCACTGACAAGATTATGTCGATCAAACTCGTAAGTGGAAGCAAAAGATGTTTGATGAATTGTGAGCTTACAGAGAAAATAGATTTGTTCTTTAAGCTTTCCAAATCCTGCCCTCAGTGGGAGCCATCATCATTATTACGTTCCCCCTGTCATTTATTCCACCACCTTGAGGAAACCGCCTAAGAAGGTGGGGGGAGGGGAGTTTTGGATATGTGAGTAATTATTTATACAGGGATTATCAGAAAGGTTAGAGAACAATGACAGAGAGAGAGAGAAAGAGAGAGATCTACTCTTAAGAATCATGAAGTCTGGTTAGAGACATAGAAATATAATCCTGATCCATGGTTGGATCAGGCTACAGCCATAGAGAGAGCCCCAAACTATAGAATCATGGGAGGGGCTGGCTTAGGCCATAGAAACGTCCCCACCCTTCAGAATCATGGGCAGGGATAGATACAGCCAATAGAGAGAGAGATAACTGCCCTTTAGAATCATGGCTGGAACAGGCTACAGCTATAGAGAGAGACACACCCCTTTGAATCATGGGTGGGGTTGCCTTAGGCCATAGAGAGATTGCCCACCCTTTAGAATCATTGGCGGGATGACTACAGCCACTGAGAGAGAGAGAAAGAGAACTACCCTTTAGAATCATGGTTGGAACAGGCTACAGCCATGGAGAGAGACACATCCTTTAGAATCATGGTTTGGGGTGGCTTCAGCTACAGAGAGAGAGACCACCATCATTTTGAATCATGCTTTCGGCTGACTACAGCTAGAGAGAGAGAGAGAGAGAAAGAGAGAACCACCATTTAGAATAATGGGCTTGAGATGCTAGAGACAAAGAGAGCACTGGCCCTTACTATTATGGGCAGAGCTGGCTAGAGACATAGAGAGAAAAGAAAGGAAGATATCTGCCCTTTTGAATTATGAGTGATGCTGGTTAGAATAACAGAAGAGAATCCTGCCCTTTAGGTTCATGGTTTGGGTTGGCTACAGCCATCGAGAGAGACCGCCATCATTTGGAATCATGCTTTGGTCTGGCTACAGATAGAGAGACTAACCCTTTAGAAAAATGGGCTTTAGTAGCTAGAGACAGAGAGAGCACTAGCCTTTAGTATTATGGGGGGACCTGACTGGATACATAGAGAGAAAGGGAAAGAGCGATACCCACCCTTTTGAATCATGGGTGATGCTGGTTAGAGCCATAGAAGACAATCCTGCCCTTTAGAATCATGGGTGATGCTGGTTAGAGCCATAGAAGACAATCCTACCCTTTAGAATCATGGGTGATGCTGGTTAGAGCCATAGAAGACAATCCTGCCCTTTAGAATCATGGGTGATGCTGGTTAGAGCCATAGAAGACAATCCTACCCTTTAGAATCATGGGTGATGCTGGTTAGAGCCATAGAAGACAATCCTGCCCTTTAGAATCATGGGTGATGCTGGTTAGAGCCATAGAAGACAATCCTACCCTTTAGAATCATGGGTGATGCTGGTTAGAGCCATAGAAGACAATCCTGCCCTTTAGAATCATGGGTGATGCTGGTTAGAGGCATAGAAGACAATCCTGCCCTTTAGAATCATGGGTGATGCTGGTTAGAGCCATAGAAGACAATCCTGCCCTTTAGAATCATGGGTGATGCTGGTTAGAGGCATAGAAGACAATCCTGCCCTTTAGAATCATGGGTGATGCTGGTTAGAGCCATAGAAGACAATCCTGCCCTTTAGAATCATGGGTGATGCTGGTTAGAGCCATAGAAGACAATCCTGCCCTTTAGAATCATGGGTGATGCTGGTTAGAGTAATAGAAGACAATCCTGCCCTTTAGAATCATGGATGGGGATTAGTGTTGAGCGAGCATGCTCGGCCGATGCTCGGATCGGCTCGAGCATCGCTCTGCTCGGCACATGGCGGTACTCGTACGAGTACCGCATGTGCTCGCCCGCCATGTTCGGGTCTCCTCCCCGCACGTTTTGCGGCTGCTGCGCAGCCAATAAACGTGCAGGGAGGCTCTGACATCGGTGTAATGCCAGCAGCCATGTTGGCTGCTGGCATTACACTGATTGGCTGGCCAGAACCCGTGGTCAGGTGCTGTATAGCACCTGACCAGCGAGTTCGGCTCAGTCTGAGCCAGGGAGAGCTGAGGATAGGAAGGGAAAGGCAGTGTAGGGAGGAAAAAAACAAAAATTGTGAAAAAAAAAGAACCAAAAGTCCTTTTTAGGACTACTGTGTGTGGGGGCAGCAGGTTATTTGGTGTGGGGGGAAAAAAACAAAAAAAAAAAAAAAATATATATATATTCTGTTTAGTGTGCAAAGTTGCAGATTAGAGCACATTCTGTTTAGTGTGCACAGTTGCAGATTAGAGCACATTCTGTTTAGTGTGCAAAGTTGCAGATTAGAGCACATTCTGTTTAGTGTGCAAAGTTGCAGATTAGAGCACATTCTGTTTAGTGTGCAAAGTTGCAGATTAGAGCACATTCTGTTAAGTCTTCAAACTAAAATATCAAAGTCACGTATTCCATTCAGTGTGCGTCGCCGCAGTTTAGCAGCACATTCTGAGTACTGTGCAGAGTTGCAGAATAGGAAGAAATACTGTTAAGTCTTCAAACTAAAATATCAAAGTCACATATTCCATTCAGTGTGCTTCGCCGCAGTTTAGCAGCACATTCTGTGTACTGTGCAGAGTTGCAGAATAGGAAGAAATACTGTTAAGTCTTCAAACTCAAATATCAAAGTCACATATTCCATTCAGTGTGCTTCGCCGCAGTTTAGCAGCACATTCTGTGTACTGTGCAGAGTTGCAGAATAGGAAGAAATACTGTTAAGTCTTCAAACTAAAATATCAAAGTCACATATTCCATTCAGTGTGCTTCGCCGCAGTGTAGCAGCACATTCTGTGTACTGTGCAGAGTTGCAGAATAGGAAGAAATACTGTTAAGTCTTCAAACTCAAATATCAAAGTCACATATTCCATTCAGTGTGCTTCGCCGCAGTTTAGCAGCACATTCTGTGTACTGTGCAGAGTTGCAGAATAGGAAGAAATACTGTTAAGTCTTCAAACTAAAATATCAAAGTCACATATTCCATTCAGTGTGCTTCGCCGCAGTGTAGCAGCACATTCTGTGTACTGTGCAGAGTTGCAGAATAGGAAGAAATACTGTTAAGTCTTCAAACTCAAATATCAAAGTCACATATTCCATTCAGTGTGCTTCGCCGCAGTTTAGCAGCACATTCTGTGTACTGTGCAGAGTTGCAGAATAGGAAGAAATACTGTTAAGTTTTCAAACTCAAATATTAAAGTCACATATTCCATTCAGTGTGTTTCAACGCCGTTTAACAGCCTATTCTGTGTACTCTACAGAGTTGCAGAATAGTAAGAAATACTGTTAATTTTTCAAACTCAAATATCAAAGTCACATATTCCATTCAGTGTCTTTCACCGCCGTTTAACAGCCTATTCTGTGTACTCTGTACAGTTGCAGAATTATAAGAAATACTGTTAAGTTTTCAAACTCAAATATTAAAGTCACATATTCCATTCAGTGTCTTTCACCGCCGTTTAACAGCCTATTCTGTGTACTCTGTACAGTTCCAGAATTATAAGAAATACTGTTAAGTTTTCAAACTCAAATATTAAAGTCACATATTCCATTCAGTGTGTTTCAACGCCGTTTAACAGCCTATTCTGTGTACTCTGCAGAGTTGCAGAATAGTAAGAAATACTGTTAATTTTTCAAACTCAAATATTAAAGTCACATATTCCATTCAGTGTCTTTCACCGCCGTTTAACAGCCTATTCTGTGTACTCTGTACAGTTCCAGAATTATAAGAAATACTGTTAAGTTTTCAAACTCAAATATTAAAGTCACATATTCCATTCAGTGTCTTTCACCGCCGTTTAACAGCCTATTCTGTGTACTCTGTACAGTTCCAGAATTATAAGAAATACTGTTAAGTTTTCAAACTCAAATATTAAAGTCACATATTCCATTCAGTGTGTTTCAACGCCGTTTAACAGCCTATTCTGTGTACTCTGCAGAGTTGCAGAATAGTAAGAAATACTGTTAAGTTTTCAAACTCAAATATTAAAGTCACATATTCCATTCAGTGTCTTTCACCGCCGTTTAACAGCCTATTCTGTGTACTCTGTACAGTTCCAGAATTATAAGAAATACTGTTAAGTTTTCAAACTCAAATATTAAAGTCACATATTCCATTCAGTGTGTTTCAACGCCGTTTAACAGCCTATTCTGTGTACTCTGCAGAGTTGCAGAATAGTAAGAAATACTGTTAATTTTTCAAACTCAAATATTAAAGTCACATATTCCATTCAGTGTCTTTCACCGCCGTTTAACAGCCTATTCTGTGTACTCTGTACAGTTCCAGAATTATAAGAAATACTGTTAAGTTTTCAAACTCAAATATTAAAGTCACATATTCCATTCAGTGTCTTTCACCGCCGTTTAACAGCCTATTCTGTGTACTCTGTACAGTTCCAGAATTATAAGAAATACTGTTAAGTTTTCAAACTCAAATATTAAAGTCACATATTCCATTCAGTGTGTTTCAACGCCGTTTAACAGCCTATTCTGTGTACTCTGCAGAGTTGCAGAATAGTAAGAAATACTGTTAAGTTTTCAAACTCAAATATTAAAGTCACATATTCCATTCAGTGTGTTTCACCGCAGTTTAGCAGCCTATTCTGTGTACTCTGAACAGTTGCAGAATAGTAAGAAATACTGTTAAGTTTTCAAACTCAAATATTAAAGTCACATATTCCATTCAGTGTGTTTCACCGCCGTTTAGCAGCCTATTCTGTGTACTCTGCAGAGTTGCAGAATAGTAAGAAATACTGTTAATTTTTCAAACTCAAATATTAAAGTCACTTATTCCATTCAGTGTGTGTCACCGCAGTTTAGCAGCCTATTCTGTGTACTCTGCAGAGTTGCAGAATAGTAAGAAATACTGTTAATTTTTCAAACTCAAATATTAAAGTCACTTATTCCATTCAGTGTGTGTCACCGCAGTTTAGCAGCCTATTCTGTGTACTCTGCAGAGTTGCAGAATAGTAAGAAATACTGTTAAGTTTTCAAACTCAAATATTAAAGTCACATATTCCATTCAGTGTGTTTCACCGCCGTTTAGCAGCCTATTCTGTGTACTGTGCAGAGTTGCAGAATAATAAGAAATACTGTTAAGTTTTCAAACTCAAATATTAAAGTCACATATTCCATTCAGTGTGTTTCACCGCCGTTTAGCAGCCTATTCTGTGTACTCTGCAGAGTTGCAGAATAGTAAGAAATACTGTTAATTTTTCAAACTCAAATATTAAAGTCACTTATTCCATTCAGTGTGTGTCACCGCAGTTTAGCAGCCTATTCTGTGTACTCTGCAGAGTTGCAGAATAGTAAGAAATACTGTTAATTTTTCAAACTCAAATATTAAAGTCACTTATTCCATTCAGTGTGTGTCACCGCAGTTTAGCAGCCTATTCTGTGTACTCTGCAGAGTTGCAGAATAGTAAGAAATACTGTTAAGTTTTCAAACTCATATATATTAAAGTCATATATATCGTGTAAGATGAAGAAGGCGGGTAAAAAGGGACGGGGAAGTGGACGTGATCCTGAAAGTTCAGGGCGCGGGTCAGGACGCGGAGAAACTGTGCCTGGTGCCAGAGCACAAGAAAGAAAGACATCCACCATACCTAGCTTCATGTCTGATTTCACAGGGCGTCGCAGGACATCACTCTCGAGGTCCGACCAGTGCGAACAGGTGGTCGGTTGGATGACAGCTGATACTGCTTCCAGTCGGTTAAGCACCACCCTGTCTTCCACCAAGTCCACTCTCAGTAGCCAAGAGTCTGGTCAACATAATCCTCACTCTGATCATCCTTCCTCCCACCATACACGGTCTGGTCAAAGAAGTGATCCCACACTGGGATATAGTGATGAGCTCGTCTCATCACCAATCCTTCATTTGACCCTCTCTCCAAGCACGCTTGCAGAGGAACATGACATCTTGTGCCCTGATTCACAACCTCTAGAGGCTACCCAATCACAAGAAGATGACAGATGTGAACGGCATTTAAGGTCAAAGGAAGTAGTGGATGATGATGATGATGATGAGACACAGTTGCCATTAAATCAACCACTATTTCCTTCTCAAGACCTTGTTGAGGAGAATGTTATACAGTTGTCAATGACCGAGTATGTGGTGGGATCAAGACTTGAGGAGGATGATCAGAGTGAGGAAGTGGAGGAGGACTTGGTGGACGATGAGGTGACTGACCCCACCTGGGAAGGTGTAGAGCCGAGCGATGACAGCAGTCCTGAGGGTGAGCCATCTGCAGCACCGCAACAGGCTGGAAGAGGCAGTGGTGTGGCTACAGAAAGAAGGCGGACCGCACCAAACCGGCCCGCAAATGTTCCACGGAGCACCCCCTTGCGTAAATCTACCTTGCCAAGGGGTAGGTGTTCCGCGGTATGGCGTTTTTTTAAGGAAAGTGCGGACGACAAAAGATTTGTAGTTTGCAACCTGTGCCACACCAGAATGAGCCGAGGCATGAACACTAGAAACCTCACCACCACCAGCATGATCCGACACATGGCATCCAAGCACCGTAGTAAGTGGGAGGAACGCCTGGATCGCCCATCTGTGTCTGCAGGCCACACCACTGCCTCCTCTTCCCCTGTTTTCGGTGCCGGCCAATCGCCTGTCGAAGGCGCAGGCCCGCATACCTCCCGCCCTGCACCTGTAGCATCTGAAGCACCATCAGCGACCACATCCACTTCCCTGTCCCAGCACAGCGTCCAAATGTCGTTACCCCAGGCATTTGAGCGCAAGAGAAAATACCCAGCCACCCACCCACAGGCCATAGCACTAACCTCACACCTTTCAAAATTACTGGCCATCGAAATGCTGCCATTTAGGCTTGTGGACACTGAGACCTTCCGCAGCCTGATGGCAGCAGCTGTCCCTCGGTACGCGGTCCCCAGCCGCCACTACTTTTCCCGGTGTGCCATCCCCGCATTACACCACCATGTGTCCCGTAACATCACCCGTGCCCTGACCAACGCAGTTACTGGGAAGGTCCACTTAACGACTGACACATGGACAAGTGCTTGTGGCCAGGGACGCTACATTTCCCTGACGGCACACTGGGTGAATGTCGTGGAGGCTGGGAGCGACTCGGACCCTGGGATGGCACGGGTGCTACCCACGCCGAGGATTGCGGGCCCTACCTCCATCAGGGTTTCCACCAGCACCTACGTTATTGGCTCCTCCTCCTCCGTTTCCACCTCCGAATTCTCTACACACACCGCCACTCCCCCATCAGCCAGTAGCTGGAAGCAGTGTAGCACTGCAGTGGGGAAGCGTCAACAGGCCGTGCTGAAGCTGATCTGCCTTGGGGACAAACAGCACACGGCCTCAGAGCTGTTGCAGGGGATTAGTCACCAGACCGAGCAGTGGCTCTCGCCACTCAACCTGCAAGCAGGCATGGTTGTGTGTGATAATGGGCGTAACTTGGTGGCGGCTTTGGAGCTCGGCAAGCTCACACACGTACCATGCCTAGCGCATGTATTTAATTTAGTGGTGCAGCGATTTCTAAAAACCTACCCCAATGTGCATGATCTCTTGACCAAGGTGCGCCGCGTGTGTGCACATTTCCGTAAGTCATCTACAGCTTCGGCCGGCCTGTTGAAGCTGCAGCAGCGCTTACAATTGCCAGCTCACCGGCTGCTGTGTGACGTGAGCACGCGCTGGAACTCCACCTTCCACATGTTGGCCCGGCTTTGTGAGCAGCAGAGGGCAGTAGTGGAGTACCAGCTGTTACACGGTCGTCGCCTCTCCGTTCAACTTCCTGTAATCAGAAGTGAGGAGTGGGAATGGATGTCAGACCTCTGCGAGGTTTTACGCAATTTTGAGGAATCGACACAGATGGTGAGCGGCGATAACGCTATTATCAGTGTAACCATCCCACTTCTGTGTCTACTGAAACGCTCGCTGCTCACAATTAAAACCGACGCTTTGCATGTGGAAGAGGTGGAAATGGGGGAGGAAGAGCTTACACAAGGTGATAGCCAGAGCACCCTCACTTCGTCTTCTCAGCGACAATTGGAGGAGGCGGAGGAGGAGGAGGAGGAGGAGGAGGAGGAGGAAGACACGGTTGCCTCCGCTACAGAGGGTAGCCATGGAACTTTAGTTCCATCTCTTCAGCGTGGGTGGGCAGAAGAGGAGGAAGAGGATGAGGATATTGAGAGTCAGCCTCCTGGTGAGGACAGCGAAATCTTGACTGTTGGTACTCTGGCACACATGGCTGACTTTATGTTAGGCTGCCTTTCCCGTGACCCACGCGTTGTACGCATTTTAGACAACACGGATTACTGGGTGTTCACCCTTCTGGACCCCCGCTACAAAGAGAATTTCTCATCTCTCATTCCTCCGGTGGAGAGGACAAGCAAAATGGTGCAATACCAGAAGGTTCTTGTTGAAAAATTGCTCCAAAATTTTCCATCTGACAACGCTGGCGGCAGAGTACGTGCTACCTTGGCCAACAGAGAAGGGGAGAAAAGGGGAGCACACAGCAGTTCCGAGAAAGGCAGGGCAACACTCTCCAAGGCGTGGGACACCTTCATGACACCCCGCCAGCACCCTCACCCTGATGCGCAGCCTAGTGTCACAAGGAGGGAAAAGTTTTGGAAGATGGTGAAGGAGTACGTAGCAGACCGTGTCAGCGTCCTCAATGATCCCTCTGTGCCTTACAACTACTGGGTGTCCAAGCTGGACACGTGGTATGAACTGGCACTCTACGCCTTGGAGGTGCTGGCCTGCCCTGCCGCCAGCGTTCTGTCTGAGCGGGTATTTAGTGCTGCTGGTGGCATCATAACAGATAAGCGTATCCGCCTTTCCACCGACAATGCTGATAGGTTGACACTTATAAAAATGAACAAGGCCTGGATTTCCCCTGACTTCTCCACTCCACTGGAGGAAAGCCCCGGGGGAACATAAACTCACTTTATATATGTTATTTACAATGATGGGAATACTCTGTATTCCCATTCACCCCTTCCACCCAAAAAACGGGTATATGGTTGACTCTTAATCTTCTCATCCTCCTCCTCCTCTTCCATATGCCCTGTGCTATAATTTTTATATAGGGCCAGCTCACCAGCGTGCCCTGGGATATAATTTTTATATAGGGCCAGCTCACCAGCGGGCCCTGTGATATAATTTTTATATAGGGCCAGCTCACCAGCGGGCCCTGTTTGCCAATTTTTATATAGGTCAGCTCACCAGCGGGCCTTCTCATATAATGTTTTATTGGGTCAGCTCTCTAGCGGGCCCTCTCATATAATGTTTTATAGCGTCAGCTCACTAGCGGGCCTTCGCATATAATGTTTAGGATGGTCAGCTCTGCAGCAGACCCTCACCCATAATGTTTTAGATGGTCAGCTCAGCGCACGTTTCCATCTTAATCATGGCCTCAGTTCTGAAAATCAAGGAAATTTTTGGGAGAATTTGCCTCTGCGCACGTTTCCCTCTTAATCATGGCCTCAGTTCTGAAAATCAAGGAAATTTTTGGGAGAATTTGCCTCTGCGCACGTTTCCCTCTTAATCATGGCCTCAGTTCTGAAAATCAAGGAAATTTTTGGGATAATTTGCCTCTGCGCACGTTTCCCTCTTAATCATGGCCTCAGTTCTGAAAATCAAGGAAATTTTTGGGATAATTTGCAGATGATATACAAGTAAATATACAGCAAATATTGTTTGGTAACAATTTTTCGCCTAAAGTCGTTTTTATTTTCCTTTTTGTGTGTTTTATGGTCAGTCTGTAAAAATGGCGTACTACGGGCGAAAGATCGTTCCCAGCAGCGATGTTGGAGTCCAAGGTGCATCCAGACATCCTCCCTATGCTGTCCCTGAACCATTTCTGTAGTGTTTCCATCTTTTTCTGCCCTTTTCCTATGGACCAGGCACCCTCCCCTCATCAGAGCAGGGGGTGCCTGGTGTAATGCTCGAGTCCTCCCATTGACTTCAATGGGGCTCGGGTGCTCGGCCGAGCACTCGAGCCTCAGGGGGTGCTCGGTCAGAGCACCCGAACATCCGAGCATTGGGGTGCTCGCTCATCACTAATGGGGATGTCTACAGCCGTAGGGAGCCTTGCCCTTTCATAGATATATGTATATCTAGAAAGAGAGAACCCCACCATTTAGAACCATGAGCCTGAGTGTCGAGGGTCATAGATCAAGATGCCATTGACCTTTAGAATCTCGGCAGGGCTGGCTAGAGTAATAGAGAGAGAGAGAGAGAGTCCTGCCCTTTTATAATCATGGGAAGGGTTAGAAAGAACCATAGAGAGAGACCTTTAATATCAATGATGGGGCTGGCTTCAGTCATAAAGAGAGAGAGAGAGTCCTGCCTATTTTACTAGAAGCATAAAAAATGTAAAACTCAACACTTAACTGCTCTAAACGTCTCCAATGCATGGCTTTGCATCCAAACACTTTAGCTTCCAAGGTTAGCTTCCAAGGGGATTAATAATTGTCAATAAGAGGCTAAATAAACCAGCTACCCATAAACCAGGCCTTACCTGGGGCAGAGCATTAGGATTGTTCCAGCCTCATTCTCATCTCAGAATGTGGTTGTGGCCAGTGCAACTGAGTCACAGCCAATCAATGCATAGCAGTCTAGTCCAGGGTGGAGCAACCAGCTGTTGTGGACTACATTTCTCATCACCCCTGGCCAGTTGATGGCTGGTTGAGAATTATAGGAGTTGTAATGCACAATAACTAGAGGGTCTCATATTACCCAAGCCTGCCCTGGGCCGTTAGTTGCCTACTTTGCCTAATAGGAAGTTAAGCTCAGTGCATCACGGCTCATGATGGACAATACAAGACTGGGGAATCCCTGTGATTTCTGATAGTTGAGCAAAATTATCAAAAAAGATGAAGTCCAATACAACTACATTGTGGGCCTGATTAATCAAATTAAAGAGGTACAATTCTGGGGCAAACCAACTGTACCATCAGGGTGAAATGAATATCCCCATTGACTTAAAGGAGCATTCAACTTTTGTTATGAAAAATATGTATTGGCTGACTTTTCCTGTTGAGTAAAATAATGGTACTCCCACTTTCTAGCTATTACAGTTTAAACTTGTGTTTTTTTTTATTTACATTAACAGTGACCTTTAGTGGTCATATTCTAATGATTTATTCTGTTGGGTCACTTCCTGTCACTTAGAACTATCAAGAAGTAAATACTCTGTAAATTCCCTTCCTGATTATTTGAACTGTTATAACGTTTGAATAAAAAACAACTTTATACCAGGAAAAGCACTAAAATATATAGATTTTCATAAAAAAAAGTTTACTGATCCTTTAAATGTGGCTTTTTAAACCTTAGCGTGCCAGAGGGGTATCCAGCATATTGCTTTGCAAAGTATTGGATACTCCATGGTACTCGAAGGGTTAAGCCCATGAATGCTAGAGGTGATTTGAACTCCTTCAGTAATAGAGATCTCCAATGCACCGAAAAATAATTCATAGATATTTCTGTAACATTTAAGGCAGGCAAGAATTCCCCACAAGCCCTAAGAAGGGGAATCATGTCAGAGCTGTGGGGGGATCGGTAAAGTGGCCCATGATTGGTGGGGTCCTTTGAGTGGTAATAAAGGGGTGGGGAGTCTGAATTAATAAAAGGGAGTTTACCTGTATCGTCACTTCCTTTTGGGAAGTGGATCCAAGAAGAATCGGCCCTCCCTCCCTCCCTGTATTTGGAGTTTATTGTATGGAGGTGTTTTGTTTGTGTTTGGTTTCAGGTCTTAAAGGCACCTGAGTTTTTTTACATAGTAACATAGTAATTTAGGTTGAAAAAAGACTTGCGTCCATCTAGTTCAACCCTTTTCCTATTCCTGTTTACTATCGTTGATCCAAAAGAAGGCAAAAAAAACCCTCAATATAGCAATTTAAAATTCTGTCTTGAATGGGGGGAGGGTTCCTTCTTGATTCCAAATGGCAATCAGATTTCTCCCTGGATCAACAAGCCCTAACTAAATATTAACCCATTTTTTGTTTTGTCGTCACAGCTTTTTCGCTTTGGGCCCTTGCCAATAAGAAAAATGGTACATCAGTTGTTGGGAATATATCATTAACAGGTGGATGTCAGGCCAGCGGCCTTGGGACATGAAGCACCTGGACCACAGTCGCGGGTTGTAGGCACCGCCCCCCATTGAGCTGCAAAACCAGCTAATGGGGTGTGGTGGGACAGGGAAAAAGATGGGCTGATCCTTGGCTCAGTAGGGTGCGGCATAAGAATTATTCCTAGCAGTTTGGCTTGAAGTTGTGTTGGTTGTATTATGTTAAGAGGTTAATAACGCTGTGGCCTGGTTTCATCCATATATAAGTTGTGTCTTCATTTGATCTATCCCACATGCCCTTCACCATAGCTGGAAACTCTCTAGTTTTGCCCCGGAGACTCTGGTTTTGACTCTGCCTTACCGGGTCTCAGGGGCAGAGTCTGATTGTCCGGATGTGGGGAGTTTCTGATGAAATTCTGCCCACATGTGCAGAGTTCCCCACAAGAAACTAAGAAGGGGAATCATGTCTGGGCTGAGGGGTCTAAGTAAGGCCCCTTGTTATTGGTTGGGGAAAAGAAGTTGAGGGAAGGGAATGGGAGGGACAGCTATAAATATGTCTTACCAGTCACTTCCTCTTCTGGATCCAGTGGAAATCTGCCCGCCCTCCCTCCCTATTTGTCTGGGGTTTTTGGGTGGAGGTTCCTCACTGTTCAGGTCGTAAGAGCCCCTGTAGGGGTTTGGTTCTTGTCACAGCTGTTGGCACTTTGGGCCCTTTCCAAGGGGTACAATGGTAAACAACTGTGTGGTATATATATTGTAACAGGAAGATGTTAGGCCAGCGGCCTAGGTAAACATCCGGACCACGGTTGTAGGTTCTGGTCATCGACCCCATTGAGATGCACAGACCAGATAATGTGGTGTTGTGAGGTGGAGTTTAAAAGGGGCTGAGTTTTACGTTCAGTAGGGGTGGGGACATAGGATTATGTCCCAGATTCTTGGCGAGGGTTCATAAACTGGTTGTTGTATGGAAGTTGTTAATTAAATAAAGCTGTGGCCTGTTTTACATCCATATTATGGTCTGTGTGTCTTACTTGGATCATGCCCAAGACACGTCTCCCACCATGTTTCACCCACTCCCCACCCTCTTTTCCTCATTCCCCAGTCTATTAGGGCTATTTTTTAAATGCTTTACAAGTCTTGCCCCCCAACTCACGATTAAGCCACGCCCTTTTATGACACAAATCTCTTCACTTCTATTATCTTAGCAGCACCAGGGGATTCCCCTTTGGAGAACCCAAACAAGAACGCTCCCAGGTATGCCCTTCACATGTCAAATTGACAGCTCTGGGGCTGCATGTGGGCCCCCTAGATAATAAAATGTGTCCCCCGATGTTTTGTGTTTCTCTCTGGCATGCAAAGGGTTACTGAAAAAATGTAAATAAAGGATTCAAGGAATTGAAAATGTTCAGACTGCAGAAACCGTACGTAATAAAATACATTTCCTTTCCTGTTGTTTGACGGATATCTTATGTGTAAAGGTACAATCTCTCATCCTCCCTAAGAATTTCCAAGGACAACTGAGTCAGGGATTTCAAATCCAGTTTTCTTTTCAGGAGCGTAGGGGGACCCCATACTATTATTTGGGTTCTTTGACTTATTGTGCCCTGGGAACGCAGTCAGAGAATGTAACGACTGCTTCTTGGGAGTTTGTGATTTCAATACATTATGTTCCACTGAGAACACCAAACAGTGCTTTGATTTGGGAAATATTAGATACAAGGAGCTGTTTTTAACTCCTCAGCTGGGAACAACCTGCATGTGAGTTGATGAGCTAAATAACAGTACACATACGTAACTCCTTGTACACCAGAGAGATCTGCGATTAGTTGGAGACTCATCAATACTACGAACAGGGCCGGATTTCCCAATAGACAGAGTAGGTAACTGCCTAGAATTCCAAATTTTGAGGGGTGGTGCCTCAGCTGTGCCAGCCACACCTACATTCTGACTTGTGGGTGTGGCAAGATCTTAGTGTACCTGCACCAGTTTGTATCCTTTTACAAGCTATTATTTAACCCCTTGGATGCTTCGCAATGCGTTGGAGACCTCTTGAGCAATCACCGGGTTAATTCCTTTTTTTATTGTCCTTGTTTGTTGCAGGCCAAGGGTATTTACTGTGCTAGGAAATAGTGGATGGGACTGGAGTCAGGTGAGGAGTGGGTGTGTGGTCATGGGTGGAGCTAAGGGCACCTTAATCCTTTGAGTGCCAGAGGGGTACGCAACGCATTGAGGAGCAATGCGTTGCGTACCCCTCTGGCACTCAAAGGGTTAAGTTCCTTGCCTAAGGATGCCTTGGATTTTCATACAGCCCTGACCATGAGGGGTTAACATTTTGAGTGCCAGAGGTTTATGCAACACATTGTGTTGGTTACTCCCTGGTACTCAAAGGGTTAAATTAACTTTTAATCGCAACTTAAACTTTTTTTCTTCTATACGTGTAAAAATTAATCACATTATGGGATAAAATGACATGAACTGGTTAATTGCAATTAAAGCAACAGTAGATGTATTATTATCAAAAAATACACATAAACGCACTCTCAAACAGATATACTCACACATATACGTCATACACACTCAACTAGGAACAAGCCAGCAGGGGCAATTACTAGGCTTTACAAGACCAAGGGTGCAATCTTTCTTAGCTCACAAAAACCAGAGACAGAAGAAATATCCTGAAGAACACCACACTGATGCTGTCCAGACCACAGTCCAGTCACAAAGTGCCAGCCAATCTCTCTGTGAGCGAGTGAAGTATCTAGTACATTCTTGGGTCTCATCAGTGATGTGCAGCTGTTCTTTCTTGCCACATGTGAATAAGAGGTCCATGTCTGGATCGCTCCATAACACTTGTGCAGGCCAACCTCAAGAGTCATTTGCATATACAAAGCAATGGTCGGAGATGTTTGGTTAGGAATAAACCTGGCACAGTATATAGCAGGCTTAATAGGACTAGTATCCTACCCAAGATGCAGTTTGTTTTAGCTTACAAGTTTAAAGGGATAGTAATGTTTCACAATAAAAGCAGCTCAAATTAATCATCATAGTATTTGGGTCACGGAGAGTGTTATTTCAATACTGTCAGAGTTGTAGTTCAGGAGTAATTGAATGATAAAATATCCCCCTCCCTCCCCTTTTACTTAGTGTAAGTCACCTCCCCTCAGATGTGGAATCTGGTCACTTGACGAACAGCTCACAGCAAGGGACAATCTTCTTACTGTGATCATAAGAAAAACTGTTTCTTCAGTTTTTTCCTTATAATCACTGAAGATTGTCCCTCTCTTAGATCCATCCGGACAGTCTTGCTGCTCTGAGGTGAGCAGTGTTACATCAGTAAAAGGGGTGGGAGGGGGATACTTTATCATTCAATTACTCTTGAACTACAACTCTGACAGTATTGAAATAACACTCTCCATGGCCCAAATACTATGAAGATTAATTGGAGCTGCTTTTATTGTGAAACATTACTATCCATTTAAATATCCTGAAGCACATCATACTGGTCCAAGAAGACTGAAACACGTCTGTGGTCAGCTGCTTCTCTCATTCAGAGAAGAACTGCCTGTGAGTTTGTGGCTGGACGGTGATCTGGGCAGGATCATTAAAGGGATAGTAATACTTCATTTTAACTTTATTTTATTTTGTAGGCATTAAAAAAACATGAAGAATGATATAAGTCTTATCTCTGAAACCTTTATGGTTTAAGAGATATTCACAAACAAAGTATCCCCCCCCTGTTCAACCAGATCAGAAGGGAGATGCCCAGGTAGACTGCAGAGAGGGACAATCTTCAATTAAGATAATGGAAAAAGCTGAAAAACTTGTCAAGGGGGGAAGGGCTTTCATTGTTTTCATACAAAGAAAATTGTCCCCTTCTGTTATCTGTACTGTCATACAACCAGACTCACATCTGAGAAGAGATGGCTTACACTAGGAAAAAGGGGCGGGGAGGGGAACTTTGCTTGTGAATATCTCATAAACCATAAAGGTTTGAGAGATAAGACTTATATCATTCTTCATGTTTTTTTTAATGCCTACAAAATAAAATAAAGTTAAAACGAAGTGTTACTATCCCTTTAAGGGAGCTTCAGTGTATATTTTTCTCTCCGTATGGCACTTGTGAGCTAAAAGTGATTGCACCCGGAATAGGATGCCAGTGCTACAGTACATGCTATATCCATTTTAGCCCCAGAAACTTATGCAACACATTGCTGCCATTCGAAGGGATGTACCGCTGCCATTTCTAGCTGATAATCTCTGAGGTTTGATTTGAATATGCAATTAACCTGTGGCTTTCGTCTCCCTACAAAATATGAGGGGAATCCAGAAGCGGACTTCTTGCTCACAAGTGCCTAGAGAGAACAACTGCACCTCACTGACGAGGCCCAAGAATGCTGAAATGTACATCTAGGGTTAGATACTTCCTCATCCAGAGTGGAATTGTCTGGCATTCCATGACTGAACTGTCATGTGGGTAGGATCAATATGATGGTCTTCAGGATATTTATGTTTTGTGCATGGTATCTGTGAGATCAAAAAAAGACTGCACCCTGGATATATGCCAGTCCTATAGAGCATGCTATATACCCTGATATAGATAGATAGATAGATAGATAGATAGATAGATAGATAGATAGATAGATAGATAGATAGATAGATATTAGATTTGTGTAGCACCATTAGTGTGCACAACACTTTACAGTTTAATCCTTTGAGTGCCAGAGGGGAACGCAACGCATTGCTTTGCAGTGAGTTGCGTACCGCTCTGGCACTCAAAGGGATAAGGGTTTAGTGCGACAGGAGCTTAGCAAAGTGAAATGTATGTATTGAAAGTTATTGCAGCTCAAACTTTATTTATATGAAAAAGTTTGCTGCTCCTTTAGAGCCAAGTAATTCAAAGCAAATTATGGTTTGAGAGATAATCGCTCCTAAAGTTGCCCTCTCCCTCCCCTTCCCCGAAGTCAGCGCTGTAGCTGACTGAAGGGAAATCCAGTCTTATGATTATCAGGCAGCTCTGCAGCACAGCCGAGATCTCGTTAATAAAAAAAAAAATATTTCACTAAAACGGTCTTCTACGTGTGCTTGCAAACCAAGCACAAACCAAGCACACGTAGAAGACCATTTCAGTGAAAGATTTCTTTTTTATTAACTCTATCACGGCTGTGCTGGAGAGCCGCCTGACAGTCATACGACAGGCTTCCCTTCAGCCAGCTAGAACGCTGACTATGGGGAAGGGGGAGGGAGAGGGCAACTTTAGGAGCGATTATCTCTCAAACCATAAAGGTTTGAGAGATGACACTGGGGGCAATACATTTATTTTTAATATGACTTTAATATACTGATTAGTAATTATTAAATATTACTATCCTTTTAAATTTACACGAAAAAAATTAAGACTGTTTTAGTAGTATTCGATATGTAGCTTAACTGTTTATGCTGTTATACATAAGTGACACATCCACTTTAAATAGTTCTTAACCCTCCCCCCCGATAGGTGCATAGAGCTCAGACTGACCACACATGTACATGCTGTAAGTGGATGATATTTAAGAAACAGTTTCCTATTATTTTTTAGACAACGGATATGTCAGTTATACTCTTCAGCTGTGCCAAGGAACTTGACGATGGGTATGTATTATTAGACAGCAGAAAATAGAGATCTTCTGAGACTGAGGGATGCTAAATATTTCAATCATATGATGATGAAACCAGTGAGCTGCTTATAGAAAATGAAGCCTTGGTCTTATGTGAACTGATTTCTAGAGTGTCAGAGAGCTCTGCCAAATACCGAGGTTCATTTCTGCTGCGTCTAAAGAGAAAGGTATCGGAATAATGGGAGCTTTTCTCATATCACTCATTTGGAAGTAGATTTCATCATTGCACAGCTTTCCGGTGGTGATGTACTACGGTGGATTTAGCCATTTCTCAGGCAAACCAGCGACACTATAGAAGATAAGTAAAAGTATCCATTAATTTAAAGGGATAGTAATTAGTGTTGAGCGAGCGTGCTCGGCCGATGCTCGGATCGGCTCGAGCATCGCTCTGCTCGGCACATGGCGGTACTCGTCGAGTACCGCCATGTGCTCGCCCGCCATGTTCGGGTGGCGGGGATCTGTGCCGGAAGAGGCACAGATCTGAAGACGCTCCGCTGGACCACCAGGGACTGGAGGTACGGGGGCATTGCGGAGATGAAGGGGGCATTGCGGAGATGAAGGGGGACATTGTGGAAGAGGGGCATAGCGGAGATGAAGGGGGACATTGTGGAAGAGGGGCATAGACTCTATGCCCCTCTTCCACAATGTCCCCCTTCATCTCCGCTATGCCCCTCTTCCACAATGTCCCCCTTCATCTCCGCTATGCCCCTCTTCCACAATGTCCCCCTTCATCTCCTCTATGCCCCTCTTCCACAATGTCCCCCTTCATCTCCGCTATGCCCCTCTTCCACAATGTCCCCCTTCATCTCCGCTATGCCCCTCTTCCACAATGTCCCCCTTCATCTCCTCTATGCCCCTCTTCCACAATGTCCCCCTTCATCTCCGCTATGCCCCTCTTCCACAATGTCCCCCTTCATCTCCGCTATGCCCCTCTTCCACAATGTCCCCCTTCATCTCCTCTATGCCATAGAGGAGATGAAGGGGGACATTGTGGAAGAGGGGCATAGCGGAGATGAAGGGGGACATTGTGGAAGAGGGGCATAGCGGAGATGAAGGGGGACATTGTGGAAGAGGGGCATAGAGGAGATGAAGGGGGACATTGTGGAAGAGGGGCATAGCGGAGATGAAGGGGGACATTGTGGAAGAGGGGCATAGCGGAGATGAAGGGGGACATTGTGGAAGAGGGGCATAGAGGAGATGAAGGGGGACATTGTGGAAGAGGGGCATAGCGGAGATGAAGGGGGACATTGTGGAAGAGGGGCATAGCGGAGATGAAGGGGGCATAGCGGAGATGAAGGGGGACATTGCGGAGATGAAGGGGGCATTCAGAGATGAAGGGGGCATAGCGGAGATGAAGGGGGGCATTGACCAGGCACCCTCCCCTCATCAGAGCAGGGGGTGCCTGGTGTAATGCTCGTGTCGCCCCATTCATTTGAATGGGGCTCGGGTGCTCGGCCGAGCACTCGAGCCTCAGGGGGTGCTCGGTCAGAGCACCCGAGCACCCGAGCATCGGGGTGCTCGCTCAACACTAATAGTAATGTTTCATAATAAAACCAGCTCTAATTAACCATCATAGTATTTGGACTTTGGAGAGTGTTATTTAATACTGTCAGAGTTGTAGTTCAAGAGTAATTCAATGATAAAGTATCCCCCTCCCGCCCCTTTTACTGATGTAACACTGCTCAGCCAGATCAGAAGGGAGGTGCCCAGATAGACTGCAGAGAGGGACAACCTTCAATTAAGATAAGGGAAAAACCTGAAAAACTTGTCAAGGGGGGCAGGACTTTCATTGTTCTCATAGGAAGAAGATTGTCCCCTTCTGTTATCTGTCTGGTCTATGGACTGCATTCCACATCTGAGAAGAGATGGCTTACACTAGGTAAAAGGGGCGGGAGGGGAAACTTTGCTTGTGAATATCTCTCAAACCATAAACCATAACCGTTTCAAAATGTCAGAAAATCCAATGAAATGCGCCTACTCATACAGCTACGCACTCCGTGCCTACCTGCCTGTGGATGGACATATGACAATTCCACTGCAGCCGTCTTCTGCTTCCTGTGGTGGAACATGAGACTTTAGCAGGTCTTACACTATCCAGAAGTGCTTAGTGTCATTCAGCCTTCCTTCAGCAGGACAGGAACAAAACCCCCTTTACTGCGTTCCTCTCCCTGCCAGACTGACACTGAAGATCTGAGGGCTGTGGCGTAACAATAGGGGTCACAGGTCCGTCACTCCAGGGGCCCGGCCGCCTCCTGTGACCTCCCTCCCAGAGCCATGGACCTCTACCTGCTCAGCTCTCCCTGGTCGGCACTCTAGCGACAGTTGGGGCAATTTGTAGAGGAGGACATTGGGGGCAATGTGGAGAGATGGGGGCAATGTGGATAGGTGGACACTGGGGGCAAAGTCGAGATGCCCAATGGGGGCAATGTGGTTAGGGTGCCCATGGCAAAAGGGTGACTTTCAGTGGAGAGTTGGGGACAATGTGGGGAGTTGGGGGCAATGTGGAGAGTTGGGGACAATGTGGAGAGGAGGACATTGGGGGCAATGTGGAGTGTTGGGGGCAATTTGGAGAGGAGGACATTGGGGGCAATGTGGAGAGTTGGGGGCAATGTGGAGTAGAGGACATTGGGGGCAATGTGGAGAGTTGGGGGCAATGTGGAGAGGAGGACATTGGGGACAATGTGGAGAGGAAGACATTGGGGGCAATGTGGAGAGTTGGGGTCAATGTGGAGAGGTGGACATTGGGGGCAATGTGGAAAGTTGGGAGCAATGTGCAGAGGAGGACATTGGGGGCAATGTGGAGAGTTGGGGCAATGTGGAGAGGAGGACATTGGGGGCAATGTGGAGAGGAGGACATTGGGGGCAATGTGGAGAGTTGGGGGCAATGTGGAGAGGTGGACATTGGGGGCAATGTGGAGAGTCGGGGGCAATGTGGAGAGGAGGACATTGGGGGCAATGTGGAGAGTTGGGAGCAATGTGGAGAGGAGGACATTGGGGGCAATGTGGAAAGTTGGGGACAATGTGGAGAGGAGGACATTGGGGGCAATGTGGAGAGTTGGGGACAATGTGGAGAGGAGGACATTGGGGCAATGTGGAGAGTTGGGGCAATGTGGAGAGGAGGACATTGGGGGCAATGTGGAGAGTTGGGGGCAATGTGGAGAGGTGGACATTGGGGCAATGTGGAGAGTTGGGGGCAATGTGGAAAGGAGGACATACGGGGCAATGTGGAGTGTTGGGGGCAATTTGGAGAGGAGGACATTGGGGGCAATGTGGAGAGTTGGGGGCAATGTGGAGTAGAGGACATTGGGGGCAATGTGGAGAGTTGGAGTCAATGTGGAGAGGAGGACATTGGGGACAATGTGGAGAGGAGGACATTGGGGACAATGTGGAGAGGAAGACATTGGGGGCAATGTGGAGAGTTGGGGTCAATGTGGAGAGGTGGACATTGGGGGCAATGTGGAAAGTTGGGAGCAATGTGGAGAGGAGGACATTGGGGGCAATGTGGAGAGTTGGGAGCAATGTGGAGAGGAGGACATTGGGGGCAATGTGGAGAGTTGGGGACAATGTGGAGAGGAGGACATTGGGGCAATGTGGAGAGTTGGGGCAATGTGGAGAGGAGGACATTGGGGGCAATGTGGAGAGGAGGACATTGGAGGCAATGTGGAGAGTTGGGGGCAATGTGGAGAGGAGGACATTGGGGGCAATGTGGAGAGTTGGGAGCAATGTGGAGAGGAGGACATTGGGGGCAATGTGGAAAGTTTGGGACAATGTGGAGAGGAGGACATTGGGTTCAATGTGGAGAGGAGTACATTGGGGAAATGTGGAGAGTTGAGGGCAATGTGGAGAGGAGGTTATTGGGGACAATGTGGAGAGTTGGGAGCAATGTGGAGAGGAGGACATTGGGGCAATGTGAAGAGGTGTACATTGGGGGCAATGTGGAGAGTTGGGGGCAATGTAGAGAGGAGGACATTGGGGCAATGTGGAGAGGTGTACATTGGGGGCAATGTGGAGAGTTGGGAGCAATGTGGAGAGGAGGACATTGGGGGCAATGTGGAGAGGAGGACATTGGGGGCAACATGGAGATACCAAATGGGGGCAATGTAGTCAGGGTGCCCATGGCAATTTTTGCACCAGGGCCCGTTGACTTCAAGTTACTCCTCTTTCAGTGGCAGCGAGAGCACAGAAATTGAAAATCTATGGGACTATAAGACCATTCAGCTGCACGGTATCATTTTGAATTGTCACCCACTAATGGGAGACCAACAAAACGGTGCAATAACAATGTTGCATGGTTGAAAAGGGCAACATTCTGTCGAGTAACCAGGTGACATAGCTGTATGCAATGATGGGGAGAGGGGAAGTAGTTAAGAAAAAAATTAACCGTTTTGTTACCACTGACGTGCACCTCCGTCTGGCTCCAGCTGTATAGCACACACCATTCATGCTATGTACACGGGATATTTTTAATGCGCTGTAGGTGACAAATGAGAGAAGTGCTTATTCAGCATACACTTGTCTACAAGCACTGCTCTTAAAAATATCACTCTTAAATAGCATGAATGGTAACACGAGTGTCAGTCTGGGGTGCGCTATACAGCTGGAGCTAGCGCACGTCAATGGTAACAAGACAGTTAATTTTTTCTTTACCCCTTCGCCTCTCTGCCTCATTGCATACAGCTATTTCGCCTGGTCACTCGACATTCTGATGTATCAACATAATAATGTTGCCCTTTTCAACCAGGCGACATTGTTATCACACTGTTTTGTTGGTTGCCCATTAGTGGGCAACAATTCAAAAGTGAACCCTGCAGGCCCAAACCAGACCAGCCATTCCCTTCCTGGTTAGAAACGGTGACTCCATCAGTGGTCTTTCTTATGAGACTGGGCCCAGGGCAAATAACCACATTGCCCAATGGATAAATTGGCCCTGTATATTTTATAGGTTTAAATACTATGCCTCCCTCTCTCATCACCATACCTCGGCATCTTCTTCTCCATCGCTCCCGGAGAAACACACATGGATGGGGTTAGAAATGTCCAAATTATGCTATTCACATTATAATGTGGGTGAGGCTTAATCAGGGTGACACAGGGTTGACAGATGGAGTTTGCACTTAAAGTGATAGTAATGTCTATTTAAAATTAGTTGCCCGAGTCTTCTGTATATTAAAAGGAACAGATTGCGCTATGTTTAAGTGCTTACGTCTTTGTAGTTCAAAAGTTATGAAGGACTGAAGATCCACCGCTCGCCCACTTCTCCCCAGAAGATGCAGTCTGATACGGATGGCTGCAGTGAGGGACAAACGTCAGTAAGCAAAGGGAAATCCTGCCCTCCTTCATCAAGGGGACAGAATTTCCCTTAAACTTACTGACTGAAGTTTGTCCCTCGCTGCAGCCATCGAGTCGCACGACCAGATCTCAGATTCCGTGGGAGGCGGCCAGAAAAGGGCGGCCAGTGGATCTTCAGTGCTTTATAACTTTTCAACTACAAAGAAGTAAGCACTTAGACATAGCACATCTGTTCCTTTTAATATACAGAAGACTCGGGCAACTAATTTTAAACAGGCATTACTATAGCTTTAAATGTGCTGGGAAGTGGGAGGAGCAGGGTGGGAGCTGGTGGTCTGGTTGGGAAAGTGGGTGGGGATACTGCTGAACTCACAAAGCTGTAGACACCTCTTCCTGCATCCCTGGAGACTCAGTAATTAATTCTGATCTGCAGTATGTGGGGGGTGTTCATCACTTCTCTCAGGCCACAATACATGTAAAGGGACCTGTCATCTTATGGTATGTTTACTTAAGTTTAAACAGTATTAAAAACTGTCTATATGTTGTACTTGCCATTTGTTTGTAATATAAATCATTGTTGCTGGCATGGTCTGACACTCTATGCTAATTAGTTTCGGTGCTGGGCCAATGTTACCACACATGAATGAATCGCAGCAGAACCCACACACTGGGAAGTGTGTCTAATAGCACAAAGAGGGATATTTGTCCTTGAAAAGGCCTAATTTTCATACTGTGCAGAGAATTACCATACAATGCCACATTGTGCCAGCAAAATTTACATTATTATTTTCTCAAAAACTATTTGTTTTACAAAAAAAAGGTTTTGTACAAATAATGGAATATCTTCTTTCTCTTTAAAAATAAATAAATAAACCTGTCTTGCGGTGAGAGGTCAACTTTTATCCAATGCATTGGATACCTCTCTGACACTCAAGGGGTTAACCCTTCAATGACTGGCGGGGTGTGTTAGCTCTTTGCTTCAAAGTGCATTTCACACCCCCTCTGGTCTGTGAATGTTTCAAGAAGTGGTAATACGTCAACAGTAGGATGTTTAGACATCTCCGACGTAGGGGTTGAAACACGTTGCTTTTATTTAAAAGAACACTTTGTAACAATGACATATATATGTAAAAAGTTTCCATATCTTAAAAGAACTTGATATATGATACTGTATGTGTAATTCTTCAGCAGGATAAGATACAAAGGGAACCTGCGTTCCTTTTCTCCTGACTTGTCTAGAGATCAGACGATGTTACAGTGTGTGATGGTTCCAGCAACACGTCCTTTCAAATGGCAAAGACCTTTTCTTTACTGCTTATGTCAGCGACATGTTTGCTGTTTCTTAAATTGATACAAAATAGTGTAACCTTCACACTGTGTAACATTCTCTTGTTACAGACCAAGAAGGAAGCATAGATAAAATTGTTCCCCAATCTGCTGAAAACAAGCACAGTCAATTTAAACATCTTAAAGGGCAACCTTCACTCAGTCATGCTCTAGTGCCTAGTGGCCAGTGGTGTAACTATAGGGGTCGCCCCTGCGACCAGGCCCCTCACTCCAGGGGCCCGGCTGCCCCCTGCGACCATTCTGCCTGGTGCCCGCAATCTCCCTCTGGTGCTCTAGTAATGCAGAGCGCAGGGAGATGACATCATCTCCCAGCGCTCTGCATTACTAAGAGGACCAGGGAGGTAAGAGATGGTGGCATTATGGAGGAGGTCAATGTGGTCGAGGGGGGCCAATGAGGTGGGGAGGCCCGTGGCACTTCTTGCACCAGGGCCCGGAGGCTTCTAGTTACGCCTCTGCTAGTGGCGGAGCTTCTCCTCTGGATGCAGATCTGTCAATTAAACTAGACCAATGTGGAAGCAGAAAGGGGATCTGGAAATCCTCGTAGGTCCGGTGAGAAGACACTGAACTGCAGGTCTCTTATCCTGCACAAAGCAGTTCCCATAGAACTTTGATTCCCAATTTTTTTTAACCACCAGAAGGGTGACCAACTCATTTCTTTAACATGTGTTCCACATCCCTCTGGCCCTCAGCCGTTTGAGAGGCATAGCCAATGTATTGCAAAGGTTAAATGGTTAAGTCATGGCAAGTCTGTTTTGAAGTCGTGCAGGATTGGATGTACATCTCAGGCTCCCCTGGTCAAGGCACTCTAGGTGCCCTAAGCACCACCCATGGCCACACCCTCAGACTATACACTATTTCTTGGCACAGAAAAGCCAAAAAAAGGCTGTAACCCCTTGGTTGCTAGAGACAGCTCCAAAAACATTGTGAATAAATATGTTGGAGGTCTTTGTAGCATCCACGTAGTTAATTAATACCTGGCACGTGTATAAAACTGGTTCAGGAACAGAGATTGCTCTGAACGGACCCATAACTCCTAACGTGGATGTGGCCAGCACATCTTAGGTGTCCTCTAACATTTAGAGAAAACAAAAAAGTGACCCTGGCCTCCTCCATACCAGAATGTAAATATGTGCCCTACCTAGTGTATATAAAATAATGTGATTGGTAAATATGATGATTTAATCTATCAAATGGCCAAGAGATGTTAAGCTCACCAACTTCGCCAAGGAACCTCAAATCTGGCAAGTATCTGTTCTAATATACCTTTGTACCCTATCTAAATTAAAAAATTAAAAATTAAAAACACGAGAAAGGGACTAATCAGATGTTATAAGGAAACAAGTCATATGCATTGACATTGTATATGCAATTAAAAACAAGGGGACAAACAAACAATTACGTTAAAAAGGTGTGAGAGGAAACTTACTTGAAATGAGACTCTTATGGCCTGCAGGAAGTGGTAACTGACCAAAGAGAACTGTGAGTCCTTTCATCCTTTTTATAGGTCAGAACTTACCACCCCTACAGGCCACATATGGAATAACAACTGGAACTGGCAAGGCATATGAGCATAAAAGAGCTAAACACACGTGCCTTTAAGGACCTTTAAGAAAAATAAAATGTGAAAATACAATTGTGGATGTGCAAATAATGTGAATTAAACAGAGAAGCTGCTAAAATGAGCAAGGGGAATTTGTGAAAACAAAAAAGAAAATAAGCTCATAGCACTAACTCACCATAATAAATACATTAAATGACTTACACCTTTTTTAATGTAATTGTTTGTCCCCTTGTTTTTAATTGAATATACAATGTCAATGCCTATGATGCATTTACTTATAACATCTGATTAGCCCCTTTCTCATGTTTTATTTTTTTTTTTATTTAGATAGGGTACAAAGGTATATTAGAGTAGGTGCTTGCCAGATTTGAGGTACCTTGGTGAGCTTAACACCTCTTGGCCATTTGATGAACTAAAGCCTCATATTTATCAGTCAAGTTATGATATATGCACGAGGCAGGGCACATATTTACATTCTGGTATGGAGGAGCGCAGGGTCACTTTTTTGTTTTGTCTGTGCACTTTGGGTTAAGCCCAATGTTTGGAGGTTCTGGGGAACCCTCTTATCTCTTGCTGCTATCCAGATGCAAGTTATTATTTATCACTTTCAGTTTAGTCATTTAATGTATATATTATGGTGAGTTAGTGCTGTGAGCTTATTTTCTTTTTTCTTTGTTATAACATTTCGAGCCTACACTGCCTATTGGGAAATCCTGCCCTGAAGTTGTGACACAAATAGCTGGAAGACAAAGAAACAAATGTTGTGACGAGCACCCACCAAGAACGAACAAGATAAAGTGTCTTGTTCTTGGGCATAGTGACCCCTTACTGGTGCTACAAATCATGTTTTTCACTCCCATGTGCTATTGCAGAGAGAAAATTTCCATATTCATATCAGACTGGTACCGCCCTCAGACAGTCCAGCTCCAAAGTATCAGGCAAAACCACAGACTTATGTTTCAGCCTATGTGGGTCTCATCGGTGTGTTGTGGCTGATTCCCTCTAAGCACATGGAGAGCAAGGGCCCATGCCTGGGACCCCCTTCAACTTAGGGAGACAAGGAAACAAATGTTGTGACGAGCATCCATCAAGATCAAACAAGATAAAGTGTCTTGTTCTTGGGCGTAGTGACCTCTCAATAGTGCTACAAGTCACATTTCTCACTCCCATGTGCCATTGCAGAGAAAAAAAAAAATTTCCATATTCATATCAGACTGGTCCCACCCTCAGACAGTCCAGCTCCAAAACGTCAGGCAAATCTTCTCCACAAGAGAGAATCAGCAAAACCACAGACGTACGTTGCGGTCTGTGCAGGCCTTGTCAGTGTGGTGCAGCTGATTCCCTCTAGGCACATGGAGAGCAAGGGCCCATGCCTGGGATCTCTTTCCATTTAGGGAGACATAGAAAGAAATGTTGTGACGAGCACCCATCAAGAACGAACAAGATAAAGTGTCTTGTTCTTGGGCATAGTGACCCCTCAATGGTGCTACAAGTCACGTTTTTCACTCCCATGTGCCATTGCAGAGAAAAAATGTTCATATTCATATCAGACTGCTCCCGCCCTCAGACAGCCCAGCTCCATAATGTCAGGCAAATTCACCCAGCACGAGAGAATCAGCAAAACCACAGAAGTACATTTCGGCCTATGTGGGCCTTGTCTGTGTGATGCAGCTGATTCCCTCTAGGCACATGGAGAGCAAGGGCCCATGCCTGGGACCACCTTCCACTGAGGGAGACAAGGAAACAAATGTGACGAGCACCCATCAAGAACGAACAAGATAAAGTGTCTTGTTCTTGGGCATAGTGACCCCTCAATAGTGCCATTGCAGAGAGGAAATTTCCATATTCACATCAGACTGGTCCCACCCTCAGACAGTCCAGCTCCAAAACGTCAGGCAAATCCTCCCCGCACGAGAGAATCAGCAAAACCACAGACGTAGGTTTCGGCCTATTTGGGCCTCATCGGTGTGGTGCAGCTGATTACCTCTAGGCACATGGAGAGCAAGGGCCCATGCCTCGGATCCCCTTACACTTAGGGAGACAAAGAAACAAATGTTGTGACGAGCACCCATCAAACACGAACAAGATAAAGTGTCTTGTTCTTGGGCATAGTGACACCTCAAGTAGTGCTACAAGTCATGTTTTTCACTCCCATCTGCCACTGGAGAGAGAAAATTTCCATATTCATATCAGACAGTCCAGCTTCCAAATGTCAGAAAAACCACAGACGTACATTTTGCCTTATGTGGGTTTCATCGGTGTGGTGCAGCTGATTCCCTCTAAGCACATGGAGAGCAAGGGCCCATGCCTGGGACCTCCTTCCACCTAGGGAGACAAGGAAACAAATGTTGTCATGAGCACCCATCAAGAATGAATAAGATAAAGTGTCTTGTTCTTGGCATAAGTGGTGCTACAAGTCACGTTTTTCACTCCCATGTGCCATTGCAGAGAGAAAATTTCCACATTCATACCAGACTGGTCCCACCCTGAGACAGTCCAGCTCTGAAATGTCAGGCAAATCCTCCCCACACGAGAGAGAATCAGTAAAACCACAGACATACATTTCAGTCTATGTGGATCTCATTGGTGTGGTACAGCTGATTCCCTCTAAGAACATGGAGAGCAAGGGCCCATGTCTGGGATCCCCTTCCACTTAGGGAGACAAAGAGACAAATGTTGTGACGAGCACCCATCAAGAACGAACAAGATAAAGTGTCTTGTACTTGGGAATAGTGACCCCTCAATGTTGCTACAAGTCACGTTTTTCATTCCCATGTGCCATTTCAGAGAGAAAATTTCCATATTCATATCAGACTGGTCCCAACCTCAGACAGTACATCTGTGGTTTTGCTGATTCTCTCATGCGGGGAGGATTTGCTTGACATTTCGGAGCTGGACTGTCTGAGGGCGGGACCAGTCTGATATGAATATGGAAATTTCCTCTCTGCAATGGCACATGGGAGTGAAAAACGTGACTTGTAGCACCACTGAGGGGTCACTATGCCCAAGAACAAGACACTTTATCTTGTTCGTTCTTGATGGGTGCTTGTCACAACATTTCTTTCTTTGTCTCCCTAAGTGTAAGGGGATCCTAGGCATGGGCCCTTGCTCTCCATGTGCCTACAGTGAATCAGCTGCACCACACCAATGAAGCCATATAAGCTGAAATGTACATATGTGATTTTGTTGATTTTCTCATGTGAGGTGCAGTTGCCTGACATTTTGGAGCTGGACTGTCTGAGGTAGGGACCAGTCTGATATGAATATGGACATTTTCTCTCTCCAATGGCACATGAGACTGAACAATGTATATTTCCAGCTATTTGTGGTGACAAAGAAACACATGTTGTGATGAGCACCCATCAAGAACAAACAAGATGAAGTGACTTGTTCTTAGGCATAGTGACTTCTCAATTGTGCTACATGTCATGTTTCTGTGACACATGCAGAATAAACACTGTAACTCCATATATTTGCAAATGTGCCACACAGTAAAGTGGAACTAACACTTTAAAGTGACTATGATGATTTTAAAAGAGCTTGAAAAATCACTTTTACTTATGTTAGCCATTCTTAAAGGGATAGTAATACTTAAATTTTACTATCCCCCATCTTGTAGCCATTAAAAGCTGAATTAAATTAGCCCAGCGGCATCTCTCAGACCTTTGTGGTTTGAGAGATATCCACTTGCAAAGTTTTGCTTTTTTCCCTCTCCCCTGACATTAGCATTCCAGCTGACGGCAGGGGAATCTGGTCCCTGAGCAAGCTGAAGAGCCTCCACCGGTCCCGGGACCGGATTCCCCTGCTGTCAGCTAGAACACTGACGTCAGGGGAGAATTTAAAAAGCAAAAATTTGAAAGTAGATATCTCTCAAACCATAAAGGTTTGAGAGATGACGCTAAGCTCATTTAATTCAGTTTTTTAAGGGCTACAAGATGGGGGATAGTAAAATTTAAGTATTACTATCCCTTTAAATTAAAGCTATAGTTTATGAGATATTTAACTTTATTTCTTAGTCACTTTGTGCCAACTAGGCAGTAAAAAATCTTATAAACTATATTTTTAAAGACATGATGGCTGTCATAGATAGAGATGATGTTGATGCTCTTTCATTGTCCCTTGTGTTATTATAAAGGGATTGTCCCACTTTAAGCTTGGTAAAGGGAGACAGAAATGTGTCAGAACAATCCTTTTGGGAATCTCTTCCATAGAACCCTCTGGTTTTGGCTTGAAAGTCCAATACAGAAGACCTATGGAGGTCGCTCTGGCTTAGGGTGAGATGTTCAGAAAGTTGTGATAGCTGAAGTTGTCTGTAATCAGAATAAAAAGTTCTTACTCTACAGTCTGTCAATTCTCAAACATGTTTTCCATCATTTTTTGCATCCACCTCCGTCAAGGGAAAAAGACGTCTTAAAAGTGGACGTGGTTTAATCTACCGTCATATTGTAAGGGATTTTCAGAAAAAAATATTAAGTTCAATGTCACTTTTTTGTCTGATTAACGTGATTTTTTTCCCGACAAAATAAAAGCGGTCTAAACTTGGAGAAGACAAATTAAAGAACTGTTAGCGGGAGTGAGAAGCAATTTATCGTTTCAAAGACAATAAATTTATTTTTCTTTGAAAATTTTCGTTTCAAAGACAAAATCAAAGACATTTTTAACACCAGAACTTTGTAAAGCAGAACTACCACCCGACACAATCTTTATCTTCACTAAGTCCCCATCTGGCGACTAGCTGCTTAGTAGCACTAGTTACCAGAATAATTACCTGATTTAATAGATTTCTGCTCTCTCCCATGGGTGACAGGTAGGACGGAGCGCGGACATCTTGCCATTGTGACGTCCACACTCCTGCGCTGTCAGTCCCAGCCAGGTCTAGAAAGCGTTGCTAGGAGCCATTTGGCTCCGGCTGGGACTGACAGCGCAGGCGCGTGGACGTCACAATGGCAAGATGTCCGCGCTCTGTCCTGCCTGTCACCCATGGAAGAGAGGAGAAATCTATTAAATAAGATAATTATTCTGGCGACTAGCGCTACATAGCAGCTAGTTGCCAGATGGGGACTTAGTTAAGCTAAACATTTTGTCAGGTGGTAGTTCCGCTTTAAAGGCAATGTTCATCAAGATTTTCTTACCGTCAGTTTTAATTCTTTAGACGCATTTTCAAACATGATGGATTTACGTCTGAAAATATTGTCCTTCTTTTACCACCAACTCATGATCCGACAATTTTTTCATTATGACGACTTTTTGAACATCTCTCCCTTAGAGTCATATGCTTTCAGGTTCCAATCCTGCCAGCTTCCTGCTGTGGAAGTGGGAGGATTTAACTGCTTTATCCCCAAACGGGTTGCACAGTACCATCCTGGACTTGTATTCATAGGAACTAATTTAATAACACATGATAATCACCCTTTAAATGTTATCAAGGTATGAAACCTTTTACATTTTTATCTAAAGGAGCTACAACATACCTTTTCATGTGAAAGTATCTTGTCTGTAAGTATTCCTACCCATTTAACACTATAAGTGACATTACTTTCAACTTCATAAAGCACCATTCTAGCAATGAAATGGTTAACACAGCTCTCTTCTTCAGAGACAGATGACTTTAGTTCACAACCCTAAAGCATTAACCCTTTGAGTGTCAGAGGGTTATCCAATGCATAGCCCTCTAGCACTCAAAGGGTTAATCTCATAATCTTATTTTTAAATATACGTGTTACAGCCCGGCCTTTTACTAGTTAATCAGTTGTAGTCTCCCCTTTGGTAGAAGCAACATTATGACCTTTCAGACTTCAGTGCACTGGTTGACCCCAGGGGATTTCATTTATAGAGCTAGTGCTGTGAGCTCCAGAGAGGTAGCCAATGAATCCTATTGGCTGCTGTGATGTCACCACCACCTGCACAGCCAATGGGAATATGGTTGGCATGGCTAGTCTCAATTGTGGCACTAGTGGCATTATAAACTTACAGGTTATATACTGGTTCCCCCCCTAGGATCCTCCAACACAGAGCTGACACTGATAATTCCTATTGGCTACTGTGACCACACACTAACCTGCACAGCCAATAGGAATGCGACTGCCACTGGCATTTTTAGCTCTTGCATTAGGTGGGGCATGAAGCTGTGAAGAGCCAGTGCATTAGGTACTGCAATCAAAGTTCTAACTACAAAGTTATGCTACTGTAGCCTTTCAGTGCTATTTCATATGCTGATGAATGTTTTGGTGACAATTCATATGCTAATTAGGCATTATGCTGCACCAGGAGACTTTTACTTTTGTCAGACTTAAAAGTGTAAATATTTCCTAAACTATACATCTGCTGGATTTCTGGTTAACATGTCACATAGACAGTTTTGAATGAAGTTTTCAAGTATGTAAACAAAATACAAGCTGACGGGTCCACCTTAACAAATAGAAAAAAAAATAAAAGTAATTTACATTTAAAAATTCATCAGGGTCTTTGAAATGTCAGTTTTCATTGAGAGCTTGGACAAGATCTTTCCCAACATGGGCCTCGTGCAAAATTGGAGACATGAGGGTTAACAGGTTTAAAGGGATAGTAATGTTTCATAATAAAAGCAGCTCTAATTAATCATCATAGTATTTGGACCTTGGTGAGTGTTATTTCAGTACTGTCAGAGTTGTAGTTCAACAGTAATTGAATAATAAAGTATCCCCCTCCTGCCCCTTTTACTGATGTAACACTGCTCACCTCAGAGCAGCAAGACTGTCTGGATGGATCACAGAGAGGGACAATCTTTAGTGAGCATAAGGAAAAACCTGAAAAAACTGTCAAGGGGGGCAGGGTTTCCTTATGATCACAGTAAGAAGATTGTCCCTTGCTGTGATCTGTCAGGTCAAGAGACCAGATTCCACATCTGAGGGGAGGCGGCTTACACTAGGTAAAAGGGGCGGGAGGGGGATACCGTATCATTCAATTACTCTTGAACTACAACTCTGACAGTACTGAAATAACACTCTCCATGGCCCAAATGATATAATGATTAATTGGAGCTGCTTTTATGGTGAAATATTACTATCCCTTTAATACCAGAAGGTTATGCTTCTCATTGCAAAGCAATGTGTTGCTCATCTCTCTGGTACTCAGGTGGTGAAATTTCTAAGCAAGCTACACATTTTACAGCTGCAAGTTTTCTGTTTTACATCTCTAGCACCTAAGGTGTTAATTCACATTTAGAAATGTTAATCTCCTCTAGTAATTTTCCTTCTTGTCCCATACCATACGCCTTTCATGTGTTATTTTTGATTGCTTTTATTAGCAAAGTCATTTGTGTATTGCGAGAAAAAATGAAGGAATGTCCTTTCAGTGTTTAAGTTTAAAAGAACCGTGTGTGTATATTGCAGAGGTAATTGCGTTAATGGCATTCAATTACCCTTTAAAATATTTTTTCTCATTTTTGTACAAATCCATCATGTCTGAGCCAGTGCAAAACTTAAAAAAAAAAATGTTCCCTTCATTTGACAAGGGTGGTAATGTGCAGGTTTAATGTACCTTAACTGATTTCATGTAACTTTAAACTTTTCTGGAATTCAGAATGTGTCAGATGAAGTTTACACAACCTCTGTTCGTATGTTACTGAAAAATATTTTAAGTAAGATAATTTTCAGCACTGCTCATTTCGAGGACAGGACCATTTTTTCTTCTGCAGGGCCAAAAATTTTGCCTGGAAATGCAATTTTTTTTTGTACTGTCAACAACATCAGCAGCCAACTGTGCAATTAACCGTTTGAGTTCCAGAGAGGTTACGGAATGCATTGCAACACAATGCGTTCCGTACCTCTCTGGAACTAAAAAGGGTTAACCTCTCGTAGGTCTCCCTTGTTAACCTCTTGGAGGCCTCCCTTGTCCTGCAACGCAGTAGTTTAACTATTTGAGTGCCAGAGAGATACACAATGCATCTTTGCAAAGCATTGCATTATCCCCCTGGAACTCAAAGGGGTAAAATCTTGCCTGGCTAATGGTTTTGGAAAGAAGGGGAAAAAAAAAGCACAAGCTTTGAGTATCACGAGGAATCCAAAATACTTTTGGGCACGTTTATCAGTATTAATCAAGGGCATCCCTGTTTTTGCAGTCAAGGGCCACACAATCAGAAATTCAAATGTGCAAGGGATGCACTCATTATTTTTACTAATCCAATGATGAGTTATAGCCTGATACTATTCAACACACAGCTATAAGCATTCCTGGGAATATTTTTTGTCTGGGCTTTCCCAGAGGGGAGTCCTGTAGTGCCGCTGAGGGGAGAGAAATGACTCGATTTGTGTCATAAAAGGGGTGGGGCTTAATCATGAGTAGGGGCGGGACTTGTTTAGTTTAGTGCAACTAACTCAACTTCATTTGAAAACACTGCTTATTTATACAGTTTCAACTACATTAACTTGGGGCCAGTACAGAAGACATAATACAGTCACAGTGGATACAATAGGTCACAGAACACAATGGGAGTATTCACAGGGATAATGTAATCACAACACATCAACTACATTAACTTGGGACCAGTACAGAAGACATAATACAATCACAGTGGATGCAATAGGCCACAGCAAATGGTGAAGACATAACACAATGGGAGTATTCACAAAGAAACAAAAAAGAGATGGCTCAGGGATACACAATAAGGCAGATGTGATTACATTAATACACAAAGGACTTGGGTAGGCAATAGCAAAAAATTCTTGAGGGGCTGGAATACACATTCTAGGGAAAATGTATTGCGTAGTCCCCTTGAACCCGTGGCTACTCTGCAAATCGCTGATGCTCCCAAGCAAGGCAGGCTGTGCAGTTAGTTCCTTGCTCATAGCTGCCTGCTAATAAAATGTTCCATGTTCCCCATAGTCCAAAATAAGGGCTGACAGTCTGTTTGCCCAGAGAAAGGGTTTTCAGTAACGGAGTGCAATCCTTTACCATGAAAAACATATCCTTTTTCATTAACTTCTGAGCTACTGAATGTCTGAGGACTGCATTGCCAAGATTGACTAGCGAGGAGTCTACAACCTGATCAGTATAAAAGAACATGAGTGTCACCGCTCCGGTTGTTCCCCCGGGCCGCGTCTCTTTCCTTGCAGCGGCTCCTTCTTCCGGGTCTCGGTGCGCCCAGTTCGCGCATGAGCAGTCTTCGGCTGCCTTCAGCTTGGCAGCTGCGCATGCGCCCAGCCAGCACTCGGGTCATTAGTCCTCCTCCTCTCTTGATTGGCTCCCAGTCGAGCCCCTCCTTCTCAGCTCTCTCATTGGGTGGTCCTGGTATTTAAATGAGCTGCCCCAGGCTTAGGATGCCAGTTCCACAAGCTAGTTCCTGGTTTGGTTCTGGGCTCTGAACCTTCTTGTCTGGTCTCTTTGTGGTATACTCCTGGCTTGACCTTTGGCTCCGTACCTGACCACGCTCAAATCTCCGCTCCTGGCTTGACTTTTGGCTCCATACCTGACCACGCTTAAATCTCCACTCCCGGCTTGACCTTTGGCTCCGTACCTGACCACGCTCAAATCTCCGCTCCCGGCTTCACCTTTGGCTCCACTCCTGACCACGCTTGATCTCCACTCCTGGTTTGACCTTTGGCTCCACTCCTGACCAAGCCTGATCTCCTCCTTCTGGTGTGAACCTCGGTTCTCTTGACCACTCTCTCTATCTCTGCCTGGTCTCCCCCCTGTCCAGCTGGCTTTGTTTTCACACGATTCCTAGGTACTCCTATCCTGGTTGCACCCCGGCTCAACTGGGGTGGAACAATCTGGTTTCGCGACCAGCACCTTTAACCAGCTTTGGCTGCAGCAAGGGAGTACCTGGCACACCGTCACCGCTCACGAGCTCCGCACTCCAGCCTCGCATGCTAGCATCTGACCAAAGCCAGCACCACACGGTTTCCTACCCGCCGTGTGCGTGACAATGAGTAGAAAACCTCCAGCTGTACCTTCTATGGATGCTTTGAACACCTTCTAATCACTTTTTGCTTATTTAAAACCCATGTAACTTTCCAAAATATCATTAATGATGTATTCCCTGAATTCATGGACAGCACTATGGATGTATATTTTGATGACATGTTTATATGTTCTCCCCCCAGGAGGTGAACAGTTGTGATGCTGAGAAATTATTTGTCTGTTTCCACCTACATCAGTTTTACGTGAAGCCGGAAAAGTGTGTCTTTTTTGTGTGAGTTTTTGGGGTTCATAATTGTTCCTGAAAGAATAAACAGAGATCCTTCTTAGGTCTCTGCCATTAATAATTGGCAAACACCATGTTAGCATAAAGAAGTCAAATGCTTCTTGGGGTTTCCCAATTATTGAACACGATTCATTTTAGGACTTTCAAAATTGTATAACTACTGACTAGAGCTAAAACCTGCTTTCATTGTAACGAGTCTACCCAAAAGGCTTTCGATCTACTGAAGAACAGTTTCACTATGTGTCAGGTTTTGACTGTGCCGATTCTAAGTAACATTGCACACAGGATTTTATTAGTACTTATTAACATACCAACCTACTTTTTAAGCTTATAATACTATTTTCATGTATTTATTTTATTATTTTTTTATTAGAGTAACATTTTTGTTCCTCTACTTTTTACGCTAATTGCACCACGGGGGGGGGTTATATATTCAGTGACTTCTTGTCACGATTCTCCGGGTTTTAATGTCTTTATCCGGTATTCTGGTTCTCCTACCCATTTCTTGTTTTCCCCGCCTTGTTCTGGTTACGCCCTTTTTTGGGCCTATATCAAACACTGACACCCTTGTGTCAGTGCGCGATCAAAGAGTTCTGTGTATCAAGTTTTGAAGTTATGGTTCCTAGTGTTTCCAGTGTTTGACCCGGCTTTTCTTGACCACATCTCTTGTCTCCTGATCCTGCTATGACTCCTGTGTTGGTTTTAACCTCAGCCTGTTATTCGACTATTCTTCTGTTTGCTGATCTTGTACCGTGATGCTCGACTAGTTTTGACCCTGTCTTGTTCGACTATCATTCTGTTTCATCCTAGGTACCATCTTTGCCTGCCTGTTACTGACCCGGATTTTTGACTACTCTCCTTTCGACCTTGAAAGGTTCCCGGTGCCCAGTGTGTCGCGTTCGACATTGTCAACTATCCAGTTGAATTTGTCGCTTTCAACCATCCTCGGTTCAACCTCCCATCCGTTGGTAACCTTGCGACCCCCAGTTCTGCTGATCCAGTGTTTGACAGAGGCAACTATACTTCTGCTAGGTTTAATAGATTGATTCCTGACCTGGTGAGTAGTTGTCTGTGTCTTAGGTGGTTATCCTGCTATCAGTCTTCGCGGCCTGCACCTCTACCCAGCGAACTCTAGCTCCTTGCTCACTGGGGGCTACCTAGTAAGTATCCAATATTGTCATCTGTTGTTGTAGATCATATCCATATCAAATCAGCAGTCTGCTAGTTCTTGTGGGGATTATCCACCCCAAGGTATTCTCAGACTGCTTACATTGAGCACTCTGGTCAGATCACTGCACTTCTTGTATCACTAATAAATATTGTACTTAATTATTATACACTTGATATTCTAGTGGTTCATACTAGAATACTAGACTTAGAATACATGTAGAATACTACACTTAGATATTATTTTATCTCTTTTATATCTTCTTGTCTTGAGCACTTCAGTTTATCTTCTGTTGGAATCTCCTTTAGTCAGTCGTCCTAGAATCCATCAGACCATTGGTCTGGCACAACAGGTTTTCTGGTGACCTTCTATGGACATGTTTTGATAAGGACTATATTTGTTCTTCCACAGTCTATGACATCACTAACAGCTCTCCTTCTAGACTCACAGAAAACTTTTACCTCTGCTAGTACCGTCTCGTCCTCAGTCCTCTATATCTATAGACTTTGTGGACTTGCTTCTTTCTCATTCCTACACTACTCTTATGGTCGCAGTCAACAGCATTACCAAAACGATTCACTTCATTCCTTTCAAATATATTCCATCTGCTTCTGACACTGTTACACAAAAAATTGTTTGTTGGCATGGAATAACAAGAAATGTGTCCTGGTCATGGAACACAATCTTCTTTCACATTTTGGAACGTTCTTTGCTTGGCACTTCCAATACAAGCTTTCTTGTCCTCTGCTTTCCACACACAGCCTAATGATCAGACAAGAAATAAAATACTTTAGCATTACCTTCACTGTTTCATTTCCTACAGACAAGTCAACTAGTTGACTTACCTTCCTCTGGCAGAATTCTCCTGTAATAACACTGTTCCTTCTTCCACTAAGTCCTCTCCTTCTTAGCTAACTATGGTTTTCACCCTGCCATGTTTCTTCACTCCATTTGTGTTACCCAGGTTTGGGGAACTTCTGACAGATTTTGTTCCCTGACTACATGCTTCTGGACCATTAAGACTTATCTGCCCGAATGGCAAGGTTTTTATTTTTATAAAACCTTTGCTGACCTCAAACAGAATTCTGCCATGCCTTTTGGGTTGAAGTTAAAATTTGGCTTTTGACACAGATTCTAAAACTCACTGGTCCCTTCAAAAAACTGGGTGCAAATTTCATTGGACCTTTTTAAGATCTTTCACCAAATCAACCAAGTGGTGTTTTAAGCTGACCTTGCCTGCTCACCTCCATATTCATGAAGTAGTCCAAGAATCCCTACTTAGACTTGTAATTTCCAGTCATGTTGTGGGTCAATGCCCTGCTCTTCCTCCTACAGTTATGGCCAATGACCAAGAAGAATTTAAAGTGCAGTCTAGCCTGGATTCCCACAGATGCAAGAGAAAACTGCAATATCTGGAAAGGAAACACATCTGAGGACTGTTTATAGGAACCTGCCTCTTTTCTTCAATTTCCTGATATGGTGCAAGCCTTTTGCTAGTCTCATCCTCATCACCCCTCTCCTGTCACCTGGAGGGTACCCATGAGGAGGTACCCTGTCATAACCTATGGGTTCCAGAACATAAGAGTCAGATCATTTGTGTACGTCTGCATGTTTGGTTGCATGTCCCAATTCACAAATCAGTTGTGTGCATCTTGGTATACATGTCAGAGGTGTATGAATGTTTCTATTCTTAATCTATCTTATGCACAGGTTTTTGGCACATCTTTATCTGTCCTTCTCTCCACAGTGTTTGCTTAGGTGTTAGGCTTTGGTGCTGAAGACTTATTCTTTGTTCATTAGCCGACTTTTATGGTTTCTGACTCCCGCCTGGATCCTTGCTTATCTGGACTTTGCCTGCATGCAACTTGGCCTGGCTTTCAGCCTGGTATTTGACTCTGAGAAGGCACATCCTGCCGTGACCTTTGGTACTGTGTTTTTGGTGTTTACCTGTGTCCGCTGGCACCACACAATCATTTGAGCTCAACCCTGGGTGGTGTATCTACCTGACAAAGGATCTGCTTCTATCAAGTTCAGTGTTCGCTAATGTCAGCTAAATCCTTGGAGCTCAACCCCTGGGCTCTTGCAGGCACTTCTATGTGGCATTGCTACAATACTGTCAAAAGGATCTAGCTCATCCTCCGTGATATTTACCCCTCACTATGCTATTAGAAATGTGCCCAGTATATGTATATACACTATATACAGCCTTGATTCATTCAAAGCACAGCATGTGATAATACTGACTCAGTTTAGCAATTTAGCATAAAATGCTGCAGTATTTCACCCTCTGTAACTCCTGTAGTTACATCTCTACCCTGTGGTCTTTAAATGGTTAACGTGACAGGTCCATTTTAATTTCTACTCGTTTTGCTTTGGTTCATTAAATTGTAGCATTGCTCCTAAACACAACAGTTTTGACAACTGCTCCTCTTCAATACAGGAACTCCATAGAGTTAATTGTTGTTGGGAGGCATGGGGAGAAGACTTAGGACTTCAGCTTTGTCTCTCACTAGATAGATTTCCAAGTAAAATAGAGATATGGAAAAGAAAAACTCCACCCAAAATAACATCCGACTTGTCTTTTTCAGATGTCTGTTTTGAGAGTCTTGTAACAGAAGGAATTGAGTCTGTGTCCAAATGTATTTCTGGGAAATATAAGATGAAGTGAAGATTCCTGCAAGTAAACACACAGATGATAACTGACACGGGGACACTGCTTCATTAGCTGTGAAATGGCAGTAATAACAATCTCACCGCTACAAGACACAACATGGGCCTGGCGTTATGTTATGTACCAACTGCGGCCACAAAACACCTTCAAGTTCCTAGAAATCTCATGGAGTCACATGCACAAAGTAAAGAAGAACAGTTCTGGAGTAAACTAACTGCACCTTTCATTGGTTTATATGCAGTTTATTACTGAATAATATAAAAAGTATCCAACCTATTGTGATGCAACCAGCTGGACACATCTCCAGCATTTAAGAGGTTAAAAGACTCCTACAAACATATTAACAAAGACAAGTGGTGTGAGATAGATAGATAGATAGATAGATAGATAGATAGATATGAAATAGACAGATAGATATGAGATAGATAGATAGATAGATAGATAGATAGATAGATAGATAGATAGATATGAAATAGACAGATAGATATGAGATAGATAGATATGAGATACAGATAGATATGAGATAGATAGATAGATAGATAGATAGATAGATAGATAGATAGATATGAAATAGACAGATAGATATGAGATAGATAGATATGAGATACAGATAGATATGAGATAGATAGATAGATAGATAGATAGATAGATAGATAGATAGATATGAAATAGACAGATATATATGAGATAGATATATATGAGATATAGATAGATAGATAGATACTAGATAGATAGATAGATACTAGATAGATACTAGATAGATAGATAGATACTAGATAGATACTAGATAGATAGATAGATAGATAGATAGATAGATAGATAGACAGATATGAGATAGATAGATATGAAATAGACAGATAGATAGATATGAGATAGATAGATAGATAGATAGATAGATAGATAGATAGATAGAGGATATATATAGATATGAAATAGATAGATAGATATGAAATAGATAGATAGATATGAAATAGATAGATTTGAGATTGATAGATAGTTATGCGATAGATTGATAGATACTAGATAGATAGATAGATAGATAGATAGATAGATAGATAGATAGATATGAGATAGATAGATATATATGAGATAGATAGATAGACAGATATGAAATAGATAGATAGATAGATAGATAGATAGATAGATAGATAGATATGAGATAGATAGATATATATGAGATAGATAGATAGACAGATATGAAATAGATAGATAGATAGATAGATAGATAGATAGATAGATAGATAGATAAAATTAAGTCACAGTTATTTTCTGGGTACAGTTTTCCTTTAAAACGATTTTACACAGTGAAACATGTTCCTGTAGCCTCTATAGAAAGCCGTCCTCTCTCTCTGTCTCTGACCTTGCAATCCTCCATGCCAATGTTCAGCCTCACATCCTTAACAACCAGGAAATGAAGCAGCCATTTAATATGAGTTTACCTTGGCATCAATAGAGGTATGTGCCACATCATTCACTGTGTACAAGGGGGTCCGCCATTCAGTACAGCGTGGGACCATCTGGAGAGCAGTCCTTCTGGAGCATTTTCTGGTCTTTCCAGAAATAACATTGTTAGGAAATAAAGTCCATCATTTATCAAGCAGCACAGGGAGAGGCGTATCTGAGAAAGCTGCCCTCTATTGCTGCATTTAAAGGGAACTATCACCCCTATGCAACTCTGGATAAAAAGTATCTTTATAGAGTGACTACCTGGAATAGTATTGTCTTTTTTTTTTTAATTTGTTGTTTGGCCGAAATTAAACGTTTAAACGTGATCCTGTGCCTTGCTTCCTGATGGACCGTGAGTTCAGCTCTGCAGCTCAGTCTGTCGCTCTTCCTCTGCCCCCTCCCTCATAGCATAGTTACATAGTTACATAGTAATTTAGGTTGAAAAAAGACTTGCGTCCATCCAGTTCAACCCTTTTCCTATTCCTGTTTACCATCGCTGACCCAAAAGAAGGCATCTGACTCCAAATGGCAATCAGATTTCTCCCTGGATCAACAAGTCCTAACTAAATATTAATCCCAATACTAACGTACATAGCCCTCTATGTTATGCTCTTTTAAATAAGTATCCAGGCCCCTTTTAAAGGCATCTAATGTATTTGATAGCACCACCTCCTCAGGCAGTGAATTCTATACCTTTATTGTCCTTACTGTAAAGAAACCCTTCCGCTGTTGTAGACTAAATCTCCTTTCCTCAAGTCTAAGCGGGTGGCCCCTTGTCCTGTGTACTGTTCTGTTAATGAACAGGTCTTTTGAAAGCCCTTTATATGGGCCTTGAACATATTTATATAGTGTTATCATATCCCCTCTAAGACGCCGTTTCTCTAGTGTGTACAAGTTTAACTTTTCTAGCCTCTCTTCATAACTAAAACTTTCCATTCCCCTTACTAGTTTTGTAGCCATCCTCTGCACTCTCTCTAGTTCCATAATGTCCTTCTTCAGAAAGGGCGCCCAGAATTGAACAGCATATTCTAGGTGGGGTCTTACCATGGACCTGTAAAGAGGCATAATTATATCTTCCTCCCTTGAGTCAATACCCCTTTTAATACATGCCAATATCTTATTGGCCTTTGCAGCTGCCAGCTGGCACTGCATGCTACTGCAAAGTCTATTGTCTACCATTACTCCTAAATCCTTTTCATTAGTAGATTTCCCCAGAGAAACACCATTTAAACTATATGTTGCATTTTTATTATTATACCCAAAATGCATAACTTTACACTTGTCTATATTGAATCTCATTTGCCATTTGCCTGCCCAGTTACTCAATTTGTCCAAGTCCTCTTGTAATGAAGACACATCCAGTTCATTACTGGATCTAGCCTCTCAAGTAAGCTGGAGCGCTCACTGGCTTTTATCATAATGCATCGGACACCAATATGGCACTCTAGGGGTTAAGTGGATATGCTTGCTGCTTTCAAAGCTTATGAATTGGAAACACATGAGCTAATCACCTTCCCATAGATGACTTTTCATCTTTCAGGATCTCATCCACATGGGACTAGCGGAATGATTGATTGCAGAGAGTGATGAAACGCAGCTTGCCAGACAATCGTTTTTTAGGTTATTGTGTGCAAAAATGTCATATAAATCCATCTCCCGTACACAGCATAGTATATAATAATAATACTATACACATATATATATACCTGCAGCCATTGTCAATCCACAGCAGGATGAAGGACCATTGGGGACCATATCTGGACCATTGCAGGTTAGCAGATATAAGAAGAAACGTGCATCTCTGCCACACAAACTCAAACCTTCTTCATAGTGCCAGTTCTGGAGATACAGGGGGCATGATTTGGACAGGAGCAGCCAGGGGGCCGAAGGTTTACAACTTTGCAATTCTCTCTCCATTCTTCAGATCTCCATGACCTGTAGGGCGGAGTGAAATCAACAATTCACTCTACATTTTGAAAGAGGAGGCAACATCCCTATCCTCTCCATCCGATCCCCATGTTGACAAATTCAATGGAAAGAACAAAAATCTCCCTGAAGTGCTGAATGATACTGTGATGTCACGGGGCACTGCAGATTATGGAGATCTGCAGGGCAGACTGAGAGGGAATGATAGTGTTTTCAGTTATGTTAACTCAATTCCCAGTGCCATCAGGTACATTCCTACAGTTATAAAAACATCTTTCCCTTCCTGTTTGCTGCCTCTTTAAAGGAATAGTAATATTTCGTTTTATCTTTATTTTATTTTGTAGGTGTTAAAAAAACATGAAGAATGATACAAGTCTCATCTCTCAAACCTTTCTGGTTTGAGAGATATTCACAAGCAAAGTTTCCCCTCCCGCCCCTTTTACCTAGTGTAAGCCATCTCTTCTCAGATGTGGAATGCAGTCCATAGACCAGACAGATAACAGCAGGGGACAATCTTCTTCCTATGAGAACAATGAAAGCCCTGCCCACCTTGACAAGTTTTTCAGGTTTTTCCCTTATCTTAATTGAAGATTGTCCCTCTCTGCAATCTACCTGGGCACCTCCCTTCTGATCTGGCTGAGCAGTGTTACATCAGTAAAAGGGGTGGGAGGGGGATACTTTATCATTGAATTACTCTTGAACTACAACTCTGACAGAATTGAAATAACACTCTCCAAAGTCCAAATACTATGATGATTAATTAGAGCTGCTTTTATTATGAAACATTACTATCCCTTTAAACAAGGCAGGATACAAATATGGCTGCCTAGTTGAAGCCAAAATCTAGACAGTTTTAACAATGCAGCTGTATGCTTGGACAGACATCCATCCATCTCAGAAAAAGCTTGCTTACAGCCAACAGTGTTTATCAGGCATTTGGTTAGTGAAGAAAAGTTATGTCTAGCTTCTACTTTTTTCTTTAAAACAATGGGAATTCTGTGAATCTTTCTTTCCTTTTTCTTCAATTCTGGCGAAAACGGCCTAGGTCATAGAGAGTAAGTAAAATGTTCCATTGATTTAAATGAGGGTTTTAAGCCCCTGAATTCTAAAGAGGTCTTCAGTGTTCTGAGAAGCACATTACCCCTCTGAATTACTGCCTTTCTCTTGCTTATATCAGATAGATAATTCACAATACACACAAACGCATGTAATTGCACATACACACATATTAGCACACACACACACATTCACATAGTTATTTATTTACTTCTGAAATGAAGAAAGGCCTTCATGTGGAAATCCTGCTGGCGGTGGAAGATCTTTTTTTCCATTGAAGTGGAAGGTTCTTCAATAAGGGATGCATCCAAGTCAGCATGGTCCACTTTACTTATGGAGCACATCTGGTACCTCATGGAATGCAAGCCCCAAGATTGGAGCCTGTTTTAAGGGTCAAAGGAGGCTTTACTAGGGTGACCACATTTCCATTCTGCCATTCTGGGACATGTGGTCACCCTAGTCCCACGGCTGAGGCTCCCGCTGGCGCTAATCATCTTTCTGAGGCTGACTCAGATGTCAGCCTCAGAAAGATGGTCAGTGCCATTGGGAGCCTCAGCCGCGGGTCTCACTTGCAGCACCAGCATACCTGCTCCATCCCATCTGTCTCGCATGCACCAGTCCAGCCAGCCAGCCAATGAAATGTATTTGCTCTATGGTCTTCATTGGCTGGCTCAGCCAGCCAATGAGGACCAGATAGCAAATACATTTCATTGGCTTGCAGGACTGGTGCGTGTTGCTCCATTCCAGGACTCTTTGTTGTCCCAGTGGGGGCTGACCCAGGACGCGGGACACAGACCCCCAATAAGGGACAGTCCCGGGCATTCCAGAATGTGTGGTCACATGCTCTTTAGCACAAGGACAACATCTATCTTAGCATTAGACCAACTTCTATTTTAGTAGAATCTCTTTAACGAGTGATGTCACCTGCAAAAGCATTTAGTGGAAGATAATTAATAGCCGTGTAAATGCATGACATGGATCACATTGTTAAACTTACAACTCAGACCGTGGACCAATTCCAAGGACTTCACCACTTTCTGCACTGAAAGACTTAAGGGACTTAGAAAAACAGTTACTCCAAACTTTTCTTTATAAAGCAATAACTGACTCAGATGAGGAGACTGTCAGAATCTATACACACAGATTCATCAGCATCTTGGAGAAACAGTCGCACCGGAATATGCAACTCTGGCAGTTGCACTTGAACCAGGGGGACACTTAAAATGTTAACCCTTTCAGAAGCAATATGTTGGTGAAATATCTAGCATCTAAGGGGCTAATTTTTGGGATTGGCCTCTAACTCTTGCTCACCCTTTGACGTTGTTAACCCTTTGAGAGCAAGAGGGGTACGCAACGCATTGCAAAACAATGTGTTGCATACCCCTCTGCCACTCAGAGGGTTAAAGGGATGGTAACAAAATATTGAAAACAATATATATTGTAGGGTTTATCCTGCAGACTAAAACACAGGTGTTCCCACTGTTGAAAAGATGTGTTATTTAAAAGTTATTGCATCTTAAACTTACTGTTTTTTTTAGTGCAGTACTTCGATGGCCTTAAATTTTATGGTTGTACTGTTGCAACAGCAGTCTAGGGACAGCTATGGTGAGTTGACTATAAAGCTCCATAGGATGCCATAACAACAGCTCCGCTTTAATATTTCAGGCCATAAAGGTACTGCACTGAAGAAATTCAATTTTGAGGTGTAATAACTTTAGAAGAAAACGTCTCTCATCAGTGGAACCTTTAAAGTCCGCAAACCCTGAACAGCTCTCCTATTAGATGCACAGGGAAGTGAAGTAAAGCTATGCTAATTTCCTCTGCTCCTCGTTAGTACATGGTGCTATACAAGACACAGAGAAGAGGAATGCAATAAAATACCCCAAACGTTCCCATTGCCCTCTCTTTGATGCAAACAGCGTTAATGGGAGAAGTTTCAGTGTGAGTATGTTAGTGAAGTAATGCTAGGCTGGTGTAGCACTAGTAAATCAATTGAACAGCTTGGTTTTACACTTTGAGTGGTAGAGATGCATACCTCCCAACATTTCAAATTGCCAAAGAGGGACACTTGTGTATTAGGCGGTGTTGTTGGGGGCGTGGCTGGTGGGCGGGTCATTACTGAGAATTTTTAGGCTATTTCATGACCTACTGACACCTCCTTGTGTAACCTAATAAATGACATATTATTATTATTATTATTATTATTATTCTTTATTTATATAGCGCCAACTAATTCCGCAGCGCTGTACAATTGGGGAATAGACATACAGAGGTATTAAATAGTACAATCAGATGTGTACAACAGGAGGATCAGAGGGCCCTGCTCGTGAGACATATAACAAGACCAAGGTATTTTACTTACATAGACTAATTTATAAACATATATACTGGCATTTAAACAAACAGTAATGTGAGTTGTATTGCTGTGGAGTAATGTGATTCACTTATATACAGACCACACAATCTGATCTCCTAAAAAAGAGGGACATCAGGGTAGGAAAGAGGGACAGGGGGATTTGGGTCTAAAAGAGGGACTGTCCCTCCTAAAGAGGGACACTTGGGAGGTATGGAGATGAATACAATGCATTGGCTACATCTCTGGCACTCAAAGAGTTAACACAAAATGTACTTGTGTGTGCATGCATGAGTGCTTGTGTGTGAACCTGTGTGTGAATGTGTGTACATGCATGTGTGTGATTTCCTAGATCTACTTATGACACTTGAAGTGTAAATGACAGGAATGTGGGATGCAGACATTAACACAAATAAGAGTGGGGAGAGAGGCCTTCCAAAGACTTGGAGTCAGGTTTAAAATATATTGTCAAACTTCTAATAAAAGAGAAATCATCCCTAGTATCTTGAATTGCTCTGGGATGGCTGGATATGAATCATACGTTTGAACTCTCTTCTGTTTTCGTCTGCATGTATCTTGTTATCATTCAAGTTATTTTTGCTTTGGCTGCCCCGTTCCGCCAGCCTGTGACCAAGTCATCTGATGGCTTTTTATTTTCACTTCATGCCGGTCACTCTGGGTAAAAGGCATTTAAATTTAGTTGTCTTCATTCATGGGGGGAGGGCACTCAGAAATAGCTTCCTAACACACTGAGATTAATTTTGTCTTAATTGTGATCCTATGGGACATGTGTATAATCGCTGGAAGGAAACTATTGTAGGGACAAACCAGATATGCAGTAGGGACAAATGCTAACTCCCAGAATTCCCCTTGATTTAACTATCTGAGTGCCAGTGAGGTTATCCAATGCACTGCAAAGCAATTTGTAGGAACTCTCTCTAGCAAGGGGTTATGAGGTCCATGAGAGAGGAGGACCAATGGGCATAAGAGTGAAAAGGAAAAGAGGTGTGAATGAGAGGGTCCAATGGGAGGGAGAAAGGGTAATTTTGGGAGTGGGAATGAAATAAGGAGGAGCTGATGGGCTTAGGTGAAGGAGTGAGAATAAGTTACAAGGAGGGAGTGAGGGAGAGTAAAGGGAAGGAGCTAGAGTGAGCCTGATAGGAAAAGGGGTTGGGCAAAAAGGAGATCTAGATAGGGGGCAAGGTAGAGAGTAAAGAGACATGTGAATGGGGCTCGACCAATGGAAAGAGAAGAAGTGAGGGAGAAGGATGGGGAAAGATTTGGGGAAAGTGGAAGGAGAAGGAGAAGAGTCTAAGTATAAAACTAGATAGTGTCCCTCTTTAGGAGATATTAGGGGTCCATACCTCACAAGTGTCCCTCTTTAGGAGATATTAGGGGTCCATACCTTCCATGTGTCCCTCTTTAGGAGATATTAGGGGTCCATACCTCCCAAGTGTCCCTCTTTAGGAGATATTAGGGTATATACCTCCCAAGTGTCCCTCTTTAGGAGATATTAGGGGTCCGCACCTCCCAAGTGTCCCTCTTTATTACATATTAGGGGTCCATACCTCCCAAGTGTCCCTCTTTAGTAGATATTAGGGTCCATACCTCCCAAGTGTCCCTCTTTAGGAGATATTAGGGGTCCATACCTCCATAGTGTCCCTCTTTTGGAGATATTAGGGGTCCATACCTCCCAGGTGTCCCTCTTTAGGAGATATTAGGGGTCCATACTTTCCAAGTGTCCCTCTTTAGTAGATATTAGGGTCCATACCTCCCAAGTGTCCCTCTTTAGGAGATATTAGGGATCCATACCTCCTAAGTGTCCCTCTTTAGGAGATATTAGGGGTCCATACCTCCCAGGTGTCCCTCTTTAGGAGATATTAGGGGTCCGTTCCTCCCAGGTGTCCCTCTTTAGGAGATATTAGGGATGCATACTTCCCAAGTGTCCCTCTTTAGAAGATATTAGGGGTCCATATCTCCCAATCTGCTGATAATATGTGGGAGCCTGAGCAGTAGATAAAAACCCTTCCTCTTCCTGCTGATCTGGAGATACATATACCTATGTTCAGCTGTATGTCCAGGGACTTCAGCTGTCTACTCCTGCTCTCAGCTGCTCAGTGTACATCCAGAATCAGCACAGCCCCGAGTTGCGTCCTGCACTGGCATGGAAAGGGTTAATATCCTCTTGTCCCGTCACACACACCAGTGGCCACAATCAATTGTAATTAATTTCATGAGGTGCAGTTGCTTTGCTTCAGAATGTACGGCCCTTTAGCTGTGACGAAACGAGGATAATAACTGTTTCCGTGCCAGTGCAGGACGCAACTCGTCCTCTACATGAAAGCATGTATCACATGTATATCACGGCTAGGATGACTTGAGAGACTTCATACAAGTGTGCACCTGTGGGCACTGCTTCTGTGACACCTGCCTGCAAGAGTTCCTCAGGTAACTAGGGAATTCCCTGTGGGTATTTAAGGTGCCAGCTAACCATCGCTGCTAGGATGATCTGAGACTCAGAACTCCAGTGCAGTATTTCAGATAGGTCGCTGCCACTCTCTCATGTAGACATCTAACCTTCCTGTAACTGTTGTGAACTAGCTCGGTGTGTTATGCAGCTGTTGAGGGTTTTGACTTTTCATCTAAGTAAACACTGAAACACTGTAATGAAAGTCTGGGCAGTTAGCACTGAAAGTTCTCATTAAGACTGGGATGCGACCTTTCAATAGGGGGCATGAGAATCTCATGCTGGCATGCAGTGCGAGGGTTTCATGTTGCCATTTTTATTACGGCAACATGGTTAATGTATCATGTGGTTGCACACTCTTTTGTGTGCGACCTTTTAAAAGTGAACCATCCCACAGTAGACACAGAATCACACATTCTGACCTCCAGCATTGTCCCACAGTAGACATAGAACCACAAATATTGACCACCAGCCTTGTCACTCTAGTAGCCATATAACCACACATTCTGACCCCCAGCCTTGTCCCACATTAGACATGGAACCACACATACTGACCTCCAGTATTGTCCCACAGTAGACATAGAACCACAAATATTGACCACCAGCCTTGTCACACTAGTAGTCATATAACCACACATACTGACCTCCAGCATTGTCCCACAGTAGACAAGGAACCACACATACTGACCTTCAGCATTGTCCCACAGTAGACATAGATCCACACATATTGACCATCAGCCTTGTCATACTAGTAGTCATATAAGCACACATACTGCCCCCCAGCATTGTCCCACAGTAGACACAGAACCGCACACTGACGCTTCCCCAGCCTTGTCCCTCTGCACTGGTAGGCAGAGAACCAGACTACTGTTCTCCGAATCCCAGCCTTGTTGTCCAACTGTTCTAGTAGCCATAGAACTATACCTACTGGTCTGAACCCTGGCAGTATGTCTTAGACATAGGCAGCAACTGGCAAAGTTCTCACACAACATTTTTGGGAGTTAGTGAAAAGGAATACATTATTTGGTGTTTCCACGTGCTGCAATATCTATCCATGGAAAATGAGGCAAATTGTGGGTGTTCCACAAAGAATTCTTACGGGAAAAAACATGACTTTTCACCCATCCTGAGTCACCTACTCATTGCTTTACAACGTATTAGAGATCTGTCCAGCATCCAAGTGGTTATGTAATCAATTTAATTTGAGAAAGAAAAGAAAGCAAATATATACATAGTTATCTATTACATCATATTCTGGTCACAAGTCATTTGATTCGATTGAAATAAATTCCAGTGGATTGTCCATCTGGCCTTCATTACAGTTCCACTGCTCAACATCCTGCTATTGGAGAATTCGCAGTGTCTGCCTGCTCTTATGCATGTTTCCAATTTACATGCAGGTGCGCCCCTGGTCTCTTCTGTATACTCTCACGTCCCTCTAGAAACATCCTCCGGTACAGAAATATGTTTCAGAACTCCGGGGTCCTTTTAACAGAACTATGAAACATTCAGTCCCTAACTCACACTAATTGGGTCCCTATACTACATTCATCCTTAAAGGAGAACTAACACCTCTTAATAATAACGCCCCAGAAAATTCTAATGACCCCTATGAACTTTAGTGCATGTGCTCTTGTTCAAGAGATAACTTCTTCACTTAATCCTTATTAAGTGCTGGCATTATTTAGAAATCTAGGTTCTTAGGAGACTCACTGCGCAGACCTCTTGCTGAAGAGGGATCTGCGTGTCTACCTGTCCATACCTGTCTCTACCGTGTGGTACAATGCAACTTCCCCTTAGGTTACTTGCCAATCAGTGAGGAGACAGGACAGACAGCGCAGGGGCACACATGCCTCTTTGGCAAGATGTCTGCGCTGTCGTCTGCCAGTGAGTCTCCTAGGAACTTAGATTTCTAAATAATGCCGAACTTAATAAGGATTACAAAAGGATATATATGCTTACCTCGATAGGAAAAATTAGGTATGTATGTATATATATATATAAAATGGTTGAAGAGACGCACTCACGATAATCTAGGTGATTGCCTGGGTGAATATATATCGATAATTATAATAGGTGAAAATCAGCACTCTCAGGAACTTCTCTTGAAATGAAAATAAAGTTTATTGAACAGATCTGTTCAATAAACTTTATTTTCATTTCAAGAGAAGTTCCTGAGAGTGCTGATTTTCACCTATTATCCATATATATATATATATATATATATATATATATATATATATATATATACATACACTAGCAATGTGGGACGGTGTTGCCCGTCATATTATTTATTACATAGAGAGACATTGTGTGAAACAGAAATATGCAATGTTACAGTAGGCTGAGCAGACCTCACCTTTAACCGGGGACGCATAGAAGAAATGCATACTGCAGGACTGCACTGATTTCAGTGAAGTACTGCAAAATGGCTATATCTTATGTGTCCCCGGTTAAAGGTGAGATCTGGTCAGCCTATGTAACAGACACATACTTAAAGAGACAGAGTGTGTCACTGTGAAACGCATACATACAGAGAGACACACACACACACATACATGGACGTATGTCACATATGTAGACAGTATGTGACAGACGCAGTGGTGATGTAGATATGCTGAAAAGAGATGTAAAAAAGGTTTTAATTGCAGCACTTCAGCTTGATGAATAAGGCCCTGTATCCTTTTGTACTTGGAAAGCTTACAGTTGAAGTGAGTGTGCTCTGTTGCTTGATGAATAAGGCCATGTATCCTTACAGTTGAAGTGAGTGTGCTGTGTTACTTGATGAATAAGGCCCTGTATCCTTACAGTTGAAGTGAGTGTGCTGTGTTACTTGGTGAATAAGGCCCTGTGTCCTTACAGTTGTGTTACTTGGTGAATAAGGCCCTGTATCCTTACAGTTGAAGTGAGTGTGCTGTGTTGCTTAGTGAAGGTCACAGTGAGAAGATGTTTGTGAATAAAGGAATAATTTAGATTACAGCAGTGGATACTACAGTACATTTGAAGAAATAGGTTGGCAGACAGAGGGTTAAGTGACAGATGAAGTGATAGATAATGTAATGGTGATGTGGGAGTAAAATGGCTAGATTGGGACTATGGATGAATAGCAAGGGGATAGGTGAGTGGGGGTGACAAAGGAGGACGAGATGAGAGATTGAGGAGAAGAGGGACAGTGAAGTGTTAAAGTAAAGTAATGGGTGAGGGGGAGAAATGACTATACATAGACAGTGAAGTAGACATGAAATACAGGGCTGTAGGGTTACTGCATTATACACACCTAGTGTAGCAGTTGGTTGGAGTGAAGCACTTTAACTCTGAGTGTGAGAGAGGTACGCAACACATTGCTGTGTAATGAGTTGTATAGTCCTCTGGCAGTGAAAGGGTTAAGTGACACATGTTGGGCGCTCCTTGCATTAGTGGGCCGTGGTGGTCGCCTGGGACAGAGCCGGATTATATGTCCATGGGCCGTAGGCAAAGTATCAATACGGGGACCCCTAACAGCTAATAGGTCTAAGGAAAGTGGTGGAATTTTGTGAAAAACTAACAGCAGCACAGGGAACAATACCCATTGATTTAAATGGGCGTTTTAACATCTTCAATGCTAGAGAGGTCAGCAAAGCATGTTATTTGTTCTGTATGGTACAGATGAATTGTTCCTCTTTGTGTTAGTACATCAGCCTCACAGATCACAGTGCACAGTCAGCTGCTGCAAGAGCCAAAAGTATAAATGGGTTTAGATTAATGGGGTAAGAGTATAACTGTATGGTCCCTATGTATCAAGATAAAAGGTGCAACTCAAAACACAACTGACACCATAGGTTGAATTGAAAATTCAGGAAAATCGTGTTGACATAGATGGGGCTTTAACCCCTTGAATGCTACAATGGTCCCTAGCACGTTGCTTTGGCAATGTGTTTGCATTCTCTGTAGGAGTGGGTTAACCCTTTGAGTGCCAGAGAGGTACGCAACGCATTGCTTTGCAATGTATGCGTACCCTTCTGGCACTCAAAGGGTTAAGACTGATGTTGGGGGGCGGGCTAACTCTTCCTTACAGTAGGCTGACCAGACCTCACCTTTAACCAGGGATGCATAGGAAAAATGCCTACTGCAGGACTGCATTGATTTCAGTGAAGTACTGCAAAATGGCTATTTCATATGTGTCCCCGGTTAAAGGTGAGATCTGGTCAGCCTACCTTACAGCCGCCCCTGGGTGTGTGTGGCAGGGGACGCAGGTTTTCTCTCTTATATATATACACCGCCAATGTGGGATGGCGTTGCCCCTCATGTTATGACCGTTAGGCGCACGTGTGTGAAATGTAGACACACTGATAAACACATACATATGCAACATACAGGCAGACACATACACACAGTGAGCGGCAGAGACATGCAAAAGACATGCACACACACAGACACACCGGAGATGCACACATGGACATACATATGTAACAGAGGTGTACACACACGCAACATATATGCGCAGAAACACACAAGCATCCCTCTGGCACTCAAAGGGTTAAGGTATAGAGATGCATGTCAGAGTTAAATAGCAGTGGGAAGTATTCATTCCTGGGAACTTTGATTTGTGGAGTCCCTGGAGGGGAGTTATGTGGTGCTGATGTGGAGAGAAAAATGGGGCAATCTGGGTTAAAAGTGGGTGGGGCTTAATCGTGAGTAGGGGAGGGGCTTAAGAGAAATGTGGGAAAAGTGTTAGTAATAGGCTGGGGAAGGAGGAGAAGTGGGAGGGAAATGCAAGTTTACAGTGTGAGGGGTTTGAACACACTCCCTGAGGGGTAAAATTTGATACACAACCCTGTGGCAGTCAGTGGGTTAAGTGTGGACCTGATGGCTGTCTGTCCTGTGTCTTGCATTACAAATAATGACAGTCAAGAAATAATTCAGCAATGAGGACCTACCTTAACCCTTTGAGTGCCATTTTGTTCCCCTGGTGATGCAGCACCCTTCAGTGGCTATACTACAGGTCCTGCTGAGGCCACTGGTAGTCCGGGTGAGTGACATATTTCTTTCTGGCTTTGTGTGTGTTTGGTGCTCTGTGTGTGAGTGGGGCATGTGTGAGTGGTGCTGTGTGTGTGTTTGGTGCTGTGTGAGTGGGGCATGTGTGTGTTTGGTGCTGTGTGAGTGGGGCATGTGTGTTTGTCTGTGCTGTAGGAGCAAGTGGCATCCATTTTGTTTTTTTCTGACTTTAATACTGGTGGGCGGGCTGCATAGTGGGGGCAGGCCAACTCCCTGCATGATTGAATCACCCAATGGGAGCAGTAACTCCTCCTTTCTGCCTCCCCTGGGTGTGTTTTGACAGGCATAAAGTCTTCTTTTATACTTTTATATATATATATATATATATATATATATATATATATATATATATATATATACACATATCATTATACACTCAGGTCAGTTTGCTCTGTGAGCTATTTTTTCTTTCTGTTTCTATGTATCTCCTTTGCTCATTCTAGCTGCCTCTCAGTTTCACCCAATATCACACACAAATGTTTTCATAGCACCAGTTCTTATCTTTAGATTCTAGGCCTTTAAGAGGTCTATTCAGGCTTTCCTATACTGACTCTGTTTGCAATATATTATCCCTCATGTGGTCTGCAGGGGTGGTAACATGTTACCTATAAAGGCTGATTGAATTAATTAAAATATTTTTATGTGTTTTTTTTTTTTTTTTTTAAAGCTTTATTGATAAGAAAGTACAAGAAGACATAGTTACAAGTGGGAGCATGATTACAAAGTACGAAGGTAGATAGTACGATGCTTCAAGGAAAACATTGAGATTTTGGTAGACAAAGTCTGTTTGTAAACATAACGGTATATAACATTAGGGATATTCGTTAAATCCAATAATACATGAGAGAAACAGACAATGAGTAGTTGCAGATCAGTAAATAATGTTGAGTTAAAAAGTGGAGGATGTGTAAGGCTCCCAGCTACGAGCCAATTTGCCTAATAAAAGTATCCCTTTTTGTTTCGATACCTATATATATATATATATATATATATATATATATATATATATATATATATACTAGTTTTAAACACTGGCGCCACTGCAGTCATGCTCAGTACTGACTGCCTGAATGCGCCGCGGCTGATATGTAGCGGAGTGCTCTGAATACAGACCGGGTCCTCTCTAGGTGCGCAGAGAGGACCCCGGTCTGAATTCGGAGCGCCCCACTCTGTATCAGCCGCTGTGTGGGCAGTCTCTAGTATGCATGACTGCAGCTTGTGCAGCCGTCTCTACTGCCCATGACGGCTTCTGACAAACATCCTAGCGAATTATAAAATAGGATATATGTATATAAATAAATACATATCGTTATACACTCAGGTGAGTGTGCGCTGTGAGCTATTTTTTCTTTCTCTTAGCACAGAAACTGATCACAATAATGTGCCAGACTGTGGCACCAATATATACAGGTTCATTTCTCAAACATGATGCGTATTGTAAAAGCATACATGCAGTTTTTTTTATTCTTAACCCTTTGAGTGGCAGAGTTGCATTACTCTGCAATGCATTGTGTACCCCATTGGCACTCAAATGAGGAAAACTAACCTATTGTAGGGAAACTGGTCTAGTCGCATGATCACTTTATTTCCAATAATATATATGTATTTTCCCATATACCAGTGGGACGGGCAGGGCTGTCCGGGTGGGAGATTTGGTGTTCTTTTTATTTACTGTGTGAATAACTCCTATTTATATCCCTTTTGTGATCTGCCTGTGCGCTCTCTATAAACTAAATCCCAGAGGATATGGGTGCATTGTGTGATGTAAATTGACCTTATAAAAACCTAAACACAATATCTAGACAGGAAATGTATAGGGATAAAGTGTACTGGGAGGGGTCTGCTTTTAGGATCAAGGCTAAGAGAAAAGGGCACATTGTATCATAGGATCAGCCCATAGGATATTTATTATAAATACTGGAGAAGGAGGAAGGGTGGGCTGGAGGTAAATAAAGTACAAAAAATCTAATATATTATATAAAATAATTCCAGGGATGTCTGCCTGTCTGTCTGTTATTCTATCTATCTATCTATCTATCTATCTATCTATCTATCTATCTATTATATATATATATCTGTCTCTTATCTATCTCTCTATCTATCTATGTATCTGTCAATTATCTATCTATCTATCTATCTATCTATCTATCTATCTATCTATCTGCCTGTCTCTTATCTATCTATCTGTCTATCTATCTATACCCTATCTATCTATCTATCTATCTATCGATCTATCTATCTATTTTTCTGTCTAGCTATCTATTATCTATCTATCTATATTCTATCTATCTATCTATCTATCTATCTATCTATCTATCTATCATATATCTATCTGTCTCATATATATCTCTCTATCTATCAATGTATCTGTCAATTATCTATCTATCTATCTATCTATCTATCTATCTATCTGTCTATCTGTCTATTATATATCTATCTGTCTGTTATCTATCTATCTATCTATCTATCTATCTATCTATCTATCTGTCAATTATCTATCTATCTATCTATCTATCTATCTATCTGTCTATTATCTATCTATCTGTCTATCTATCTATCTATCTATCTATCTATCTATCTATTTGTCTATTATATATCTATCTGTCTCTTATCTATCTCTCTATCTATTTATCTGTCAATTATTTATCTATCTATCTATCTATCTATCTATCTATCTATCTATCTATCTATTTATCTGTTTCATATCTATCTGTCTGTCTATCTATCTATCTATCTATCTATCTATCTATCTATCTATCTGTCAATTATCTATCTATCTCTCTATCTCTCTATCTATCTATCTATCTATCTATCTATCTATCTATCTATCCATCCATCCATCTATCTATCTATCTATCTATCTATCTATCTATCTATCTATCTATCTCATATCTATTTATCAATAAGTTATAGACCTCTGAAGCATCTAAGGGGTTAAGTTGGAATTGTGTAATTGTACAGTGGGGTATGCTTTGGGGTGAATTAGAGAGCGTGTGTGTGTGTGCTGCTTTTAGGGGTAACAATAAGGAGTGTGTGATGTGATAGAAGAAAGTTGTCTCCCACTGTACTAAATAACAGGCTGGTCTGGGTGGCAGATTAACAGCCTCTGGGGGGCGCACAAGGCCGCAGAACTGCTTGTTGCCCGCCACTGTGTTATGCGGCGTTTTGCCAAATTTGGTGAATTACTTTTTTTTATGGTTTTGACTTTCTTCTTCCATCCAGCAGAAACTATTTTTTCCCACAGCAAACAGGACGCTGAAACGACGTCATATGACAGAAAGATTTTTTATTTTTTTTAATTATAATATCCTTTCAGGTTCGTCTGTGAAATGGAAGAGACGAATGGATTTCTATTTTGGAAGGGTTCATGGAACAGATGCCCATATGCGTCACTGCCAATGCCTCAAACGGAAGCAAAGCGAGAAAGAAAAAGGTTTTCTGCTGGCACGAATCCGCACGAGGAAGTGGAGCGAATTTGATTAGAGATTATTATATATAAATGACAAATATATTCCAGTGTCTGTGAATAAATTACATTGCTACACATGTTAAAGGGGAAGTAACACCTCATAATAATGACTCCCCCCTTCACTTTGTTTCATACATCCAGGACTGATTAAAAATGTTATCTCTTGAACAAAAGCATAAGGGAAAAACCCAAGAGGGCCATGAGGATTTTCTGGCTATAGTAAGTTAAGTGCCCAGTCAGAGCTGGATTCACATCCCAGTCGCTCCTAGGCAAGGCACTCTAGACAACTTTAGCTCCACCCATGACCACACCCCCAGTCCTCATATGACCACACCCCCTGTCAATTCATTCAGAATGTGGGTGTGGCCAGCACAGCTGAGCCTCCCTCATAATGTGGCGCTCTAAGCAGTTGCATACTCTGCATATTGGGAAATCCGGACCTGTGGGAAGTTATTGATTGGAGCTGTCATTTCCTCTTTAACCCCTTAAGGACCATTGTCCTACCAGGAATATCACGGCGGTCCAGCACTTAAGGACCAGTTATGGAGTTCAGGGCTCCCGGCGCAGCTGCACGCCGCTCCGGAAGCCCTGAACCGGAATTGCAAAAAAAAAAAAAAAAAAGCCCTGTGGTCCTCAAGTGCCGGCCACGCGTGCGGGTGCCAGTGCTTAAGGGGTTAAAGGGCAACTAAATATACCTTGCATTTTATGAAAGTGTAAGTAGTAATTTGGACAAGGAAACTGATGTAGTATACTTGGATTTTGCAAAAGCCTTTGATACAGTGGCTCACAACAGGTTACTGTATCAATGAAAAGGCTTCGGTTTGGGCGGTGTTATCTGTACATGGATTGAGAACTGGTTAATTGATAGATGGCAGAGAGTTGTTGTAAATGGAACCTTTTCAAGTCTAAAGTTATAAGTGGGGTGTCGCAGGGTTCAGTCCTGGTCCCAATGATTTTTTAATTTGTTTATTAATGAGTGAGAATTGAAAGAAGTCTCTCAATCTTTACTGATGACACAAAGCTGTGTATGGAAATACATACAGAGCAGGATGTTTAATAATAAATGAGACACTAAGGGCCGTATGTTCAAAGGGGTAATGACAAAAAAATGTTGAATGAACGACAAAAATAAGTAATTGTATGCATGAATGACATATTTTCTATAGAGTATATGACAAAAAACTAGTACTGTCCATTGTGTCCGACACTCCAGAATTGCCGGGCAAAGGGGCGGGATCAAGAGCATGGCTAAAATATTCTCCAGTGTCGTATAGAGGAAAAGAAAATTTGTTGTATACAATGATAAAAAAATGTCTTGCAAAAGACCAAATTTGTATGTTAAGAAAAAAGTGGAGGGAATGTGAAGTTCTAAATGTGATAAACCTATAATAATTGAAGGAAACACAACACAAGCACTATTACCATACCTATATACCGACATTTTTGTCTTTAGTTAAGACATTTTTGTTGTTAGGTAAGATATTTTTATTGTTACAACATTTTTGTCTTTACATATGACAATTTCAGACAAAAAAGACAAACCTGCGCTCATCTATATAAAAATTAGATGTGTCCTGTATTGTGCATATATAATATTTCTTAGTAAATAAGTCAGATTTTAGTATTCAGAAATTGGCCAAGTCGTGGGTAAGCTTGCCACCGCCACAAGGTATCTCACTTGCGGCAAGTCCTACTCTAATAAATCTAAAAAAACCCTATCTACATTTAAAATTTCCTGAGGAGATGTTGTAGGAAAAGCATTGGAGAGGGACCCTTTAAATACCATCTTTGCAATGCTTGTGGGTCCCAATGTGAGGAAATTAAAAACAGAAGACATACAATATAAAAAAAATATAGATGAAGGACTTGCCTGGTACAAAAAAAACATTGGGTCTGCAAAGTAAGAGTATGAGAGTGCTGTGGATCCAACAGTCCACTCCATAAATTTACCTTTTTATCAACTCCCCACAGGTCATGTGAGGAGTGAGTGCATGCAGACAAGGTTCATGCAAGCTAGGACAGGCCTGAGGCCTAGTCGTTAAAGGGCAAGAGTGAAAAAAGGAAATTACATACAGTGCAATAGTATTAGTGTTATATATAAGTGATTACGATAAGTGAAAGGCTGCTAGAATGAGCGAGGGAGAAGTGCAAAAAAAATCAAGATAGAAACCTCACAGCGCCAACTCACCATAACATACCTATATAATAAATACAATTTTAATGTGGATGTAAAAAATAAGTATATAGACAGCAGCATATTTCATATTTCAATGACAAAACGATATATTTCCGATCACAACCGACACTCTCTGCAGATATTAATGAGCCCAACGACACTGTACTGAAATGTCGTTTCGCTACTTCTTTGAAGATATGGCCCTTAGTCAGTCTGAAAGAGAATATTAGCCATAGACAGAGAACCCCACCCATGGCCCTTTGAATCATGTGAACATTCACCCACGCCACCAAAGTCCCTTCCCGGTATCTCTCTGGCCACAAGCTTAAAAGAAAAGTAACATCTTTTACTACGGTGTTTTTATATATAATAGCTGTGATTACATGATATTTACAGTTATATCAACCTATTTCCTTTTTAGTGTTACTCCCCTAGGATGAAACAATGGATTGGAGACATATCTAGCAAGCAATGAGTTAACCCTTTGAGTGCCAGAGGGGTGCGCAAAAAATTGCTCTGCAATGCGTTGCATGCCCTCTGGCACTGAAATGGTTAAATTCCCTAATGAAGTACTTTAGCTTGATGAATACAGTCTGTTGACAGCCAGAGGGGCATCGAAAGCATATGCTGGCTACCACTCTGGCACACAAATGGTAACCCAAGTCCTCCAGGGACAGAGGTTAATTGTTTGCCTTCGTAAGTTCCCTGTTAACTGAACCCACTCCCACACTTGTATTTCCTGTTCTCACCCCCATTGCACCCACACTACCACCTATTTTCAGCACAAAACTTACCATTGCTCCAAAAAAATCCCATCCAATCAGATTAAGCTCTGCCCCCATTATGACACATATTACATTATTTGGGCTCTCCCACTTTCCAACCCTTCTTGGTACTCGGGGGGCTGGAGACGGTATCCTTTTGAAAGGTCATACACAGAAAAGCATGTGACCATTTAACACTTTAACCCCTTAACGACCCATGACGTGCCAGGACCGTCATGGGTAAACTTCACTTAAGGACCCATGACGGTCTTGGCATGTCATGGGTTAAATGATAGTAGCACACCTCCGTGCACACTGCTATCATTCATTGCAGGCTGAGACTGAGTGCTCTGGTAACGGAGCGTTCAGTCTCAGCCTTGTCACTTGAGCCGGGTCATGTGATCACTGCAGATGCAATCACATATACCAGCATTTTGAAAGAATGAGGCGGACTGCCTCTGTGTCTTCCCTTTGCCTGTCTCTCCCTTACAATCAAAGTAAGGGAGAGAAAAGCAGAGAGGAGACACCTAGTGGTCAAAAAATACCCAGCAGTTGGGGCTATTAACCCCTTCACTGCTGGTGCTGGAGGCTGGCTGGATGCAGGTCTATGACCTGCTAAAAGACACTTTTAAATTAAAAAAAAAAACACATTTTTAAAAAATAACTTTTATTAAAACAAACAAAGTTTCAAGAAACAAAACTGGGAGTTTGACTGTTGTGGAGCCATGTAATACGCTTATACATACCGCCAATTCTCATCATTAAAATATGGGAAAATAGGATGGGAAAGAGGAACATGGGGATTTTCACCCAGGGGAAACAGTGCCCACTTAAAACTGCCCACTTTGTAGGTATGACTGACCGGTCATATCTTTCATGCAGTCTCCATAAAAATGTAATCCATTGCGCCCAAATGATCCCAAAAGAAAAAATAAAAATGACATTTTTTTTTACATTTTTTTTACCATTTACTTTAATTGTAATAAAATAAATGGTGGGCTATCCATATAAGTGTGGTATCAAAAGAAAGCCCTACTTGTGCCGGAAAAACACAGTATATAATTTGCATGGGTAAAATAAAGTACTTAGAGGGAAAACACTGTTGAATAAAGACATAGTTAAAAAGGTCAGAATTGCTCCGGTCCTTAAGTGAAATCCAACTCAGATTTTCCCGGTCCTTAAGGGGTTAATCTTGTCGCCTGGATAAAACTAGCGATGTGACAATCTCTCTCTGTCATGCACTGCGAAATTTCACATCGTTATTTTTACTCAGATGACATGGTTAAAGTGTTAAATGGTCGCACGCTCTTCTGTGGGCGACCTTTCAAAAGTCAACCCTGGAGACAGACATGTTTTTAGGTACGCTAATAATATGCGTCATGTAACTTCCAAGCTGTCTTATGATAAAGAATACGGTATTTCTACTCGATACAATGTGAAAACAATCCTTTCAGTATTTGGATACAATAACCAATGCTGATATTGAATAGTTCTAGATTTCTTTCTTTTTTTTGAGATTCACTCAGAGATATATCATTGTTCAGCTTGGAATAATATCTTCCCCTCTGGCAGTGAATCCATTAATGTGCAGTTTCTCAGTTAAAAACACTAAATCACAAAGGAGATCATTTGGCCTTTGGTCAGAAGATGTTCTGTATCTTATGCATAAAATGCAGAGTGTTCACTGTGAGTTATGGCTGAGTAATTTCCTGGTGACAATTTTGAAGTGCCTGCAGCAGTTTGGATAATATCCAAAACCAGCAAATCTCTACAGGTGAATTTGTTGAACTTATAAAATGACATTGAAGTAGCTGTGTCAGTCCATTTATTATAGTGCAGAATTAAAGAGGATGTACAGATTTGCTAGCCCAGCTTCACTGGAGCTGCTCTTCAAGTCCTGCCCTGTACGTCAGTGTATGCAATAGAGCAGGGGCAGACAACATGAGGCTCTCTAGCTGCTGCTGTTGGACATCAGCTTCCATCACCCCAAACAAAAAAAAAAATTCCAGCATTTCACTAGCGATCCAACTACACATTAAACTACAAGCACACACACATATACACATTAATGATTAACATATAAAAATTAGTGAAGCCGGTAGAATACACCAGTATTACCTACTAACTGAAAAACCCGTGTACATGGGTCACAGTGCCACCCGGCAACCTCGGCTGGTGGCCGGATCCTCTCTTGTCACTGGCTGCACTGCAGTCATGCGCAGTACTGACTTCCGGAACGCGCAACTGCTGATACGGAGCCGGGCGCTCCAAATTCAGACCGTAGTCCTCTCTGCGCAACTCTGGTCTGAATTTGGAGCACCCCACTCCGTATCAGCCAATGTGCGGGCAGTCTCTACTGGGTATGACTGCATCACGAGCAGCCGTCTCTTCTGCACAAGACGGCTTCTGACAAACATCCTTAGTGAATTATTATATAGGATTACTCAACATCTCACAGACAATTCCATGCTACGTTTGCTAGAATATCTAGAATAGTTGCCACATACACAATTTCAGCCTCCAACACAATACAAATATCTCCTTTCTCGACACTCTCCCTTACCTTCGCCTGATCGACTCGCACTCCCTTATGACACATAGTCTCACATTCCCCTGCATGTCCTAACCTTCTACATCCCTCCTATTCAAAGGCTTTGACTGGCAGTTCATCTTTGAATCCCCTCCTCTGTGACTGACAGTTCATCTTTGCCTCTCCTCCCCTTTGAAGAATTCTTGATCTTTGTCTCTTCTCCCATTAGATGGACACTCCATATTTGTCTCTTCTCCCATTAGATGGACACTCCATATTTGGCTCTTCTCGCATTAGGTGGACACTCCATATTTGTCTCTTCTCCCATTAGATGGACACTCCATATTTGTCTCTTCTCCCATTAGATGGACACTCCATATTTGTCTCTTCTCCCATTAGATGGACACTCCATATTTGTCTCTTCTCCCATTAGATGGACACTCCATATTTGTCTCTTCTCGCATTAGATGGACACTCCATATTTGTCTCTTCTCCCATTAGATGGACACTCCATATTTGTCTCTTCTCGCATTAGATGGACACTCCATATTTGGCTCTTCTCGCATTAGGTGGACACTCCATCTTTAGCTCTTCTCCCCTCTCCACGATTGACATCCTTCCTCCTCCTTCAATTACGCATCATGTCACATTTATTACTCTCTTCCACATAACCCACTGCTATGCCCCCCTGCCCACTCCTGCGAAAATCTCTGGAAGGACTTCATCCTCCACCACAGCACACACCTCCTCACCATACACCCTCCCTCCTATTCAACACATACACTAATTCATCCCCAGCTTCATTGCCTACCTCTTCCCCTTTGACAGGCATTTCATCTTTTTATCTCCTCCTCTTCCACTGACAGTTCATTTTTGAATCTCATCCCCTTTGACTGACAGTTCATCTTTTAATCTCCTCTCCTTTGATTGACAGTTCATCTTTGAATCTCCTCCTCTTGGACTGGCAGTTCATTTTTATCTCTCCTCCCCTTTGAAGAATACTTCATCTTTGGCTCTTCTCCCCTTAGATGGACACTCCATATTTGGCTCTTCTCCCCTTGTGTCACGGTTTGTTAAGACTCTCAGACGCACAGTTAGGTAAAATCACAACCTTATTGAAAAGTTTAAGACAACCCCTTAGGATATCATACACATCCATACATATATCTTTATTGACAGGAAAAGTAGTAATAACAATAGTGATACAGTCTCTACCGGCCTTGCCAATCTACCGGGCAAGGCAGCCAGGAAGCTGGTACAGGAACAGACAGGCTCTACCAGCCTTTCCAATATACCGGGCAAGGCAGCCAGTGGACAGACAGTGATCTACAGGCTCTACCGGCCCTGCCAATACCGGGTAAGGCAACCCAAGATGATAATGGCATAGGTTCTACCGGCCTTACCAATATACCGGGCAGGGCAGCCTGGTAAGGAGTGAATGGCAACCACTAAAACCTCAGTGACAGTAAAGGTGGCAACAGCAGTCACTAGGATGACATAAGAGGCTAAGTCGACAAAAGTGGCAGGCCAAATAACCCCGAGGTACCACTCGTACCTGTGTACTGGGAAGACAGTAATGCACAATGCGATAATGGACTAAAAGATGTTGGAGCGAACCAGTACCTAGTACTGGGAGAAAGTCGACAAGGTGCAACTGCAGTCAGGAGGCTAAGGAGCGAACCAATGTCCACACACTGGAAGCGTAGTACTATCATGCAATAGCAGCCGGGGCAGCTATGGAGCGAACCAGTGCCCTCTCACTGGGAATGCTAGATGTAATCTGTATAAACAGCCGGATAGCTTATGGAGCGAACCAGTACCCTGTACGTGGAACGCTAATCGTGACTTGCATAAACAGCCGGGTGGCTTACAGGAGCGAACCAGTACCCTGTACGTGGAACGCTAATCGATACTAGCAAGACAGCCGGATGGCTTATAGAGCGAACCAGTACCCTGTATGTGGAACGCTAATCGTAACCTGAATGACAGCCGGGTGGCCTATGGAGCGAACCAGTACCCTATACGTGGAACGCTAATCGTAACTTGCATAACAGCCGCGTGGCTGTGGAGCGAACCAGTACCCGTGTACTGGCTAACCAGCAGAGAGTAGAAATGTCGCAGAGGCGACTCAGGAACGACAGCAGGCTACAGGGGAACTGGATAGGAACCAGTAGGTGGAGACAGGAACCAGCACTCAAATGGTCAACCGGATCAGGAGCGGCAGCGAAGACTGGCAGCAGGAAGCGGAGATCAGACGGCAACTCAAACCGGATCTGGAGCTGAAGCAGGAACCACTGGACAGGTAACTACAGGAACCAGACGATTCTGATAGCAGGAACACATCAAAGGGCCCAGGAAGCTCAGGAAAGTGCCAAGGATGCGAGCAGCATAGATACACCACGAAAGGGCAACCAAAGGGTGCCCAGGCTCAGTCTAAATAGGCAATGCAGGGCGGGCTAACAGCAGACAGCCAATGGAGGGCCCCCTATAGGTAATTGACACAAAAGGAGAGCAATCACGGGCAGTGTGATACCTTGCCACGATTGACATCCTTCCTCCTCCTTCAATTACACATCATGTCACATTTATTACTCTCTTCCACATAACCCACTGCTACGCCCCCCTGCCCACTCCTGGGAAAATCTCTGGAAGGACTTCATCCTCCACCACAGCACACACCTCCTCACCATACACCCTCCCTCCTATTCAACACATACACTAATTCATACCACAGCTTCACTGCCTACCTCTTCCCCTTTGACAGGGAGTTCATCTATTTATCTCCTCCTCTTCCACTTACAGTTCATTTTTGAATCTCCTCCCCTTTGACTGACAGTGCATCTTTGTCTCTCCTCCCCTTTGACTGACAGTGCATCTTTGAATCGCTTCCTGTTTGACTGACAGTTCATCTTTGAATCTCCTCCCCTTCAACTGGCGGTTTCTTCTTTGAATCTCCTCCCCTTTGACAGGCAGTTCATCTTTTTATCTCCTCCTCTTCCACTGACAGTTCATTTTTGAATCTCCTCCCCTTTGACTGACAGTGCATCTTTGAATCGCTTCCTGTTTGACTGACAGTTCATCTTTGAATCTCCTCCCCTTCAACTGGCGGTTTCTTCTTTGAATCTCCTCCCCTTCAACTGGCGGTTTCTTCTTTGAATCTCCTCCCCTTCGACTGACAGTCGAGAACCTTTCTCCTCATTCAATTATACATCGTCACATTTATTAGTGTCTTCCACATAACCCACTACTTTCAACGTCTGAACACAATTTGAATTTCACTCACCCACCACAATTCAAGTATAAACTGTTTTACATACAGCCACATAGCTCACAATGCCAAGCATCATTCAAACAACAGGCAAAACACATTGCATCATGTCCATGTTGCCACCCTCACAAGCCTACCATACACTTACACAAATCACAAGAAATTATTAATGCAAACTGTGTGCATCTCTTTCCACACATTTAAACATCACTAACCACCGGCCACTACTTCATCCTTACGGGATGCCTACTGCATTCAGACACCATTACGGTGTCACTTCCTTAGCACTCTCTACAATGCAATGACTTTTTTCATGCATACATTCACAATGTGACATTTTGGCTTCACGTCACAAACATCCAATGCAGTTGTCTGAGACTCTCACAATCCCTTTAAATAAACACAGCAAAAAACAATATATTTTCTTAAGTATGTTTAATTTACACTAGTCAAACAAAAGGCCAAAGCAGTGCCCGATTTGCTCGTGTATCTATCTATCTATCTATCTATCTATCTATCTATCTATCTATCTATCTATCTATCTATCTAGATAATGTTTTACCAGAAAGAATACATTGAGATTTCTCTTGTTTTCAAATATGTCCTGGAGTACTATCTATCTATCTATCTATCTACCTTTATATTTTTATAGATATATAAAATATAAAATATTTTTATGTATTAGTCTGAGTAAAACATAGGTACTCACACTGCTGAGAGATGCTTTATTCCAAAGGTATTACAGTTCAAACCTTTGTTTATTAAACTGTTAGCAACTGTGAGCCACAATTCTCCATAGAATGTGATAGTTCCAGCTCCGTCAGTTCATGAACCCTTGTTTTATTCAGAATTAAAAGGTTTACAATATTTTGTATTTTTTTTCCATAATAAAATGTACTAATCCTTTATGGAATGGAATAAAAGCCAGCGATATAATTTGCAAAACCTGGAGTATTATGGACAGAAATTCTTTGAAGACAGAGCACTGTCATTCAAGGTTAAATACCCATTCTTATCACAAAGGGAAAAAAAGGTTTACTGTCAAATACTCTCATTTATTTTGCATATAGACATCTGTTGAGAATTGATTTTTAAATCATCACATCACAGAAAACTGAGGGCATTTAAAGGATCAAAAGCTGGATTCTATTAGGGGTGATAAACTTCAGGACGAGTGTTAAGAAATTCTGAGGCCCTGGGCCACATTTTAAAAGGAGGCCCCAAATATAGGAATTTTTTAAATGATAATTTTAAGCAGAGTTCATCCCTAGGTTAATATATTTCCAAAAAGTATTCACAATGGTATGTTATGCACCCAGAAAAACCTCAGTCTTTTCAACGATCTGATCATGGACTTAAATGAAAGAGCTTTTAAAATTCCCTGTTCTTATGTTATTAATTTTTTTTTTTTACTAAATTTCAAACAATGGTTTATGGGATATTAGTTGTCTTTATTTGCCAGTTCGTGAAAATTAGACAGTGCTGGCATATGATATATACTTCTCATGTTTCTGGGATAAGAGGCAGGGGTTGGACTTGATGGACTTGTGTCTTTTTTCAACCTAATTTACTATGTTAATACGTTACTATTTTACTATGTTACAATGCATGCCTGCCAGAGATACTAGCATTCCACGCTGCTCTCCTCCTCACCTGTCTCTCCCTGCCAACAGGAGGCTCAAATTGTATTGGGTCTGGCAATACAAGTGTTATTACCAAAATAAGTACTGACTTGAAAATATACCTATTTTCAGTGATATACTGTTAGCTGCCCAACAGTCTCAGTATGAACATGAGCCACAAAAGTCCAGTTTGTAGCCCAGTTTGTGACCAATAGGATATGTGAATGAGGTCATTATGTTTTTTGACATTTTTGCGTTTATTTAGTGATACTATTGTATCTTAGAAGATCAATACATATGTTAATGTCTTACTCAGTATGACAACATTCACATATATTACATATTTTTTTGTCATATTTGTTTATAGTTTGTATATGAGCATTTATGCCTCGTGTTTAGAGTGAGCAGTTTTTGTATTTTTCATTTATTCTTTATTTGATGGTATGATATTAGTGAAATATTAGTGCGACTTTGTCAGTTATTTCCCTTTAAATGTTGGATTGAAAGGGTTAATATTTTATCACTGAAGTTGTGTAGATACCATTTTCAGATTTGGAATTGGTTTTTTGAATCAGATGTGATGCCGTAGTTTGATCCGTGGTGTTCGGACGACGGAAACATTACTGATTATTTGACCTTATGATATGATGTCTCTAGGGTTAAATTTTAATGCGGTAATTGTAACACCTGAATCACTGACTATAAAGGTTACCTTTGTACTTCACACAATGAGCCTATGATTAAATGTAAACCTTACATGAAATGCGTTAGGCGGTTTGTGTAGTCATCTTATTTCTACTACATCTCCTGAATTCTCCATTACAGTGTTTTTATTTTTTGTATTTTTTTGCAATAAAACTGGATATTTTTACCCTACTGCTGTGTGGAGTATTTGGATGTTCCTGAGAGCTGTGGGTACGTAGAGCGCACCTTACCAAGTTGCTGCCCAACAGTCTCAGTATGAACATGAGCCACAAAAGTCCAATTTGTAGCCTAATGCTAGTCACAACTTTCTGTTCCCCCAGCTCATGCTACATAACATGGGAAGCAGGAAGATCAAAGGAAACTAGCTAACGTGTTATGTTTGACAGTGTCACACATCAGCCTTGAGCTAGTTCCACAATCACCCTCCCAAAAACTACCAGCTCTATGATGAAATTGTCCCCACCCCCCGCGCCAGTCCCAACACTAACAATAAAATGCGCCTCCCACTAGACCTACCACTAACAATAAAGTACCACCCCACAAACACAGTAGACCCAACACCAACAATCACCCCATGCCACCTCCCCACATGTTTTCCATGTGAAGCATTTAACTTCATAAGTCCAGCGATGTCCTAAACTGCAATGGTCAATTTAATAATGCAAATTGTCCTTGGGATTAATCACCCAAGGGTAATAGGGGAATCCAGCACTGCCTCCCACCTGCACCTCTCTGATGAGGCCCAATAAGGCTGAAATGTACGGCTGGGGTTGGCTGCATCTCTTGTTCAGAGTCGAATCACCTAGAATTTTGTGGTTGGACTGCTGTTGTGGCAGGACCAATATGATATGCTTTAGGATATTTCCTATCTGTGAAAGGCATTAGTGGGCTAAAAGAGACTGCACCCTGAGTAGGACACCTCTCCTACAGAGCCTGCAAATTTGTATTGCAGGCTCATTCCTAGTTGAGCGTCATATACATATGCAAATTATCCTTGGGATTAGTCACCCCAAGGGTAATAGGGGAATCCAGCGTTGAACCCCTTGCTCACAGTGCTTGGAGAGATCAGCTGCACCTAGGGTTGCCACCCAGCCGGTATTTTACCGGCAGGCCGGTAAAAATTTGGCTTCTGTCCAATGTTAAGTCTATGGAGGGAATGCCATGGCCGGTATTTTATTTAATAAAAGGAGGAAACCCTAGCTGCACCTCACTGATGAAGCCCAACAAGGTGGAAAAAAGGACGGCTGGGGTTGGCTGCTTCTTCTTCAAGGAGGAATTGTCCGGCATTTTGTGGGCTGAATGTTGTTTTGGTAGGACCAGTATGATGTGCACTAGAATATTTCCTCTTTGTAAAAGTAGTGGGCAAATTTGAATTGCAGGCTTGTTCCTAGTTGAGTGTCTCTGACTTCCAATATACAGGCATAACATCTACTTCCAGATGTGTTACAGCAAATCCGGTAGAGAGATGACACCCTAATTATATATTAGTTGATGTTTTTGTGGTTTTACAGCTTACAAGAGGCACCCCAGAGGGAGAAGGTCTAGGATGAATCACAGCAAGAGGCATTGAACAGAGAGAGATGCAAGATTTTTAATTATATCTTGTACGTGCAATTGCATTACGTGCAGGTGAATATATTTTAATAAACTCTTCATTTAGTCCCTTTTGCACTTCTTTTTCTATAAAAGGTTCAGAACTGTTGTTTATTTGTTTTGTTATATAGTAACACTGCCACCTGATGTCCAGACAGTTCAGTTTAACTTGTGTCCAGACAGTTTTTCTGTTGCATTCTAAGGGAGAGTCTTGAGTCACTGACTACACTTCTACATAGAATGTTAGTAACAACGCCATCTCTTCCTGATAGTTAGAAATCTTTTAATGTAACTGTCTGCAGTGGGAGTACCCTTGTTTTGGAAAGCATTAAAAGACCCTACAATATGCACCTTTTTCATAATACTATTAATTATTTTGTGACGTTACTATCGCTTTACGAAAGGAAGGCTCTTGAATAATTTGTTTTTTTTTCTTTTATTAAAGAGACTAGTTGAAGAGTCCATTACACGGGCCACAGTGCCACTGCCAGCCGGTTGCGGGGCAGTCACGTGCAGTATAGACTGCCCGCGTCCCGCCCTGTATCAGCAGCGGCCATCATAAACATCAAGGTTGCAGCAATATAAGAACAAAGGTGACAGTGAAAACATGTCTCATTACATGAATGTTGAATGTACATTAACATTACACATCAGACGAAAAGTCATGCCATGTATGGAATAAGAATACAATGAGAAAGGGAATGAAAAACAAAAAGAGAGGGATTTAGAAAAAAGTTGGAATGAGAATCAAAGTAAAAGTAGGAGGAGAGAAAATGAGAGCCTCGCCAGCGGTTCCTAGAATAATTAGTTTTTATAACATAATAATTATCTTTGTTTCAAATCATTCAAGTTATTTAAAAACAGTGCTTTCAAAAGTTCATTTCTTTCAGTACATCTACTTTATGAGTAAATAACCATTTCATCAGAATATAAAATTACACTTGCCTTTTACAATGCTGTCTCTCTGGCACAAGCCGCTAGTGATTGGCAGCAGTGCTGACACCGTGCCAGCTGACTCCAATATTACCTGAAACATTTTTACAAGAATATGAAGGTCAAACGAAAGATCAAAGAACTTATTCTACTTTCCACTGGGATGGACTTCAAAAACACAGCCTGGATTCATCTGTTACTATGGGCTGTATGTTAAAGGAGCAGTAAACTTTTTTTTCTGAAAACACATATTTTGTAGATCATTTGCTGCTGAATAAAACAAGGTCACGCCCATCACTGTCAGATGTTTTATTCAAAACTAGTTGAACAGCCCGTTACATGGGCCACGGTGCCTCTGGCAGCCGGTCGCGGGGTAGTCACGCGCAGTGGAGACTGCCCACGCCAGGCTGATACAGAGCTGGACGCTCCTTCGGAGCGTCCAGCTCTGTATCAGCCGCGGCGCGGGCAGTCTCAACTGCTCATGAGTGCCACGCGCGCAGCAGTGTCTACTGCGCATGTCTGGCGTTACACACAACTTGGCAAATTATTATATAGGATTTATAGCAGTTTAAATAATCAGGAAGTGAATTTACTGTGTTTACTTCCTGATAGTTCTAACTGACAGGAAGTGACTCAGCAGTTTATATCACAGTCTATGGGGAACTGTATGTCTCTGACTTTTCTGACTTTCCTCTCCATTAGAATGTAACAGGAAAACTAATTAGAATTTGACTACTAGAGGGCTCTGCTAATGTAAAAAAAAACATGGGTTTAAACTGTAATAACTCTGGAAATATAAATCTCTGGGCAGTGGGAGTACCCTTATTTTACTCAACAGGAAAATCCCTACTATATATATTTTTCATAAAAAAGTTTACTGCTCCTTTAAAGGGATATGTAAAACAATATATATCGTTGGGCTTATCCTTCTGAGTCAAACAAGGGCACTGCCACCGTTGAGAGGTGTTTTATTAAAAAGTTTTTGCAGCTCAGACCTGAATATTTTAGGTGCAGTATCTCAATGGCCTGAAATTGTACAGTGGCGCTGTTGCCACTCCATCCTATGGACAGTTCTGGTAAGTTGACCATAAACCTCCATAGGATGGTGTAGCAACAGCACCACTGTGCAGTTTCAGGTCATTGTGATAGTGCACCAAAAAACATCAAGTTTGAACTGCAATTACTTCTGCATACCCTTGTTTTCCTCAGGAGGATAAACCCTACAATATCAATTTTAGTATATAGTCGTATGAAAGCCTGGATGCACGGGCTAAAGTGCCACCCAGCAGCCAGAGGCAGGAGCACAGACAGGTGATGAGCCGTCTGGAATTCCGCACTCCGAAACAGCTCCGGACAGTCTCTACTGTGCATGACTGCATCATTCCAGCAGTCTCTACTGTGCATGACTGCATCTTTCCAGCAGTCTCTACTGCGCATGACTGCATCGTTCCAGCAGTCTCTACTGCGCATGACTGCATCGTTCTGGCAGTCACTACTGTGCATGGCTGCATCATTCAGCAGTCTCTATTGCGCATGACTGCATCGTTCCAGCAGTCTCTACTGCACATGACTGCATCATTCCAGCAGTCTCTACTGCACAAGACTGCATCGTTCCAGCAGTCTCTACTGCGCATGACTGCATCGTTCCGGCAGTCTCTACTGCGCATGGCTGCATCATTCCAGCAGTCTCTACTGCACAAGACTGCATCGTTCCAGCAGTCTCTACTGCGCATGACTGCATCGTTCCGGCAGTCTCTACTGCGCATGGCTGCATCATTCCAGCAGTCTCTACTGCACAAGACTGCATCGTTCCAGCAGTCTCTACTGCGCATGACTGCATCGTTCCGGCAGTCTCTACTGCGCATGGCTGCATCGTTCTGGCAGTCTCTACTGCGCATGACTGCATCGTTCTGGCAGTCTCTACTGCGCATGACTGCATCGTTCTGGCAGCATCGTTCTGGCAGTCTCTACTGCGCATGACTGCATTGTTCTGGCAGTCTCTACTGCGCATGACTGCATCGTTCTGGCAGCATCGTTCTGGCAGTCTCTACTGCGCATGACTGCGTTGTTCCAGCAGTCTTTACTGCGCATGACTGCATCGTTCTGGCAGTCTCTACTGCGCATGACTGCATCGTTCTGGCAGTCTCTACTGCGCATGACTGCATCGTTCTGGCAGTCTCTACTGCGAATGACTGCATCGTTCTGGCAGTCTCTACTGCGCATGACTGCATCGTTCTGGCAGTCTCTACTGCACATGGCTGCATCGTTCTGGCAGTCTCTACTGCGCATGACTGCATCGTTCTGGCAGTCTCTACTGCGCATGACTGCATCGTTCTGGCAGTCTCTACTGCACATGGCTGCATCGTTCTGGCAGCATCGTTCTGGCAGTCTCTACTGCACATGACTGCATCGTTCTGGCAGCATCGTTCTGGCAGTCTCTACTGCGCATGACTGCATTGTTCCAGCAGTCTTTACTGCGCATGACTGCATCGTTCTGGCAGTCTCTACTGCGCATGACTGCATCGTTCCGGCAGTCTCTACTGCGCATGGCTGCATCATTCCAGCAGTCTCTACTGCACAAGACTGCATCGTTCCAGCAGTCTCTACTGCGCATGACTGCATCGTTCCGGCAGTCTCTACTGCGCATGGCTGCATCGTTCTGGCAGTCTCTACTGCGCATGACTGCATCGTTCTGGCAGTCTCTACTGCGCATGACTGCATCGTTCTGGCAGCATCGTTCTGGCAGTCTCTACTGCGCATGACTGCATTGTTCTGGCAGTCTCTACTGCGCATGACTGCATCGTTCTGGCAGCATCGTTCTGGCAGTCTCTACTGCGCATGACTGCATTGTTCCAGCAGTCTTTACTGCGCATGACTGCATCGTTCTGGCAGTCTCTACTGCGCATGACTGCATCGTTCTGGCAGTCTCTACTGCGCATGACTGCATCGTTCTGGCAGTCTCTACTGCGAATGACTGCATCGTTCTGGCAGTCTCTACTGCGCATGACTGCATCGTTCTGGCAGTCTCTACTGCACATGGCTGCATCGTTCTGGCAGTCTCTACTGCGCATGACTGCATCGTTCTGGCAGTCTCTACTGCGCATGACTGCATCGTTCTGGCAGCATCGTTCTGGCAGTCTCTACTGCGCATGACTGCATCGTTCTGGCAGCATCGTTCTGGCAGTCTCTACTGCGCATGACTGCATTGTTCCAGCAGTCTTTACTGTGCATGACTGCATCGTTCTGGCAGTCTCTACTGCGCATGACTGCATCGTTCTGGCAGTCTCTACTGCGCATGACTGCATCATTCTGGCAGTCTCTACTGCGAATGACTGCATCGTTCTGGCAGTCTCTACTGCGCATGGCTGCATCGTTCTGGCAGTCTCTACTGCGCATGACTGCATCGTTCTGGCAGTCTCTACTGCGTATGACTGCATTGTTCTGGCAGTCTCTACTGCGCATGACTGCATTGTTCTGGCAGTCTCTACTGCACATTACTGCATCGTTCTGGCAGTCTCTACTGCACATGGCTGCATCGTTCTGGCAGTCTCTACTACACATGACTGCATCGTTCTTGCAGTCTCTACTGCGCATGACTGCATCGTTCTGGCAGTCTCTACTGCGCATGGCTGCATCGTTCTGGCAGTCTCTACTGCGCATGGCTGCATCGTTCTGGCAGTCTCTACTGCGCATGACTGCATCGTTCTGGCAGTCTCTACTGCGCATGACTGCATCGTTCTGGCAGTCTCTACTGTGCATGACTGCATCGTTCTGGCAGTCTCTACTGCGCATGTAAGGTTATGCACACAGGGAGCTTCGCGGGCTAGCAATTTATATATATAGATTGTGTTACTATCCCTTTCAAAAGAAAAAACATAGTAACATAGTAAATTAGGGTGATAAAAAGACACAAGTCCATCAAGTTCAACCCTTCAAGCGGAACTTTCTCTCAGTATAAAGTCACCCTCCAATAATTAAACATATGGGCGACTAGCTTCATAATACTGTCTCTACTGCACATGGCTGCATCGTTCTGGCAGTCTCTACTGCACATGACTGCATCGTTCTGGCAGTCTCTACTGCGCATGACTGCATCGTTCTGGCAGTCTCTACTGCGTATGACTGCATTGTTCTGGCAGTCTCTACTGCGCATGACTGCATTGTTCTGGCAGTCTCTACTGCACATTACTGCATCGTTCTGGCAGTCTCTACTGCACATGACTGCATCGTTCTGGCAGTCTCTACTGCACATGGCTGCATCGTTCTGGCAGTCTCTACTGCACATGACTGCATCGTTCTGGCAGTCTCTACTGCACATGGCTGCATCGTTCTGGCAGTCTCTACTACACATGACTGCATCGTTCTGGCAGTCTCTACTGCGCATGGCTGCATCGTTCTGGCAGTCTCTACTGCGCATGGCTGCATCGTTCTGGCAGTCTCTACTGCGCATGACTGCATCGTTCTGGCAGTCTCTACTGCGCATGACTGCATCGTTCTGGCAGTCTCTACTGTGCATGACTGCATCGTTCTGGCAGTCTCTACTGCGCATGTAAGGTTATGCACACAGGGAGCTTCGCGGGCTAGCAATTTATATATATAGATTGTGTTACTATCCCTTTCAAAAGAAAAAACATAGTAACATAGTAAATTAGGGTGATAAAAAGACACAAGTCCATCAAGTTCAACCCTTCAAGCGGAACTTTCTCTCAGTATAAAGTCACCCTCCAATAATTAAACATATGGGCGACTAGCTTCATAATACTTCTATTACCTCTCAGAAGTGGTAGATTCCAAAGTATCCTTAATCTTCGGAGACCGGAAGCCAGGCGTCAGCGCAGACATCTTGCCTTAGAGACATCTGCGCGCCTGCGCTGTCAGTCCCGGTCTCCTCTAAGAGGCATTGCACTGTGCCTTAAGGCACCGGAAGGGACTGACGGCACAGGCGCACAGATGACACTAACCTGGCTCTCAGTCTCCTAAGATTAAGGATAACTATAGAATGTGGCACTTCTGAGAGGTAATAGACATATTATGAAGCTAGTTGCCACATGTTTAATTATTACAGGGCGACTTAATACAAAGTGAAAGCTCGGCTTTAACCCTTTCAGTGCCAGAGGGGTACGCAATGCATTAAAGGGTTTAAAGGGTTAAAAAGGTGTAGGATTTCTGAGGCAAACAGTTTGTACTGTAGGAGGAGAACTAAAAATTCCCCTCGATTTAAATGGGGATTTTAACCCCGTGAATGCTAGAGAGGTCCTACATCACAATGCGTTGGAGACTTCTCTAGCATTCGAGGGGTTAAAATTTCCATTTAAATCGAGGGGAATTTTTGGCATTTTTTTAGTTCTCCCCTGTAGTGCAAATGGTTTGCCCCAGAACTCCTCTTTTGAACATACAGGTCTTAGTGGATTATAGAAAGAGACATTGTGCATCAGAATGCTGTTGAAATTTAACCCTTAGAGTCCCAGAAAAGTATCCATTGCAATGCAAAGTATTGGATACCTCTCCGCACTCAAAGGGTCGACCTGTCAATGTAAGAGTAGCTTAGTTAAAGGGATAGTAATGTTTCACAATAAAAGCAGTTCCAATTAGACTTGTGCGATTCGATTCGTCCAAATTCGGACCATTCGGTCGTCATTAGAGACTGTTGAAAGGCAAGGTGCATTTGATTTTTTTCCCCGAATCTGAACATTACTGGGTCAGAAATTTGTAAAAAAATTCAGACATTCTGGTTCTTTCTCCCCACGCGCGCTCTACTTTCCCTCCCTCTCTAGTCCAATGAGCTTCTTCATTTCATGATGGGGGTTGGACTATTGACAAGTCAGACACCCAGACAGCCTGCATTTCCTGTTAGTCCGTTGTTGGAGCTCAGAGAAGAAGGAGATAGTGCCAGTTGTTGTGTAGGCAGGCAGGTAGCATAGGCACTAGGCAGGCAGCCAGCATTATTGCCACAGTAAGAGAGAGTCATCTTTGTTCCTGGGCAAAATATAAGCAATTTGAATAGTTTTCAGAGTGACACAGCCAGTCTCACATTTATTTTGAAAGTCCTATTGCCTCTGCAAGGGAGAGTCATCTTTGTTCCTGGGCAAAATTTAAGCAATTTGTTTGAATAGTAGAGTGACACAGCCAGTCTCACATTTATTTTGGCAGTCCTATACCTATTGCCACTGCAAGGGAAAGTCATTTTTTAAAATATGTTAAATTCGGCCGAATAATTTGGAATGTCGCTGAATTTCATGCGAGCCGAACAGGTCTGGTTCGAAATTTGGATCCACCGAATTAAAAAAAAAATGTGTCCGAAATCGAATTTTACCGAAAATTTTTGCCGTGCACAAGTCTAGCTTCAATTAATCTTCATAGTATTTGGGCCATGGAGAGTGTTATTTCAATACTGTCAGAGTTGTAGTTCAAGAGTAACTGAATGATAAAGTATCCCCCTTCTGCCTCTTTTACTGATGTAACACTGCTCACCTCAGAGCAGCAAGACTGTCTGGATGGATCACAGAGAGGGACAAACTTCAGTGATCATAAGGAAAAACCTGTCAAGGCAGGGGCAGGGTTTTCTTTGTTCTCACAGTAAGAAGATTGTCCCTTGCTGTCATCTGTCCGGGCAAGTGGCCAGATTCCACATCTGAGGGGAGGTGGCTTACACTAGGTAAAAGGGGAGGAAGGGGGATACTTTATCATTCAAATACTCTTGTACTACAACACTGACAGTATTGAAATAACACTCTCAATGGCCCAAATACTATGAAGATTAATTTGAGCTGATTTTTTGGGAAAAATTACTATTCCTTGAATTTCAAAGAACACGTGTTATGCTAAAAACAGGTTTTTAATATAAAAAGATTTTGAGAAATTAACCTTTAATTTTTTGATGTGTGCCACTAATTTGTTTCAGTGCTGGTCCAGTATTATCAGACATTTTGATAAGAATCAATCTACAGAGTTCCACATTAACACAGACAATCATTTGCACACCTGGGAACTCTGAGAGTTTTGACCCAAGTCTCAGGGTAAAATGCCAGATTTTCAGGGTTAGAGAGTCCAGTGGTACCTAGTATATATTCCTCTCCGGTCATGGCACGTCATGGAATTTAGGGGTCCCAGTTCAGCTTCACACCACTCAGGGACCCTTGAATCAAATGCTCAAAAAAAAAATGCCTTAACTACCGGGCTACGTGGCCAGTTGTTAAGAGGTTATATCGCTCCCACAGAAGCACTGTAAGCACAAAGTATGTGACATGCCAGGACTGCTGCTGGCCCTTAACAACCCATGACGTGCCAGGACCATCATGGGTGCACTTCCCATAAGGACCCATGACGGTCCTGGCATGTCATGGGTTAAATGATAGCAGCGCGTCTCGGTGCACGCTGCTATCATTCTTTTCAGACTGCAACTGAGAGCTCCAGGAACGGAGAGCTCAGCTTCAGTCCTTGTCAGTTCTGCCGGTAAATGTGATCGCTCTAGGAGCGATCACATGTACCGCCATTTTGATTCAAAAAAGCAGTGTTCTTGACACACTGCCTTTGTGTCTGCTCTGTGCCTCTCTCTTCCTTACTATTAAAGTAAGGGAGAGAGAAGCAGAGACCAGACACATAGTAAAATAAAATAATTCAGTAGTTGGGGGTATAACCCCTTCAATGGTCTTGCTGGGGACTGGCTGGATACAGGTCCATTTCTGATCCGCTAAAAGCAACGTTTTTTTTAATATATTTAAAAAAGGAAAAAATATCTTAATTAAACATTCTATTAATAAAGTAAATCTTCTGAGTGTACAAGAAAAAATATTGGGAGTGTGATTGTTGTGGAGCCATGTAATACAGTTATACACACCGCTAAATCATATAAATGAAAAAATGGGAAAATAGGGAGGTAAAAAGGGACATGGTGATTTTCACCCAGGCGGAACAGTGCCCACTTAAAACTGCCCATTTTGTAGGTATACCTTTTTCAAGCAACTCACATAGCAAGTACTTAAAGGGATAGTAATACTTCGTTTTAACTTCATTTTATTTTGTAGGCATTAAAAAAACATGAAGAATGATATAAGTCTTATCTCTCAAACCTTTATGGTTTATGAGATATTCACAAGCAAAGTTCCCCTCCCGCCCCTTTTTCCTAGTGTAAGCCATCTCTTCTCAGATGTGAATCTGGTTGTATGACAGGACAGATAACAGAAGGGGACAATTTTCTTTGTATGAAAACAATGAAAGCCCTTCCCCCCCTTGACAAGTTTTTCAGCTTTTTCCCTTATCTTAATTGAAGATTGTCCCTCTCTGCAGTCTACCTGGGCACCTCCCTTCTGATCTGGTTGAACAGGGGGGGGATACTTTGTTTGTGAATATCTCTTAAACCATAAAGGTTTGAGAGATACGACTTATATCATTCTTCATGTTTTTTTAATGCCTACAAAATAAAATAAAGTTAAAATGAAGTATTACTATCCCTTTAAAGGGATAGCCATGTTTAATTTTAACATGATTTAAGATTGTAGGTATTAAAACAAGAATTAAATAGATGTAAGTCCGGTCTCTCAAACCTTTAAGGTTTGAGAGATATAACCGGTTAAAGTTCCCCCTCCAGGCTATTTCACAGAAGTCAGCTCTCTAGCTGACAGCAGGAGTTCTAGTCATTTGACCGGCCAGCGGCTCTTCAGCGGAGCCGAGATCGCCTTATTGGAAAATAAATTCTTCATTGGAACGGTCTACAAAGTGTGCCTGGTTTGCAAGCACACTTTGTAGACCGTTCCAATGAAGTATTTATTTCTCTGCTGAAGAGCCGCCATCCAGTCAAATGACCAGAATCTCCTGCTGTCAGCTAGAGCTGACTTCTGTGAAATGGCCTGGATGGGGAAACTTTAGCCGGTTATAACGCTCAACTACAAAGGTTTGAGAGACCGGACTTACATCTATTTAATTTTTTTTTAATACCTACAATATTAAACTATGTTAACATTAAACATTACTATCTCTTTAATGTTTTATGAAGGACCTCTCACAATGATTAACCAATCGTGATAATAATGAAGCTTAAATACTAACTCCACTGAAAATATAGTTGATCAGGTTACCTATAGTACCCAGTATAGTGATAAATGTTATAAAATTATTAAAATCATTAAACATCATTTGCTGGTTCTTATGGCCGATAGGGGTTTACACCATGTGTTGGAGAATGGATGTAGATTTGTATGTAAGAAAGCACTAGTATGTTCTTGGGAGACAGGCAACTTAATCAGGAAATATGGCTTGACACTTTAGGGATGTTTAAATGTGGCAGCTGCAGATGCAGTTGCTGCCAATGGGTTACTCAATCAAAACAAATGGAGCTATATATGACATGAAACAATATGTTAATTGTGCTACTAAACATGTTGTTTATTACATGTTCTGTTTGTAGAATACAGTAGACTTGTGCACAGGCAAAATTTTCGGTAAAATTCGAATTCGGACAAATTTTTTTATTTCTAATTCGGATGATCCTAATTTCGGACCGGGCCTATTCGATTCGGACGAAATTCTGATCCATTCCGAATTATTCGGCCGAATTTAACATGGGTTAAATTATAGCAGTGCGCCTCCGCGCACGCTGCTATAATTATTTGCAGACAGGGTGTGCATTTAAAAAAAGATCCATCCCAAAAACGGACATTGTCGTACATTGAAAGTCTGTGCATGTCACCTCTACTCTAGCATGGGATGCCAGTCACAATGCAAACGTCGAACATCGAAAACCCATGCCTGTCACATCCTACTCAACATAAGTGGTCGACTCGAACATGGACAAACTACATGTCACATTCTATGTTAGTACATGGGTAAAGATTAAGGTTTAATTTTCTGGTACCAGCCTCCTACCCTACTGTCCCTCTTTAGTACCCAAATTCCTCTCTCTCGTTTTCCTATCCTGATTTCCCCTCATATGAGATAACTCTATGTGTATATACATTGTAGAGTTTCATACTACATCAAGAATAAACATCAATGATTGTAAGTGATAGATGTAATGTGTTAAAAAGAAAAATTGAGACATTCTGTTGTGAACAAACTGCAACACAGGAGAGAAATAAAAAAAAATGCTTGACATCTATACTGAAGAGGGGTCCACAGCATTGTCTTAGTATAGCAATATCACCGTTTTCCGTGAGTGTGCAATACAGGGCTCTACGGTAATTGCTGGGCATTTCCCAATATCATAATCAGGGGATGATGGGAGTTGTATTCTAACTACTGGTAGGAAACACATAAGTGATGCACATTCATCTCCCACCTAGAAATTATTTACACACGAGGCAACTCCCCCAAGTAATACCTAGCCCCTTTCCAAGTGAAAGGACTTCCAGAAAGGCTTCAGATCTCTTAGTGACTCACCTGTTATTGCCAGTCAGTGGGACCCGGAGAGTAGGAGGGGGTGATGCTATGGCTGCACGGCACGGTGCTCTTAGTTGGTCACTTGTCGCAATGTTGAAGCTCAGCCCGGCCAGCACCTTCTGGGTGGAGACACCTCACAGCAATCCTGTTCAGGACACATCATGCACTGTTGTGCACTCATACTAGGGATCCCAAATGTTTAGACTCATTTTGTACAGGGGGACGGTAGACCTATTTACTCAAGTCTTGACTTTAGGTGGGCGATAAACAATACAAAATAGGCATAATGTTTCACTATCACATAATTCACGTCACTGAAGCAGCCAGCAGGCATCGCCACTGAGTGAGCATAGGGCTGCCCGGCTGCTGACAGTCACACTGATGGGACACCCTGCAACACAGAAATGGTGGAAGAGCACAAAATAAACATGCTATGGGACGGCAAATTGCCGCCCCTGTTAAAGTGCCGCCTGGGTCCATGGACCCACTGGGACTCATGTAAGGGCCAGCCCTGTATTCGAACAAATACCTAATATTTTTTTATATTTTGCACAGGAACAAATATTACTTGCTCTTGCAGTGGCAATAACTGGAACTAATGCTGGCTGCCTACCTATGCCTAGCCTAATGCTACCTGCCTGCAAACACAACAACTGTACACTCTCTAATCTCATCTCTCTCTGAGCTCCAACAACCCAATGAGGAAATGCAGGCTGTCTGTCTGTGTGACTGTGTCATTAGTCCAACCCCCATCATGAAACGAAGAAGGCTATTCGAATACAGACAAAAGAGGGAAGTAGTGCATGAAACGGAGAATGGAATTGGACTAGAGACATGGAGGGAAAATTATGGAGGGAAAGTAATTGAGCGCGCACAGGAAGTACAAAAAAGTCCTGGTCAAAAGTAGTCAAAACTTTTGGAAATGTGTCGATTGCCGAAAGTTTCGACGAATTTCGGACCTGGGCTGTTCGGAGTCAGATCATTTTTTCCGAATGACTCTTGAGTTTTGGACTGGCCGAATGTCTCCGAATGACCCCATTTTCGACGAAATCCGAATGTCTCCGAATGAATTCGCACATGTCTAGAATACAGTATGTAGGCAAAACAAGTAGGCCTTTAAGTGAACGTATAAGAGATCACATCAGTAATGTTAAGTGCAAAGATTATAAAACAGGAGTAGCTGAGCATCTTTATGTCAAGCATGATTCGAATCTTGAAAGCTTGTATGTTCAGTTTATCGAAAGAGTTAACCTCACTGTCAGAGGTGGGGATAGATCTATGAAGCTCTCACAAAGGGAGGTCTATTGGATCTTTAACCTCTGAACTAGAGTGCCGAAAGGTCTGAATCATGAATTTGATGTAACCCATTATGTATAATCCTTTAAATCGAACCTATTGTAATGTGGTTATACAATTGTTCTGAATCGTGAATTTGATGTAACCCATTAAGTATAATCCTTTAAATCAAACCTATTGTAATGTGGTTATACAGTTGTTCTGAATCGTGAATTTGATGTAACCCATTATGTATAATCCTTTAAATCAAACCTATCTATTGTAATGTGGATATACAATTGTTCTGAATCGTATATTTGATTTAACCCATTATGTATAATCCTTTAAATCAAACCTATTGTAATGTGGTTATACAGTTATTCTGAATCGTGAATTTGATGTAACCCATTATGTATACTCCTTTAAATCGAACCTATTGTAACGTGGATATACATTTGTTCTGAATCATGAATTTAATGTAACCCATTATGTATAATCCTTTAAATCGAAACTATCTATTGTAATGTGATTACACAATTGTTCTGAATCGTGAATTTGATGTAACCCATTATGTATAATCCTTTAAATCAAACTTATTTATTGTAATGTGGATATACAGTTGTTCTGAATCGTGAATTTGATGTAACCAGTATGTATAATCCTTTAAATCAAACCTATTGTAATGTGGTTAGACAATTGTCCTGAATCGTGAATTTGATGTAACCCATTATGTATAATCCTTTAAATCGAACCTATTGTAATGTGGTTATACAGTTGTTCTGAATCGTGAATTTGATGTAACCCACTATGTATAATCCTTTAATCAAACCTATCTATTGTAATGTGGTTATACAATTGTTCTGAATCATGAATTTGATGTAACGCATTATGTATAATCCTTTAAATCAAACCTATTGTAATGTGGTTATACAAATGTTCTGAATCGTGAATTTGATGTAACCCATTAGGTATAATCCTTTAAATCGAACCTATTGTAAAGTGGTTATACAATTGCTCTGAATCGTGAATTTGATGTAACCCACTATGCATAATCCTTTAAATCAAACCTATCTATTATACTGTGGATATACAATTGTTCTGAATCATATATTTGATGTAACCCATTATGGATAATCCTTTAAATCAAACCTATTGTAATGTGGTTATACAGTTATTCTGAAAAGTGAATTTGATGTAACCCATTATGTATAATCCTTTAAATTGAACCTATTGTAATGTGGTTATACAATTGCTCCGAATCGTGAATTTGATGTAACCCACTATGCATAATCCTTTAAATCAAACCTATCTATTGTAACGTGGATATACAATTGTTCTGAATCATGAATTTGATGTAACCCATTATGTATAATCCTTTAAATCAAACCTATTGTAATGTGGTTATACAATTGTTCTGAATCGTGAACTTCATGTAACCCATTATTTATAATCCTTTAAATCAAACCTATTGTAATGTGGTTATACAATTGTTCTGAATCGTGAATTTGATGTAACCCATTATGTATAATCCTTTAAATCAAACCTATCTATTATAATGTGGTTATACAATTGTTCTGAATCATGAATTTGATGTAACCAGTATGTATAATCCTTTAAATTGAACCTATTGTAATGTGGTTATACAATTGTTCTGAATCGTGAATTTGATGTAACCCATTATGTATAATCCTTTAAATCGAACCTATTGTAATGTGGTTATACAATTGTTCTGAATCGTGAATTTGATGTAACCCACTATGTATAATCCTTTAAATCAAACCTATCTATTGTAATGTGGTTATACAAATGTTCTGAATCGTGAATTTGATGTAACCCATTATGTATAATCCTTTCTAGCGAACATGTCTATTGTAATGTGGTTATACAATTGTTCTGAATCGTGAACTTGATGTAACCCATTATGGATAATCCTTTAAATTGAACATATTGTAATGTGGTTATACAATTGTTCTGAATCGTGAATTTGATGTAACCCAGGATAGATAATCCTTTAAATCGAACCTGTTGTAATGTGGTTATACAATTGTTCTGAATCGTGAATTTGATGTAACCCGTTATGGATAATATTTTAAATTGAACCTATTGTAATGTGGATATACAATTGTTCTGAATTGTATATTTGATGTAACCCATTATGGATAATCCTTTAAATCAAACCTATTGTAATGTGGTTATACAGTTATTCTGAATCGTGAATTTGATGTAACCCACTATGTATAATCCTTTAAATCAAACCTATCTATTGTAATGTGGTTATACAAATGTTCTGAATCGTGAATTTTATGTAACCCATTATGTATAATCCTTTCTAGCGAACCTGTCTATTGTAATGTGGTTATACAATTGTTCTGAATTGCGAATTTGATGTAACCCATTATGTATAATCCTTTAAATCAAACCTATTTTAATGTGATTATACAATTGTTCTGAATCGTGAATTTGATGTAACCCATTATGTATAATCCTTTAAATCAAACCTATTGTAATGTGGTTATACAATTGTTCTGAATCGTGAATTTGATGTAACCCATTATGTATAATCCTTTAAATCAAACCTATCTATTGTAATGTGGATATACAATTGTTCTGAATTGTATATTTGATGTAACCCATTATGTATAATCCTTTAAATCAAACCTATTGTAATGTGATTATACAATTGTTCTGAATCGTGAATTTGATGTAACCCATTATGTATAATCCTTTAAATCAAACCTATTTATTGTAATGTGATTATACAATTGTTCTGAATCCTGAATTTGATGTAACCCATCCTATATAATAATTTGCTAAAACGTGTGTAACGATTCAGTCATGCGCAGTAGAGACTGCTGTTCGCTCTGCAGTCATACGCAGTAGAGACTGCTCGTGACGAGGCTGATACAGAGCATGGTGCTCCGAAGGAGCGTCGTTCTCTGTATCAGCCAAGGCGTGGGCAGTCTCTACTGAGCATGACTGCACAGTGACCAGCTTGCACTGTATCAGCCACTGTGTGGGCAGTCTCTACTGTGCATGATTGACCCGCGACCGTCTGGCAGTGGCACCGTGGCCTGTGTAAAGGGCTCTTCAACTAGTTAGGTATAGTACTTTAAATCAAACCTATCTATTGTAATGTGGTTATAGAATTGTTTAATAGAAATTCACTTTTGCCTTCTTTGAGTCTCAAGGATGCCAGGTGCAGTGGTTGGAAGAGTCTACATTATGTCAACAGTAGCTTTACACAGTGAGTGCGCCACAGGAGAAGTACTAGCTGAGTCAGTGGAGTGTGACTCAGCATCTTGGCGGGAAGGCCTCAGCAAAAATGGCACCAATGGGACGATGTGTGCAGTAGTTTTATTGCCAAAAAATAGTGTCTTCTTTCTCTGTTGATGCATGTAAGGGTGTAAGGACAATACCCCAGAGGGGTAACAGGTTAGGGGGGAAAGCAGATGTAAAAAAGCCCAGGAGCTTGCTTCTCACACGTCCATCACCTTCAACAGTCAGGAACGCCAGCCCCACTTTTGCCTTCTTTGGATTATATTTTGCTTCTCAAAGTATTCTATATGGATATATTCCTTTGCAAATGCATGACACATTCACATGTTTTTAACATACAATTTGATTTTTTAATGCAGTTGGATTTTGTCTGGAGATTAGAATTCAAGAGTAATTCAATGACAAAGTATCCCCCTCCCGCCCCTTTTACTGATGTAACACTGTTCAGCCAGAGCAGAAGGGAGGTGCCCAGGTAGACTGCAGAGAGGGACAATCTTCAATTAAGATAAGGGAAAAACCCAAAAAACTTGTCAAGGGGGCAGGGCTTTCATTGTTCTCATAGGAATAAGATTGTCCCCTGCTGTTATCTGTCTGGTCTATAGACTGCATTCCACATCTGTGAATAGATGGCTTACACTAGGTAAAAGGGGCGGGAGAGGAAACTTTGCTTGTGAATATCTCTCAAACCATAAAGGTCTGAGAGATAAGACTTATATCATTCTTCATGTTTTTTTAATGCCTACAAAATAAAATAAAGTTAAAATGAAGTATTACTATCCCTTTAAAAGGGTTAAACTGAATTTTGTTGCACTTGCTAGGCATTTTTTTTTTACAATCGAAGTGCAGAATTATTGAAAAAGTGAATGTAGAAACTAGAGGGCGGATCAAGAGATATTTCTTCAGAGGAGAAAGCAGATGGATTTCCCTGGTACATACTATACAACCCTTTGGGTTAAATGAAGAGATCTGGGACTGGATTCTGTGGCAGGTGATAAATTTTTCCTATTGAAGTCTATGGGGAAACCTGGAGATAAAGGCAGTGAGATAAAATTAGCACCTGCAATAGAATCCAGCCCCCTGAACAACTATACAGCCTTTCTGCAGAATAAAATGATCAATCCTTAGAAATTAGTAACACATCAATGTTGTGTCAGTTTTCTTTGCTGGTCTTGCTTAGACTGGTTTTGAGCCATATATATTGTAAGTTATAATCACTTTAACCCTCTGAGCACCAGAGGGGTAGGCAACACATTGCAGAGCAATGCACTGCTTACCCCTCTGGCCCTCAAAGGGTTAATTGTGATTGTCTGTAATATATTTTTTGTTTCCGCAACTACGATGGGTGGAGACTGCGTGAATGCCTTATGGAAGCTGATTGATAGCAGATCAGGTCTCATTGGTGGAAAAGGAGATGTTCAGTAGTGAAGTTATCCCTGATTATGGTATATCGAATTGGAAGAGGACAGGGATTCAGTGATATCCTATAATTAGGGCTGTTTCGGCCGAAATGCCTAAGGCAAGAGTAGGTGCCTTGTCTTTCTGACATTGTGCTTTAAAGGGATAGTAATACTTAAAGGGATAGTAATGTTTCATAATAAAAGCAGCTCTAATTAATCATCATAGTATTTGGACTTTGGACAGTGTTATTTAAATTCTGTCAGAGTTGTAGTACAAGAGTAATTCAATGATAAAGTATCCCCCTCCTGCCCCTTTTACTGATGTAACACTGCTCAGCCAGATCAGAAGGGAGGTGCCCACGTAGACTGCAGAGAGGGACAATCTTCAGTTAAGATAAGGGAAAAACCTGAACAACTTGTCAAGGGCGGAAGGGCTTTCATTGTTCTCATAGGAAGAAGATTGTCCCCTGCTGTTATCTGTCTGGTCTATGGACTGGATTCCACATCTGAGAAGAGATGACTTACACTAGGTAAAAGGGGCGGGAGGGGAAACTTTGCTTGTGAATATCTCTTAAACCATAAAGGTTTGAGAGATAAGACTTATATTGTTCTTAATGTTTTTTTAATGGCTACAAAATAAAATAAAGATAAAATGAAGTATTACTATCCCTTTAAAACAACTCCGTTGTAGACTGGGATACTTTGTTATAGTCACAAGTAGCATAACTGCGGGTGGCATCTATGAGAATACAATACCCTTTCTAATCATCTTTGAGTGTCTCTTGACTTGAGTGCATGGCTCAATCTTTAAGGGAACATTAGGTTTCACTGGATAAGCCGTTACTACTTGCCGTGCTGTTGGCTCGTATGTGCATCTCTTGTCTGAGTCACCATAATATTTACGCGCATAACAACGGTAAACTGGGATAAGTATCTGCAGCATAAGCTGTCATATTGTTCATGCAATTATTACATCAGACTTTTGGTGCAATATAGAATCTCTAGTCTGAACTGATACATTGGGGGATATGCACTAAGGTGTGATAAACAGGTGATAAAGTGGAGATGACTTCTCCAGTCTTCTAAACTCTGCAAGTCCTATATTGTTCTATGGAGCCAATGCTCTACGATTTCTCCACATTTACAGTTAGTGCATTGACTCCCTAGAAACACATAGGAATTGGAGAAATGATATTACTGCACATTGCCACATTATCTCCTCTTTATCACACCTTAGTACATAACCGCCATTGTCGTCATTAATAATTGTTTAATACACACTTTTCCCAATGAGGGATTATGTGTTTGAGACTGGTCAGAAATTTCCATTTGGGTCCCATTTTAACATATTCAAGAATTCCCTGATAAGGTAGGGGAGCCCAGTCTGCAGAGGGAATCGTGTTAGGGAGGGGACAGCAGAGGGGTGAGGGACTCTACCTGGGAAGTGAGATGAGGCAAGGGGAGAATGTGCAGCTGTGAGCTTTCCTCACTCCCACCCTTGATTTGAATGTTGTTTAGACAATGCTAGTTGTAAAAGCCCGTGTACATGGGCCAAGGGCCAGGTGATGTTAACCTTTTGAGTGCCAGAGTTATATGTATCGCATTACTTTGCAATGCATTGCGTACCCCTTTGGCACTCAAAGGGTTAAGCGGCCAGTCCTGCTCTGCGTCCTGCCGCTGACGCAGTCATGTACTGTAGAGACTGCCCGATAGCACAGAATCCTCCCAGCACAGAACTCCCAGCATTCCGCACAGAATGCTCCCAGCACAGAACTCCCAGCATTCCGCACAGAATGCTCCCACACAAAACTCCCAGCATTCCTCACAGAATGCTCCCAGCACAGAACTCCCAGCATTCCTCACAGAATGCTCCCAGCATAGAACTCCCAGCATTCCTCACAGAATGCTCCCAGCACAGAACTCCTAGCATTCCGCACAGAACGCTCCCAGCACAGAACTCCCAGCATTCCTACACCTCCCAGCATTCCACATAGAATGCTCCCAGCACAGAACTCCCAGCATGACACATGACGGCTTCTGACAAACATCCTAGCGAATTATTATATAGGATTGTCCAATTACTTCACCCCTTTTTCACACAACATTAAGACTAGCCTTATTTAAAAGAGCAGACCCCCCACACACACACTTTCAAACAAGGGTAGATTTTAAGCTGTTCACTGTGAGACAATCGATTATCTGCCAGGGGAGCGTAAATTAACCGTGTGAGTATAGGGAAAGGCTGGGTGGGCTCTTAACCATCTGAGTGCCAGAGGCATATGCAAAACATTGCTTTGCAATGTGTTTTCCGTACCCCTCTGGCACTTAAAGCGCTACACATATTATGGCGCACTTGAGTGAAAGATGGGAGTTTCTACTTTCATTCAAGGGTACCCTATAATAGTATTGATTTTGGGAACTTGGGCTGTATTTACATCCCAGGATCCCCTAGGCAAGATGCCCTAGGTGCCCTTAGCTTTGCCCATGACCATGCCTCTATTACTCACATTGTCCCATCCACAGTTCCGTGGCACAGAAAATACCCTTAACCTGTAGCATTCAAGCATAAAACAGTTTTTAACTCTTTGTTTTCTAGCATCCAATGGGTCCAATAATACCTAGTAAAAGGGTATATAAACAGATGCAAGGACAATGAAATTGCATGGCCGCACCCACAATTCAGAATGTGGGTGTGGTCTTCACAGTTAAGGCACCACCCCTCAAATTGTATAATTCTGGGCAGTTGCCTATTCTGTCTATTGAGAAATCCAGTCCAGTGGGTTACAGGGGACCTTTCACTCTAAGACCTAATTTAGTTTGTTTTACAGAGACATAAAAGCTGTCTATATGTTACACTAGCCTTTTTACTGTAAAATACATCATTTTTGAGACATTAAAGGGATAGTAATACTTGAAAATAAGTTTATTTTATATTGTAGCCCTTAAAAAAACATGAAAAATGATATAAGTCTTATCTCCCAAACCGTTATGGTTTGGTAGATATTCAGAAGTAAAGTTTCCCCTGGAGTGATGTCATTGCTCCACCCTTCAGATTTGGAATCCGGTCCCCGGACCGGCTGTGCCTCTCCAGAAGTGCTGAGATCAGGATCTTTAAAAATAATTTCTTAATTGGAATGGTCTACAAAGTGTGCTTTCAAGCCAGGCACACTTTGTACACAGTTCCAATTAAGTAGTTCTTTTCAAAAGATTGTGATCTCGGCACTGCTAAAGAGCTGCCAGTTGCTCTGTGGACCGAATTCCAAATCTGTCCACTAGATGGCAGACTTGGCTGAAACAGCCAGGAAAAGAGAACTTTACTATAGTTTACATGTGAATATCTCCCAAACCATAAAGGTTTGGGAGATAAGACTTATATCATTTTTCGTGTTTTTTTAAGGGCTACAATATAAAATAAAATTATTTTCAAGTATTACTATCCCTTTAACCTTTGTGTTTTGGTGGCACAGGCTGGCATTTTATGCTAATTCCTTGCACACTATGCTAATTTGTTAGATTCAAGGCCAAACGTACCCTGAGTTGTGTTATTAGATACATCCCAACTCCCAGTCTGTGGGCTCTGCCTAGACTAATTCATAGAACTGTGAGTGGTATCACTGGACCAACACATAAACTAATTGGCATAAATTGCCAGACTGTTTCACCAACAATAGAAAATTAATTTCTCAATAACCACTTAAAGGGGAACTATCAGCAATAAAGTAATCGTTATTTTATTGTTTGTCCCCAATACAGCATGAATCCTTTTTTTTTCTAAATTGGTAATTTCAGTGAAAAATAAGCTTAGAATATGTTACTGTATCAGCTCGAATCCTCCATGTGACCTGGAGTGTTCTCAAGTGTACCGCAGGGTATCAATCTTCTCTTCTCCTCCCCTGTTGTGCCTCATTCCTTCCTCCTTGTCTGACTCTTGAATCCTCCATGTGACCTGGAGCTTTCTCAAGTGTCCCGCAGGCTATCAATCTTCTCTTCTCCTCCCCTGTTGTACCTCATTCCTTCCTCCTTGTCTAACGCTCTAATCGTTCATGTGACCTAGAGCGTTCTCAAGTGTACTGCAGGCTGTCAATCTTCTCCTCCCCTGTTGTACCTCATTCCTTATTCCTTGTCTGACGCTCAAATCCTTCATGTCACCTGGAGCGTTCTCAAGTGTACTGCAGGGTATCAATCTTCTCTTCTCCTCCCCTGTTGTGTCTCATTCCTTCCTCCTTGTCTGATGCTCAAATCCTCCAAGTCACCTGGAGCGTTCTCAAATGTATCACAGAGTATCAATCTTCTCCTCTTCTCCTTCCCTGTTGTACCTCATTCCTTCCTCCTTGTCTAACGCTCTAATCCTCCATGTGACCTGGAGCATTCTCAAGTGTTCTGCAGGCTGTCAATCTTCTCCTGTTCTCCTCCACTGTTGTGCCTTGTTCCTTCCTCCTTGTCTGATGCTCGAATCTTTCATGTCACCTGGAGCAATCTCAAGTATACCGCAGGGTATCAATCTTCTCCTCCCCTTTTGTTTCTCATTCCTTCCTCCTTGTCTGACTCTCAAATCCTTTATGTCACCTGGAGCGTTCTTAAGTATACCGCAGGGTATCAATTTTCTCCTCCCCTGTTGTACCTTATTACTTCCTCCTTATCTGACTCTCCAATCCTCCATGTGACCTGGAGCATTCTCAAGTGTACCGCAGGCTATCAATCTTCTCCTCACCTGTTGTACCTCATGCCTTCCTCCGTGTCTAACGCTCTAATCCTTCATGTCACCTGGAGCGTTCTCAAGTGTATTGCAGGCTGTCAATCTTCTCTCCTTCTCCCCTGTTGAGTCTCATTCCTTCCTCCTTGTCTGATGGTTGAATCCTCCATGTGACCTGGAGCGTTCTCAGGTGTACTGCAGGGTATCAATCTTCTCTTCTCCTCCCCTGTTGTGTCTCATTCCTTCCTCCTTGTCTGATGCTCGAATCCTCCATGCCACCTGGAGCGTTCTCAAGTGTACCACAGGGTATCAATCTTCTCCTCCCCTGTTGTGTCTCATTCCTTCCTCCTTGTCTGATGCTCAAATCTTCCATGTCACCTGGAGCGTTCTCAAATGTATCACAGAGTATCAATCTTCTCCTCTTCTCCTTCCCTGTTGTACCTCATTTCTTCCTCCTTGTCTAACGCTCTAATCCTCCATGTGACCTGGAGCATTCTCAAGTGTTCTGCAGGCTGTCAATCTTCTCCTGTTCTCCTCCACTGTTGTGCCTTGTTCCTTCCTCCTTGTCTGATGCTCGAATCTTTCATGTCACCTGGAGCAATCTCAAGTATACCGCAGGGTATCAATCTTCTCCTCCCCTTTTGTTTCTCATTCCTTCCTCCTTGTCTGACTCTCAAATCCTTTATGTCACCTGGAGCGTTCTTAAGTATACCGCAGGGTATCAATTTTCTCCTCCCCTGTTGTACCTTATTACTTCCTCCTTATCTGACTCTCCAATCCTCCATGTGACCTGGAGCATTCTCAAGTGTACCGCAGGCTATCAATCTTCTCCTCACCTGTTGTACCTCATGCCTTCCTCCGTGTCTAACGCTCTAATCCTTCATGTCACCTGGAGCGTTCTCAAGTGTATTGCAGGCTGTCAATCTTCTCTCCTTCTCCCCTGTTGAGTCTCATTCCTTCCTCCTTGTCTGATGGTTGAATCCTCCATGTGACCTGGAGCGTTCTCAGGTGTACTGCAGGGTATCAATCTTCTCTTCTCCTCCCCTGTTGTGCCTCATTCCTTCCTCCTTGTCTGACTCTCGAATCCTCCATGTGACCTGGAGCATTCTCAAGTGTACCGCAGGGTATCAGTCTTATCCTCTTCTCCTCCACTGGTGTACCTCATGCCTTCCTCCTTGTCTGACGCTCGAATCTTTCATGCCACCTGGAGCGTTCTCAAGTATACCGCAGGGTAACAATCTTCTCCTCCCTGTTGTTCCTCATTCCTTCCTCCTTGTCTCACGCTCGAATCCTTCATGTCACCTGGAGTATTTTGAAGTGTACAACAGGGTATCAATCTTCTCTACTCCTCCCCTTCTGTGTCTCATTCCTTCCTCCTTGTGTGACGCTCGAATTCTCCATGTCACCTGGAGCGTTCTCAAGTGTACCGCAGGGTATCAATCTTCTCCACTTCTCCTCCCCTGTTGTGTCTCCTTCCTTCCTCCTTGTCTGACGCTCGAATCCTCCATGTGACCCGCAGGCGGATTTGAGTGTCAGACAAGGAGGATGGAATGAGGAACTACAGGGGAGGAGAAGAGAAGATTGATACCCTGTGGTATACTTGAGAATGCTCCAGGTGGCATGAAAGATTCGAGCGTCAGACAAGGAGGAAGGCATGAGGTACAGCAGGGGAGGAGAAGATTGATAGCCTGTGGTACAGGCCTGATGCGGTAACACATTCTAAGCTTATTTTTGAGTGAAATTACCGAATTAGAAGAAGAAAAAAAACAGGATTCATGCTGTATTGAAGAAATACATTAAAATAATAACTTTATATGAGGTGATAGTTCTCCTTTAAATTACCAACAAATGGCTAGTAACATAGTAAATTTAGTAAATTAAATTAGGTTGAAAAAAGACACAAGTCCATCAAGTTCAACCTTCGCCTCATACCTCAGTAACTGAGAATTTTATAGCTTTCCTGCTACCAATTAAATTAGTCTTTATCAGACCTTCCTGATCAGCCTACTGATAAACAGTATAACTCTGTATGTTCCCTTTTGAAAGAAATGTATGTAATCTTCTCTTAAATGTATCCATTGTATCTGCCATAACTACCTCCCTGGGCAATGAATTCCACAATTTGACAGACCTTACTGTAAAAAAACCCTTCCTCTGCTGAAGTTTAAACCTCCTTTCCTCTAATCTCAAGGGGTGTCCCCTGGTCACCTGATCAGGTCTTGGAATAAATAGCTCACCTCAGAGATCCTTGTATTGACCTCTCATATACTTGTACAATGTGATAAGGTCTCCTCTTAGTCGTCTTTTCTCTAGAGTAAATAAACCAAGTTTGTTTAGTCGTTCCTCATATGTCAAGTCCTCCATTCCCTTAATTAATTTTGTTGCTCTCCGCTGTACCCTCTCTAGTTCTAGTATATCCTTTTTCAGAACCGGTGCCCAAAATTGCACTGCATACTCAAGGTGAGGTCTTACCAATGATTTATATAATGGCAAAATAATGTTATCCACTCTTGCTTCAATACCTCTTTTTATGCAAGACAGAATTTTGTTTGCCTTTGCTACTGCTGTATGACACTGGTCACTGTTTCCAAGTTTGTAGTTGACAAGGATACCCAGGTCTTTTTCTAGCAACGAGTCACCTAAAATTATTCCATTAAGTTTATAAGTAGCCTTGGGATTGTTTTCCTCCCAAATGCATGACTTTACACTTCCCCACATTAAACTTCATATTCCACATGTTTGCCCAATCTGACATTGTATGTAAGTCCCTCTGTAGAGAGAAAATATCCTGTTCTGAATTAATGACTTTGCATAATTTAGTATCATCTGCATTTTGCTTTCTATATCTATTTCCAGGTCATTTATAAACATGTTAAAAAGCAGCGGACCCAATACTGAACCCTGAGGTACTCCACTCTCCACTTTAACTGTACTGGAGAATTTTCCATTTACAACCACACACTGTTCCCTATCCTTCAGCCAGTTTTGTATCCAATTGCAAAGGTTATCTCCTAGCCCCAATTTCCTTATTTTATACACCAGCCTTCTGTGTGGTACTGTATCAAATGCCTTTGCAAAATCTAGATATACTGCATCTACTGCCTTGCCATTGTCAAGGTTGCTGCTTACCTCCTCATAGAAGCTGAAAAGATTAGTTTGGCATGATCTATTCTTCATAAAATCATGTTGATTCGTGCTAATGATCTTATTTTTTGTGTTGTAATCCTGAATATAGTCCCTTATTATGCCTTCTAATAGTTTTCCCACTACAGAGGTCAAACTCACTGGTCTATAATTCCCAGGTTCTGTTTTAGTTCCCTTCTTAAATAGAGGCACTATGTTAGCTCTTTGCCAATCCTGGGGCACTGAACCTGTAGTAATAGAATCTTTAAAGAGTAAATATAGGTGTTTTGCCAACACTGCACTACGTCCCCTATGAACCCTTGGATGTATACCATCACGACCCTGTGTTTTATCGTTTTTAATTTTGTTCAGTCTTCCCATGACATCTCCTTGAGTTAACCCAATATCTATTAATTGTATTGTTTTATTTGTTACTTGCGGAGGCTCTTCTACCATTCCTTGCTCCCTTGTATATACTGATGAAAAGAAAGTGTTTAAAACATCGGCCTTTTCCTTATCCTCACTAACCAACTCACCCATCTCATTTTTGAATGGTCCAATGCACTCCCTCTTAAGTTTTTTGCTATTTATATATTTAAAAAACTTTTTTGGATTAGTCTTGCTTTCCCTTGCAATTCGAGTTTCATTATCTATTTTTGCTACCCTAATTGCCTTTTTGCAATCTTTGTTGCACTCCCTGTATTTTAAGAAAGATTGTTCAGTTCCTTCTGACTTAAATAATTTGAATGCTTTTTTTTCCTTGCCATTTCCTTCTTTACATGTGCAGTTAACCACATTGGCTGTGACTTACTTCTTTTGCACTTGTTCCCCATTGGTATATACTGTTGGGTACATTTCTGCAACCTAAATTTGAATTCTGACCATTTTTCCTCAGTATTTTTGCCTTTAAATAAAATATCCCAGTCTATGTGTTGCATTGAGGCCCTTAACAATTTGAAGTTCGCTTTTTTAAAATTAAGAGTTTTGGTTGAACCTATACATTTTTGCTTTGCCAGACAGATCTCAAATGTAACCATGTTGTGATCACTGTTTCCCAAATGTTCTCTTACCTTAATATTGGATACCATTTCTGTGTTATTAGTGATCACTAGGTCCAATACATTGTTATTTCTTGTCGGCGCTTCCACCATTTGTGACATGTAGCTTTCACGAAGCGTGTTCAAAAACCTGCTACCCTTAGCACTCTGACAGGTCTCATTTTTCCAGTTGATATCTGGATAATTAAAATCTCCCATAATTATAGTATGCCCAAACTGGGCAGCTTTCCTCATTTGCAATAGCAGTTGGGCCTCATCATTGTCATCGATATTTGGTGGTTTGTAGCATATGCCCACCAACAACTTCTTTTTACCTTTCACACCACATTTAGTCTCGATTTCTACCCACATGGACTCCACAGTTTGGCCAGTTTCCTCAATAATATCACCTCGCAAAACTGGATTTAGCTCTGTTTTCAAATATAAGCACACACCTCCACCTTTTTTTATTAATTCTGTCTCTTCTAAACAGGGAATAGCCCTCTATATTTACAGTCCAGTCATGTGCATCGTTCCACCATGTTTCTGTTATTCCAATTATGTCCAATTGCTCATTAACCGCCAGCAATTCTAGTTCTCCTATTTTATCTACCATACTTCTTGCATTTGCTAGCATACAATTTATTTTGAAGTCTTTACATATATTAATCCCTACATGCCTTTTTTCTTCACCTTCATTTACTAGGAGTTCCTCCCTACTGACTAAATTTCTCCCCACCCTTTCTCCACCCCCCTGGTCATTTACTTGGACCCAGTTCCTATCTGCTCTATCTACCCCATTTTTGCTATCTATACCCCCCCCCCCCCTTTCCTAGTTTAAAAGCTCCTCCAAGCTTCCTAGCATTCTCTCCCTTAACACAGAGGCTCCTCTACCATTTAGGTGCAATCCATCTCCTCCATATAGATTGTACCCAAGAGTGAAGTCTGCCCAGTGTTCTAAAAACCCAAAACCCTCCTTCCTACACCATTGCTTGAGCCATGCATTAAGCTCTCTGAGCTCCCTCTGCCTACCTGCACTGGCGCACGGCACAGGTAGTATTTCAGAAAATACTACCTTAGAGGTCCTTGCCTTAAGCTTGCACCCTAAATCCCTGAAATCATTCTTTAGGGACCTCCATCTTCCTCCTATTTTGTCATTGGTTCCAATATGTACCAAGACAGCTGGATCACTTCCAGCCCCTCCCAATAATCTGTCAGCCCTGTCCGCAACATGCCGAACCCGAGCACCCGGGAGACAACATACTGTTCGGCATTCACGTTCCTGGCGGCAGATTACCCTATCTACCCTCCTAATAATAGAGTCCCCTATTACCACCACCTGCCTTGGTTTCTGCCTGCTCTGCATCCCATTTAGCCTGGAAGGAGGGCTGTTCCCCTGGCTGCTAGAGGAATCAGCCCTCTTCAGTACAATGTTAGCCAGTTTTTACGTCTCTTTAAAATTAGCTAACCTTGTCTTATGTGACTGGGCCACTTTAAAGAGAATACCTTTAAAAAAATGGTGCTTCATTTTTTCCTCCTATAACACGGGCCATGTAACGCTGTGTTTCAATATTTTCCATTTAGTAGTTCAACAGTAATTCAATGCTAAAGGATACCCCTTCCTCCCCTTTCACCTACATTGTGCTGCCCCTATCAGCCGGCAGTATGGAGAGCAGCGAGGGGCAATCTTCACTAAGCATAAGTAAAATCCTGCCCTGCTTTGTCCAGGGGGCAGGGTTTACCTTATACTCAGTTGATGAAAGTTGTTCCTTGCTGTGCACTGTACGGTCCCACGACTGGATTACACATCTAAGGGGAGGCGGCTTGCAGGAGGTAAAGGGGGGCAGAAGGGAGATATTTTAGCATTGAATTACTGTTGAACTACAAACGAAAAATATTGAAACACAGCGTTACATGGCCCACATTATAGGAGGAACAATCGGACCTGCAGTTTTTTTAACCCCTTAATGATAAAGGACTTACCAGGTACGTCCTGCAAAAACTGTCCCTTAGTGAAAGAGGACGTACCTGTACGTCTCGGAAATAAGGGTCCCAGAGTGGCTGCACGCCGTTCGGGCGTTCCAGATTCATTTGCAAAAAAAAAGTTAGCCGGGCGTTAAGTGACGGCCGCGTGCGCACGCAGCCTGTCACTAAGGGGTTAAAGAATTACTATCCCTTTAAGCAAATAAAAAGCAAATTGCAGTTTGCCTCTGGCAACATAAGTGCTGGTTTTGTTTAGATATTAGGTGCTCTTTAAGCAGACAATGTAGTGTGTGGGTGTGTGTAAGGATAATACTAAGAGATGGATTAGACTTCTTTCACTATAAAATATTGTTCGTTGCCATCATTCACTTGCTGGAGAGGAACCAAGCTCCATTCAGATGAATAGAACTTAAATCCCCTACAGTCAATGGGCGAGACAGCCCTAGACAATGAATAAGGGTGTTCTGTCTTATAGTGTGAATTCTGCGGTTATCCACTAAGGGTCAAGTTCAATAAGACAAAGAAGAGCAATTCTGGAACAAACCAACTGCTCCGGAGATGAGAACAAAATTGTGTTTTTAACCCATGAATGCTTCAATGGACTCCATCACATGAAGTCCCATGATTTTTATGCCAACATCAAAGCACAGAGGGGCTTATTCCTCATGCTAAGGTGGTGCCATCTTGGAGAAAGCCAACTACTGCATATGTGTGTGTGTGTGTGTGTGTGTGTGTTTGTGTGTGTGTGTGTGTGAGAGAGAGAGAGAGAGAGAGAATTTTTATTAATTTAAACTGTGTTTTAACCCCTTGAATTCTATAGAGGCTTTGCAATAACTTGGAAACCTCTCTAGCATTCAAGAGGTTAAAAGTCTCATCTAAATTTATGGAATTTCATTGCTCCCCTAGGATACAAATGGTTTGCACCAGAATAACCCCTCTTTACCTTAGTGAATAATTAGGGACCACCCCTTGAGATTAAACGAAAGGAGGTTTCAACTTCAGCAGAGGAAGGGGATTTTTTACAGTAAGGTCTGTTACAATGTGGAATTCGTTGCCCAAGCTTGTGGTAATGGCAGACACAATGGATACGTTTAAGAAAAGGTTAGATGCATTTCTAGAAGAAGGAAACATATAGGGTTATAATCTGTGTTAGAAGGTAAAACAGGAAGTTCTGGTAAACAGCATGATATCCTTTTAGGAGTTGGGAAAAATTATAAGGATTGTATAATTCTCATTTTCTAACCCAGAAAACAAGTTGCACTGGCAGATTTGTTCATCTCCTCTTGTCATTTATTACATTACTACCTGGGGGAGAGATATGGCAAGGGGATTCATGGGGGGCAGTTAGCAATAAATCAGTTCCTAGAGGTTAAAGCTGGGGGGAGAGTGTTTAGTTAGGCAGACACAGCAGAGAGTAAGCGCTTTACATTAATGTGTCTGCACATATTCAGGAAGCGCCACACCCTCCCACTCATTTATTACTGTTCAATTGTTTTATATTGTCATAGAATGGACATATCCTATTCGATTGGAGCCACCCACATGGAGAACGTTGTTACGGTGCACTCACAATGTCGCAGTCATCAAAATGGTGCCTTCAACATGTTTCTGGTCAGAATGTCAGGGGAGTATCTGTGAAAGGGATAGTAATGTTTCAAAATAAAAGCAGCTCCAATTAATCTTCATAGTATTTGGGCCATGGAGAGTGTTATTTCAATACTGTCAGAGATGTAGTACAAGAGTAATTGAATGATAAAGTATCCCCCTCCCTCCCCTTTTACCTAGTGTAAGCCACCTCCCCTCAGATGGGGAATCTGGTCTCTTGACCGGACAGGTCGCAGCAAGGGACGATCTTCTTACTGTGAACATACGGAAAACCCTGTCCCCCTTGACAGGTTTTTCAGGTTTTTCCCTTAGGCTAACTGAAGATTGTCCATCTCTGCAAGCCATCTGGACACCACCTTTCTGCTCTGAGGTAAGCAGTGTTACATCAGTAAAAGGGAAGAGAGGGGGATACTTTATCATTCAATTACTCCAGAACTACAACTCTGACAGTATTGAAATAACACTCTCCATGGCCCAAATACTTAGGGGTGGGTGAAAAGTATGAAAAATTTCCCGCGAGAAATGTTGCCTTTCTGCCTATGCAAAAATTTCCTCCTTTTCGCCTATTTTAACAAATTTTCCGCCTATTTTAACACATTTTTGCCTCTATTTCCTATAGGTACTACATTTCCCACTGTAATATTACTTCTGAGGGCTGAAGTTTAGAAATAAGTGGCTGAAAGTCAGAGTTGTGAGTCCTACAGCAACATATGGCTTGGAAAATGTGTTAGCATGCAGAATGCATTTGTCCTTTGCCCAAAACACTTTCTTGCTTAAATGACACTGGCACATATTCATGAGGATATCAAGTAATAAAGAAAATAAAGTACAACCTACAATGTGGCAGATGTGTATTATAGTGGTGGTGGTGGGGGACTGGCATGGTGTGATTTGTGTATGTATTTTTACCATTGTCATACTCTATCCTCCTTCTCTGATTGGCACATATTAATTATCGGTCATAGCAGTGATCCCAAGTGGGGTAGATGGTGGCAATCCTTCTTCACATCTGTTCTCCACCTCCTCATCGGTGCTGCTGTTAATATATTTGTCCTGGCTTTGTCTGTCATGTGTGGTTTCTGCTACTACAACTACTGGAGATGGATGTTGATGTAATTCTACTTCCACTACTACTAGGTGTCAAAGGTGCAGCACTTATAGAAGCAGCACCACAGGTACTCTTCATATCTAACACAACCTGTGTTGCTGGGTACTCAAAACAGGTGTGTGTGGCTGAGTGGGACTTGGACTTTGAAGAGGCAATGATGCTGAGGATAACTAATAGGGTGACTATGTGCTTTTTGACATCTGTACTTGCCCAGGGTCAGACTTTCCAATGGCTTTCTCAAACAGTTTATAGACAGGCACAGTGCTCCTTAAAAGTGACGGAAGATACAGCCTTTGACTTTCTGCTAACCTTATAGCCCTGTCATCATCCTCACTCTCAACTTCATCTGTATCTGAACAAGAGAAGGATGCTGGAGGGATATATTCTAGATCTGCATCATCACCAGTCATCATTAGGTCATCCTCAGCAGCATCAGCATCACCTGACAGTTCTTGCCCACTAATACCCTTATATTCCTCTAAGCTTTTGGAGGTCTCAAACAATTTCTTTTTACTTTTACTGTAACAAAATTCACTACTACTTTGAGGGCAGGTGTTTTGGTGTCTCACTGTCTGATGCAGCAGGCAGTTCAGCTGCTATACCTTCCTCCATTATGCTATTGCCAGCATCATCAACACTTGAATGTGACTTGTCATCTTCAGTGTTCTTCTTATATGGTTCTATATTTCTACTGGCACTGGTGGTGCTGGACCTAGTTTTGCTGGGACCTTGACAAACTGCATCCTCCCTTGGAGTAAAGGGATCATCATCATTGATTGCACACACTGTAACAACCATTGCTGCAGTAGATTTTTGGACTACTACTTTACTCTCACGTCCCTACATTGCTCCGCCCCTCCCCCTTCCCCTTGTGCGTTTGCTGGACATTCTGCAACTACACTGTGTTTTTTTACTGTACAGTGCACAACACAACTGATGGAGCTGTACGATGCCTTGCCTAAGCCAGGTCAGCTGTCTGTCACTGTCACCTAAGATATTTAATTTTTTATTCATCTTTTTTTTTTTTTTTTTTTTAAGTTGTCCACCCTGTTGTCTTATCACAGTCTGTCCAAAAAATTATAACTGAAAAAGAAAATCAACAATGTCTTTCCCCAGACTTCTCCACCCAGCACAGGGACAATAACAATAAGATCAGCAAGCAAATAGGTTGCCTGTGTCTTGCCTGTCAGTCACATGGAATTTTGGAGTATTTGGGAGACAACCTCCTTCCTCCCTTCTTATCCACTAGAGTGCCCCCAGACTCCCCTAATACAGAGAACAAATGTCCTACCTAAATGACTTCCTAAACTAACCTTCAATTCCCCTTTATTTGCTGTAGCTAAAAAACATGCTGTTTTCTCCTCTCTCAAACACAAAATGGCTGCTGTGAGAGCCTGACAGCCTTTTATATGGCTGTACACAAAATGGCTGCTGTGAGAGCCTGACAGCCTTTTTATATGGCTGTAGAAAACTTTTGTGTGGTGTAGAAATATTCTTCCCATTGATTTCAATGGGCGGAAAAGGCGGAAAAAAGCAAAAAAACAGCACTTTTAGCTGGAAATTTCTCGCCAAGAGAAAAGTGCCATTATTCGCCGATTTCAGTTTGAGGTGAAAATTTTCACCCATCCCTGTAAATACTGCGAAGATTAATTGAAGCTGCTTTTATTGTGAAACATTACTATCCCTTTAAGCTAGGTTAGGTTAGTATCTGTTAGGTTAGGATCAGTGTCTACTATCTGTTAGGTCAGTGTCTTAGGGTCTGTTTCTATTAGGTTTGGTGTCTGGTTTAGTTAGGGTTACTTGTTAAATTAGGTTAGGGTACACTGCAACAACTTAACCCTTTGAGTGCCAGAGGGGCACGCAACGCATTGCAGAACAATGTGTTGCGTACCCCTCTGGCACTCAAAGGGTTGAAGGTGACATCTTCAGTGCACCTTTTTCATGTTTTTAAATTTCTGTTTTGACACGTGCTATTCCAAGCATGACATTTTAGTAGTAAGGCTCAGGTTAGTGGGTTTGGAGGATGATGAAAACCTTAGGGATGAATCCACTGAATATAAGTTGCAGGTTCCAAACCATTTTATTCCCAGGGGAGCAATGACAATTCCATAAATTTAGATAAGACTTTTAACCTCTTCAATGTTAGAGAGGTTTCCAACTCATTGCAAAGCCTCTATAGCATTCAAGAAGAAAAAGAAGAGAAGAACAGGGACGCTTCCTAGTGTATTATCCTCTACTAGTTTTAAAGCCCGTATACAGGGGCCGATATTGGCGGCGCTGCAGTCATGCGCAGTACAGACTGCCCGCACCGCCGCTGATACGGATCGGGGTGCTCCGAATTCAGACCATAGTCCTCTCCGCACTCCGGTCTGAATTTGGAGCGCTCCCTCCATATCAGCCGCGGAGCAGGCAGTCTGTACCGCACATGAGACCGCACATGACTGCTGCACGTGCAGCCGTCTCTACTGCGCATGACGGCTTCTGACAAACATTCTTAGCAAATTATAATATAGGATGCATGGTTCACACCTCACCACCACCATAGAATAGTACTCACAAATGTATATGCCAGTCATACACTTATGTCTTAGCCAGCAGTAGAATTCAGGGTTTGTTAAAGGGATAGTAATGTTTCACAAAAAAGCAGCTCTGATTAATCTTCATAGTATTTGGGCCATGGAGAGTGTTATTTCAATACTGTCAGAGTTGTAGTTCAAGAGTAATTGAATGATAAATTATCCCCCTCCCGCCCCTTTTACCTAGTGTAACACTGCTCACCTCAGAGCAGCAAGACTGTCCGGATGGATCACAGAAAGGGACAATCTTCAGTGATCATAAGGAAAAACCTGAAAAACCCATCAAGGGGGGGCAGGGATTTCCTTATGATCACAGTAAGAAGATTGTCCCTTGCTGTGATCTGTCCGGTCAAGAGACCAGATTCCCCATCTGAGGGGAGGTGGCTTACACTAGGTAAAAGGGGCAGGAGGGGGATACTTTATCAATCAATTACTCTTGAACTACAACTCTGACAGTATTGAAATAACACTCTCCATGGCCCAAATACTATGAAGATTAATTGGAGCTACTGTTTTTGTGAAATATTACTATCGCTTTAACGCTGTCTGTTATCCATCATTCACCACAATAAGCTTGTGGCTGCTCTCCCTCCAACCTCCACTCTTGAAGGATGCAATGTGATCTCAAAAAGACAGAAACAGATAGGAGGCGCCAACAATGCCTTATCAGACAGGCAATAAAATAATATATGTAACAACTAGTGTAAAAGCCCGTGTACATGGGCCAAAGTGATTGACACTGAATGGGTTAACACGTTGCATAGCCCTTTGGCATTCAAAGGGTTAAGATAGCCGTGCACCCGCCAGTCCCTGCACCTGCCACCTCAGTAATAGCAGCGCGTGAGGTACCAGGAGAGGGAGCGCGCCTCTACCTCATCAGTCCCAGAGCAAGGGGTTTGTGAACGTGATCGCACTTCTGGGTTCAGCTAGACACCGCTCGACCGGGGCCAGGGCTCCCTCACACACCGAGACGGACACCAGGCACACAGGGCTGGGAGAGCGGCTGGGAAGATGGCGCGTTTTGTCAGTTCGGGCAGTCTCTACTGGGAACATATTTAAGTGAGCAATAAAACTGACACAGAACTATCTTAAATAGAACTTTGTATTGCACAGAAAGAAACCCTATGCAGGAATATAACAGATACAGATCAATAATGCAATGGTCAATATGGTATTCACCCATCCACAGCAAATACTGTGGCCCACCCTAGGCTTCACCCTACTGGCAGTTGGGTACCATTAGTTGGTGCACATAGTTGGGGCCCAGAGTAATTGTAATCCACATTATGGTTTGTGTTATGCTGTAATCTTCCAATGATCAGAGAATCTATAGAGCAAGGTCTCTTTAATTGTGTAACCAGATTCAGGGTGTCCTGTGGTGAAACAGGGGGAGAGGTTTCAAGTTTACCACTCCACAGTCTGCAATCTGGTCAGTTCAGGAAGGGGAGCGCCTGCTCCTTTAACTGCTGCTAGAATTCCTGCACTCTTCACAGCATTCCCTGCCAGGATCAGTTATGTGTCTTGGTCTGATTACAGCTGTCTGCTGGAATGCTTCTTCCAGTATCCTCCAGCACTGGATCAGCCAGGTCAGCATCCCCTGCTTAGAAGAGGCTCCTTCACTCACTTCAACCCAGCTCTAAAACTAAAATGGAGTACTGAATATCCATCCATGTGCATAGGAGCTCGCCATCTGCTGGCCACTCCACAGGACCTGCAGGATAGTGGCAGCAGAAATCACTGTGATCCCAGAGGGGTTACATGCTCCCCCTTGAAAAATACTTGCCTTCCTCTGGCAAGTCCTGTCCAGGAGCGATCAGAATCGAGCAGCATTAAACATAACATATGCAACATCCTACAATAACAGTGCTAGTTAATACAATGACATCCTGGCTAGTCAACTGCTCTTACACAGAATGATTAGCATCTACTATGACTGATGGAATCTATTCCTCTAAGTTTGGAGAACTCATCCTGCTTCTCGGCCACCACTTATGTTTGGCAAAGGGCTCCTACCCCAGGCCCAGGGATTTCTTCCCATTCCTCCATTTCTTCATGAGGGTAGAGTCCACGTCCACGGGACAGAGCATCTGCACTGACATTCTTAGGGTCTGGCTTGTATTTATGGCTGAAACTATAGTTCGACATTGCAGCCAGCCACCTATGCCCTGTTGCATCAAGCTTAGCCGTAGTTTGAATATAGGTAATCAGATTGTTATCTGTCCTTAACTCAAATTTTGCTCCATATAAAGAGTCATGTGACTTGTCCACAATTGCCCACTTGAGTGCCAAGAATTTTAGTTTGTGGACCGGATAGTTTTTCTCTGCACCAGTCAGACTTCTACTTATGTAGGCCACTGACCTTAACCCTTCTGGGTAGCTTTCATGCAGTACGCTCCCTAGGCCTTCCATACTGGCCTCGACTTGGAGCACATATTGCTTCTCAGGGTCTGCATACGCCAATACAGGAGCTTCTGTGAGTCTTTTCTTCAAGGTTAAGAAGGCTTCTTCACATCCTGGGGTCCATTTATTTTCAAAGGAGTCTTTAGGACTTGGAGCCTTAGCTCCCATTATATCAGAGGTAGTCTTTAACAGCTTGTGTAGCTCTCGAGCAATCTTTGAGTAGTCTTTCACGAACCTTCTGTAATAACCACAGAATCCAAGGAATGAACACAGCTCACTGATGTTATCCTGCCTGGACCAATTCAACACTGCTTCAATTTTGGCCAGGTCAGTTGCCACTCCTTGTGCGGAAACAATGTGCCTGACGTATGTGACAGATTCCTGGGCAAACCGACATTTGTCTATCGATAATTTCAGATCCTCTGCTTGTAGTCGATCCAACACCTTCAGCAGTCGCTATTCGTGTTCTTCTGGGGTCCTTCCAAACACTGAGATCATCTAGATACATTAGGCACTCTTTGGGATTTATATCCTCCACAGTCTTCTCCATCAGCCTTTGGAATGTGGCGGTAGCTCCTGTGACCCCTTGGGGAATCCTAGTAAACTCGTAGAACCCCAAAGGACAGATGAAAGCTGTTTTTTCCTGATCCTCCTTCTTCATGGGTACCTGATAATACCCAGACCTCAAGTCAAGGACGCTAAACCACTTGCTTCCTGAAAGGGCATTCAACAGATCTTCTATCCATGGCAGCGTGTATTGATCCTCTTGTTCAGAGTGAGATAGTCTATGCAGAGCCGGACTGTGCCATTCTTTTTCCTAACCACCACTATGGGTGAAGCTTATGGACATCTGGACTCTTTAATAATGCCAGATTCTTCCATCTGTTGGAGTATATCAAGGACATCTTCCATGTCTCGAGCGGGTATTCTCCTTGATCTCTCTCTGAAAGGAGCCGAGTCAGAAAGTCTGATAGCATGTGTGGCACTCTTTGCACATCCCACATCCATTTCTTTCCTGGAGAAGACTTTCTCTCGGGTAGCTAGTTTGGCTCTGAGGCTATCTTTCCACTTTTATGGTAGCGGAGAATCTTCCAGATCAAAAGCTATGGGTCCTTCAAGGTCACCCCCTTGTTGTGCCATCACAGACATTACTGAAGAGACTTGGTCTAACAAGTGACTCACACCAATCTTCTGGTGACAATTTATTCTGACCTTTGTGGGTGTTAGATTCTGTATCATTATGGGAAAATCTTTACACCAGTGATTCTGCCAGTCTTTCACCTCAGGTATGAGGGTCCACCCTTGTTTTTCATCCTCCTCAGGCAAGGACTCAACAAGTTACTGCCTGGTTCCTCCTGATATTTCATGGTACATAGAAGCTATGGCTCGTATAGTCTTGATCTCCCCAGGCTTCACAAATACAGGCTCTTTCCCTGAATAGTGGCATGACCCTGGTTTAACTTGTAGGGCTAGTCAATGACACTCCTCCCCTAGAGCAGGGCTGACCTCCATCAGTCGAGCTATAGATACGTCTCCCACTTCGGTGAGGTAGGCCCTGAACACATCCAACACTACTCTGGCGTTGGTACCCAAAATTATTGGGGAGCATGTTTTTTTGGCCACAGGGCATACAATAGCTTCCAATTCCATAGGGCAGATCACTCCAGTGTTTAACTGTGGGATGCTTATGGTCACTCTCATGCATCCCTCTTCAGGCTGGGCCTGAGATCCCACTCACCACAACTGCAATTCTCCTGCAGGCTCCAGGGGAATATATTTTAGGTGATAGTCATAGAAGTCTCTATAAATGATGGTGACCTGGGACCCAGTATCTAGCAAGGCTGAGCCGTGAATACCCTCTACTAGCAAGTGTATCAGAGATTTGGGCCCGATCTTGGCCCCCACAAATAAACTGGATGCGTGTTTTTTCATCCTTTTCTTGGAAGGACTGGTAACTTGGGCCTCCTGCAGCTCAATAGCTAGCACTTCCACATCTGTTTCTGATGAATTGATGGGACACTCCCGCTTGAAATGCCCTGATTTCCCTTGGGGAGACGAGTCCTCAAGGAACAACCTTCCCAGGGTATCCCTGCGGTGTTGCCTCCTGATAGGAGAAGAATCTGTCCTTCTTGGCGATGGCTTAGACAACAACTCTAATTCAGCTACCTTCTTTTTAAGGACTGACAGTTCCATATCCTCTTTCCCTGCTACTTTAGAAGTATTCCCTTTGCGTGGAGGTGGGGCCATCTGGTCCTCCAATCTTTTTGCTTTGTTGATCAGGGTGGAATAGGACAAGACTTGATCATCCAGCTTAACTCTTAACATGATAATGACTGGGTCACTGCTAAGGCCTCCCTTCTGAATTTGCTTGGATAGCCGAGTATGCAACTCAGATGCAGTGACTGCTCCTTTATGAAATAGTTTTCCTAGTAGCAATTGTAATCGATTGATATAGTCTGAAGCTTTCTCATGCTCCTTCTTGGTGGCTAGGAACTTGACTAATAGATCATCAGAGTCCTCTGATTTTCCATAAGCATCCTGCAAGACTTGCAGGTAATCCTGTGAGATGGCTTGTCCATTCACTCCCCTGAACAGCCTTATCATGTCCGTAGATGGGAAACGAAGACATCTTACCGCCCCTGTTCGGTGTGGATCCGATAGAGTCCTCCAAACATCGTATAGACACTGGTACTTGAAGGTGTCACCATAAAACATACATTAAAAAATAAAAATAAAGAAAAAGCCACTCCAACATTATTGTTCTATATCAAAAATAATGTATTTTTAATTAAAAAATATATATTTTGAAGTAGCTTTTTGTTCATTTTTTAATGTATGTTTTATGGTGACACCTTCAATCCTCATAAGTACCTGAGTCTATATGAAGTTTGGAGGACTCTAACGGATCCACACTGAACAGGGGCAGTAGGATACCACTCTATGCTTTATTACCTGTGTTTTTACATATATATTGATGCAGCCAGGGGAGGGCTGGTAACTTGTGGCCAGGAGGGCAAATATGATCAAGTGGCCCATTTCTACTATTGTTTGAGCCCACTGTCCCAGCCCACCTCCTTTTGTTAATTTTAAAAGTGGCATTAATATCATGAAGTAAAGCAATACCACACAGCTCACAGTAGAAATGGGCTACACTACTGATACTGCATAGCTTATAATTTAAAGGGATAGTAATACTTTGTTTTAACTTTATTTTATTTTGTAGGCATTAAAAAAACATGAAGAACGATATAAGTCTTATCTCTCAAACCTTTATGGTTTAAGAGATATTCACAAACAAAGTATCCCCCCGCCCCGTTCAACCAGATCAGAAGGGAGGTGCCCAGTTAGACTGCAGAGAGGGACAATCTTCAATTAAGATAAGGGAAAAACCTGAAAAACTTGTCAAGGGGGGCAGGGCTTTCATTGTTCTCATAGGAAGAAGATTGTCCCCTGCTGTTATCTGTCTGGTCTATGGACTGCATTCCACATCTGAGAAGAGATGGCTTACACTAGGTAAAAGGGGCGGGAGGGGGAAACTTTGCTTGTGAATATCTCTCAATCCATAAAGGTTTGAGAGATGAGACTTATATCGTTCTTCATGTTTTTTTAATGCCTACAAAATAAAATAAAGTTAAAACGAAGTATTACTATCCCTTTAAGCAAAGCTACACTAGTGATACTATAGAGCTTACAAGGGAAATACATTATACTACTAGTGCAGCTTCATTTGGATTGTAGCTCTGTGATATCATTTGTGTAGTTCTGTTTCAGTTGGAAGCGCTGCGGTATCACTAGTGTAACTTGACTTATAGCAACAAGATGGAGATTGAGGCAGTGGCCTACTGGCCCAGACATATGGCCGGCCCAGAGGGCAATTGCATACCTCCCAAGTGTCCCTCTTTAGGAGGGACAGTCCCTCTTTTAGACCCAAATCCCACTGTCCCTCTTTCCCACCCTAATGTCCCTCTTTTTAGGAGATCAGACTGTGTGGTGTATATAGAAGTGTATCACCCTGGTGTCCCTGTGTTTAGGAGATCAGACTGTGTGGTGTGTATAGAAGTGTATCACCCTGGTGCCCCCGTGTTTAGGAGATCAGACTGTGTGGTGTGTATATAAGTGTATCACCCTGGTGTCCCTGTGTTTAGGAGATCAGACTGTGTGGTGTGTATATAAGTGTATCACCCCGGTGTCCCTGTGTTTAGGAGATCAGACTGTGTGGTGTGTATATAAGTGTATCACCCTGGTGTCCCTGTGTTTAGGAGATCAGACTGTGTGGTGTGTATAGAAGTGTATCACCCTGGTGCCCCCGTGTTTAGGAGATCAGACTGTGTGGTGTGTATATAAGTGTATCACCCTGGTGTCCCTGTGTTTAGGAGATCAGACTGTGTGGTGTGTGTATATAAGTGTATCACCCCGGTGTCCCTGTGTTTAGGAGATCAGACTGTGTGGTGTGTATATAAGTGTATCACCCTGGTGTCCCTGTGTTTAGGAGATCAGACTGTGTGGTGTGTATATAAGTGTATCACCCTGGTGTCCCTGTGTTTAGGAGATCAGACTGTGAGGTGTGTATATAAGTGTATCACCCCGGTGTCCCTGTGTTTAGGAGATCAGACTGTGTGGTGTGTATATAAGTGTATCACCCTGGTGTCCCTGTGTTTAGGAGATCAGACTGTGTGGTGTGTATATAAGTGTATCACCCTGGTGTCCCTGTGTGTAGGAGATCAGACTGTGTGGTGTGTATAGAAGTGTATTACCCTGGTGTCCCTGTGTTTAGGAGATCAGACTATGTGGTGTGTATATAACTGTATCACTCTGGTGTCCCTGTGTTTAGGAGATCAGACTGTGTGGTGTGTATATAAGTGTATCACTCTGGTGTCCCTGTGTTTAGGAGATCAGACTGTGTGGTGTGTATATAAGTGTATCACCCTGGTGTCCCTGTGTTTAGGAGATCAGACTGTGTGGTGTGTATATAACTGTTACACCCTGGTGTCCCTGTGTTTAGGAGATCAGACTGTGTGGTGTGTATATAACTGTTACACCCTGGTGTCCCTGTGTTTAGGAGATCAGACTGAGTGGTGTGTATATAAGTGTATCACCCTGGTGTCCCTGTGTTTAGGAGATCAGACTGCGTGGTGTGTGTATATAAGTGTATCACCCTGGTGTCCCTGTGTTTAGGAGATCAGACTGTGTGGTGTGTATATAAGTGTATCACCCTGGTGTCCCTGTGTTTAGGAGATCAGACTGTGTGGTGTGTATATAAGTGTGTCACCCTGGTGTCCCTGTGTTTAGGAGATCAGACTGTGTGGTGTGTATAGAAGTGTATCACCCTGGTGTCCCTGTGTTTAGGAGATCAGACTATGTGGTGTGTGTGTATATAAGTGTATCACCCTGGTGTCCCTGTGTTTAGGAGATCAGACTGTGTGGTGTGTATATAAGTGTATCACCCTGGTGTCCCTGTGTTTAGGAGATCAGACTGTGTGGTGTGTATATAACTGTATCACTCTGGTGTCCCTGTGTTTAGGAGATCAGACTGTGTGGTGTGTATATAAGTGTATCACCCTGGTGTCCCTGTGTTTAGGAGATCAGACTGTGTGGTGTGTATATAACTGTTACACCCTGGTGTCCCTGTGTTTAGGAGATCAGACTGTGTGGTGTGTATATAACTGTTACACCCTGGTGTCCCTGTGTTTAGGAGATCAGACTGAGTGGTGTGTATATAAGTGTATCACCCTGGTGTCCCTGTGTTTAGGAGATCAGACTGCGTGGTGTGTGTATATAAGTGTATCACCCTGGTGTCCCTGTGTTTAGGAGATCAGACTGTGTGGTGTGTATATAAGTGTATCACCCTGGTGTCCCTGTGTTTAGGAGATCAGACTGTGTGGTGTGTATATAAGTGTGTCACCCTGGTGTCCCTGTGTTTAGGAGATCAGACTGTGTGGTGTGTATAGAAGTGTATCACCCTGGTGTCCCTGTGTTTAGGAGATCAGACTATGTGGTGTGTGTGTATATAAGTGTATCACCCTGGTGTCCCTGTGTTTAGGAGATCAGACTGTGTGGTGTGTATATAAGTGTATCACCCTGGTGTCCCTGTGTTTAGGAGATCAGACTGTGTGGTGTGTATATAAGTGTATCACCCCGGTGTCCCTGTGTTTAGGAGATCAGACTATGTGGTGTGTGTGTATATAAGTGTATCACCCTGGTGTCCCTGTGTTTAGGAGATCAGACTGTGTGGTGTGTATATAAGTGTATCACCCTGGTGTCCCTGTGTTTAGGAGATCAGACTATGTGGTGTGTGTGTATATAAGTGTATCACCCTGGTGTCCCTGTGTTTAGGAGATCAGACTGTGTGGTGTGTATATAAGTGTATCACCCTGGTGTCCCTGTGTTTAGGAGATCAGACTGTGTGGTGTGTATATAAGTGTATCACCCCGGTGTCCCTGTGTTTAGGAGATCAGACTGTGTGGTGTGTATATAAGTGTGTCACCCTGGTGCCCCTGTGTTTAGGAGATCAGACTGTGTGGTGTGTATAGAAGTGTATCACCCTGGTGTCCCTGTGTTTAGGAGATCAGACTGTGTGGTGTGTATATAAGTGTATCACCCTGGTGTCCCTGTGTTTAGGAGATCAGACTGTGTGGTGTGTATATAAGTGTATCACCCCGGTGTCCCTGTGTTTAGGAGATCAGACTGTGTGGTGTGTATAGAAGTGTATCACCCTGGTGTCACTGTGTTTAGGAGATCAGACTGTGTGGTGTGTATATAAGTGTATCACCCTGGTGTCCCTGTGTTTAGGAGATCAGACTGTGTGTCGTGTATAGAAGTGTATCACCCTGGTGTCCCTGTGTTTAGGAGATCAGACTGTGTGGTGTGTATAGAAGTGTATAACCCTGGTGTCCCTGTGTTTAGGAGATCAGACTGTGTGGCGTGTATATAAGTGTATCACCTTGGTGTCCCTGTGTTTAGGAGATCAGACTGTGTGGTGTGTATAGAAGTGTATCACCCCAGTGTCCCTGTGTTTAGGAGATCAGACTGTGTGGTGTGTATATAAGTGTATCACCCTGGTGTCCCTGTGTTTAGGAGATCAGACTGTGTGGTGTGTATAGAAGTGTATCACCCTGGTGTCCCTGTGTTTAGGAGATCAGACTGTGTGGTGTGTATATAAGTGTATCACCCCGGTGTCCCTGTGTTTAGGAGATCAGAATGTGTGGTGTGTATATAAGTGTATCACCCTGGTGTCCCTGTGTTTAGGAGATCAGACTGTGTGGTGTGTATATAAGTGTATCATCCTGGTGTCCCTGTGTTTAGGAGATCAGACTGTGTGGTGTGTATATAAGTGCATCACCTGGTGTCCCTGTGTTTAGGAGATCAGACTGTGTGGTGTGTATATAAATGTATCACCCTGGTGTCCCTGTGTTTAGGAGATCAGACTGTGTGGTGTGTATAGAAGTGTATCACCCTGGTGTCCCTGTGTTTAGGAGATCAGACTGTGTGGTGTGTATATAAGTGTATCACCCTGGTGTCCCTGTGTTTAGGAGATCAGACTGTGTGGTGTGTATATAAGTGTATCGCCTTGGTGACCCTGTGTTTAGGAGATCAGACTGTGAGGTGTGTATATAAGTGTATCACCCTGGTGTCCCTGTGTTTAGGAGATCAGACTGTGTGGTGTGTGCATATAATTGTATCACCCTGGTGTCCCTGTGTTTAGGAGATCAGACTGTGTGGTGTGTATATAAGTGTATCACCCTGGTGTCCCTGTGTTTAGGAGATCAGACTGTGTGGTGTGTATAGAAGTGTATCACCCTGGTGTCCCTGTGTTTAGGAGATCAGACTGTGTGGTGTGTATATAAGTGAATCACCCAGGTGTCCCTGTGTTTAGGAGATCAGACTGTGTGGTGTGTATATAAGTGTATCGCCTTGGTGACCCTGTGTTTAGGAGATCAGACTGTGAGGTGTGTATATAAGTGTATCACCCTGGTGTCCCTGTGTTTAGGAGATCAGACTGTGTGGTGTGTGCATATAATTGTATCACCCTGGTGTCCCTGTGTTTAGGAGATCAGACTGTGTGGTGTGTATATAAGTGTATCACCCTGGTGTCCCTGTGTTTAGGAGATCAGACTGTGTGGTGTGTATAGAAGTGTATCACCCTGGTGTCCCTGTGTTTAGGAGATCAGATTGTGTGGTGTGTATATAAGTGTATCACCCCAGTGTCCTTGTGTTTAGGAGATCAGACTGTGTGGTGTGTATATAAGTGTATCACCCTGGTGTCCCTGTGTTTAGGAAATCAGACTGTGTGGTGTGTATAGAAGTGTATCACCCTGGTGTCCCTGTGTTTAGGAGATCAGACTGTGTGGGGTGTATAGAAGTGTATCACCCTGGTGTCCCTGTGTTTAGGAGATCAGACTGTGTGATGTATATAGAAGTATATCACCCTGGTGTCCCTGTGTTTAGGAGATCAGACTGTGTGGTGTGTATATAAGTGTATCACCCTGGTGTCCCTGTGTTTAGGAGATCAGACTGTGTGGTGTGTATATAAGTGTATCACCCTGGTGTCCCTGTGTTTAGGAGATCAGACTGTGTGGTGTGTATAGAAGTGTATCACCCTGGTGTCCCTGTGTTTAGGAGATCAGACTGTGTGGTGTGTATATAAGTGTATCACCCTGGTGTCCCTGTGTTTAGGAGATCAGACTGTGTGGTGTGTATATAAGTGTATCACCCTGGTGTCCCTGTGTTTAGGAGATCAGACTGAGTGGTGTGTATATAAGTGTATCACCCTGGTGTCCCTGTGTTTAGGAGATCAGACTGCGTGGTGTGTGTATATAAGTGTATCACCCTGGTGTCCCTGTGTTTAGGAGATCAGACTGTGTGGTGTGTATATAAGTGTATCACCCTGGTGTCCCTGTGTTTAGGAGATCAGACTGTGTGGTGTGTATATAAGTGTGTCACCCTGGTGTCCCTGTGTTTAGGAGATCAGACTGTGTGGTGTGTATAGAAGTGTATCACCCTGGTGTCCCTGTGTTTAGGAGATCAGACTATGTGGTGTGTGTGTATATAAGTGTATCACCCTGGTGTCCCTGTGTTTAGGAGATCAGACTGTGTGGTGTGTATATAAGTGTATCACCCTGGTGTCCCTGTGTTTAGGAGATCAGACTGTGTGGTGTGTATATAAGTGTATCACCCCGGTGTCCCTGTGTTTAGGAGATCAGACTATGTGGTGTGTGTGTATATAAGTGTATCACCCTGGTGTCCCTGTGTTTAGGAGATCAGACTGTGTGGTGTGTATATAAGTGTATCACCCTGGTGTCCCTGTGTTTAGGAGATCAGACTATGTGGTGTGTGTGTATATAAGTGTATCACCCTGGTGTCCCTGTGTTTAGGAGATCAGACTGTGTGGTGTGTATATAAGTGTATCACCCTGGTGTCCCTGTGTTTAGGAGATCAGACTGTGTGGTGTGTATATAAGTGTATCACCCCGGTGTCCCTGTGTTTAGGAGATCAGACTGTGTGGTGTGTATATAAGTGTGTCACCCTGGTGCCCCTGTGTTTAGGAGATCAGACTGTGTGGTGTGTATAGAAGTGTATCACCCTGGTGTCCCTGTGTTTAGGAGATCAGACTGTGTGGTGTGTATATAAGTGTATCACCCTGGTGTCCCTGTGTTTAGGAGATCAGACTGTGTGGTGTGTATATAAGTGTATCACCCCGGTGTCCCTGTGTTTAGGAGATCAGACTGTGTGGTGTGTATAGAAGTGTATCACCCTGGTGTCACTGTGTTTAGGAGATCAGACTGTGTGGTGTGTATATAAGTGTATCACCCTGGTGTCCCTGTGTTTAGGAGATCAGACTGTGTGTCGTGTATAGAAGTGTATCACCCTGGTGTCCCTGTGTTTAGGAGATCAGACTGTGTGGTGTGTATAGAAGTGTATAACCCTGGTGTCCCTGTGTTTAGGAGATCAGACTGTGTGGCGTGTATATAAGTGTATCACCTTGGTGTCCCTGTGTTTAGGAGATCAGACTGTGTGGTGTGTATAGAAGTGTATCACCCCAGTGTCCCTGTGTTTAGGAGATCAGACTGTGTGGTGTGTATATAAGTGTATCACCCTGGTGTCCCTGTGTTTAGGAGATCAGACTGTGTGGTGTGTATAGAAGTGTATCACCCTGGTGTCCCTGTGTTTAGGAGATCAGACTGTGTGGTGTGTATATAAGTGTATCACCCTGGTGTCCCTGTGTTTAGGAGATCAGAATGTGTGGTGTGTATATAAGTGTATCACCCTGGTGTCCCTGTGTTTAGGAGATCAGACTGTGTGGTGTGTATATAAGTGTATCATCCTGGTGTCCCTGTGTTTAGGAGATCAGACTGTGTGGTGTGTATATAAGTGCATCACCTGGTGTCCCTGTGTTTAGGAGATCAGACTGTGTGGTGTGTATATAAATGTATCACCCTGGTGTCCCTGTGTTTAGGAGATCAGACTGTGTGGTGTGTATAGAAGTGTATCACCCTGGTGTCCCTGTGTTTAGGAGATCAGACTGTGTGGTGTGTATATAAGTGTATCACCCTGGTGTCCCTGTGTTTAGGAGATCAGACTGTGTGGTGTGTATATAAGTGTATCGCCTTGGTGACCCTGTGTTTAGGAGATCAGACTGTGAGGTGTGTATATAAGTGTATCACCCTGGTGTCCCTGTGTTTAGGAGATCAGACTATGTGGTGTGTGCATATAATTGTATCACCCTGGTGTCCCTGTGTTTAGGAGATCAGACTGTGTGGTGTGTATATAAGTGTATCACCCTGGTGTCCCTGTGTTTAGGAGATCAGACTGTGTGGTGTGTATATAAGTGTATCACCCTGGTGTCCCTGTGTATAGGAGATCAGACTGTGTGGTGTGTATATAAGTGAATCACCCAGGTGTCCCTGTGTTTAGGAGATCAGACTGTGTGGTGTGTATATAAGTGTATCACATTGCTCCACAGCAATAAAACTCACATTATTGTTTCATAAACATCAGTATATGTGTTTATAAATTAGTGTGCTTAAATAAAATACTTTGGTCTTGTTATAAGTCATTTATTAGGTAACACAAGGACGTGTCAAGAGGTCATGAAACAGCTTAAAAAGTCTCTTTGATGCCACGCCTACCAACCACACCCCCAGCAACACCCCCTAAAACACAATTGTCCCTCTTTGGTAATTTGAAATGATGGGAGGTATGCAATTGCCCCCCTGCTCCCCTGGCCAGCCCTCCGCTGGATACAGCCATTTGAAGATGTGAGTGTAAAGGACACATCCTATATAATAATTTGCTAAATTGTGTGTAACGCCGCGACATGCGCAGTACACACTGCTGCGCGTGCTGCAGTCATGCGCAGTAGAGTCTGCCCACGCCATGGCTGATACAGAGCTGGGCGCTCCAAAGGAGTGTCCATCTCTGTATCAGCCGTGGTGTGGGCAGTCTTTACTGTGTGTGACTGCCCCACGACCCAGTGGCAGTGGCACTGTGGCCCGTGTAACGGGCTGTTCATCTAGTTGTTATATATATATTTTGTTTCATTGTCTGTTTGATAAGGCACTGTTGGTGCCCCCTATTTGCTTCTGTCTTTTTGAGATCTATAACATTCAAGGGGTTTAAACAGTTCAGTTATGAACTGGAGCCAAATGACATTAGAAAAGTAATGAATAACAAATTGGATGTTTTTGAAGCTGGATCAAAATTTGAAGAATTCAGGGATGTTACATAACAACCCAAGAATTGTTTTTTTAGGAAGGCACCATAGGTCCTATTCGATAAGTTAAAGAGGTACAGTTCTGGAACACAACAACTGTGCTATAGGGGAAGAATAAAAACGACCCATATTCCAATTAATTTACAACAGGGCTTTTAACCCCTTATTACAAGAGAGGTCTCCAGTCCACTGTGAAGCAAAACACTGGAAAACTGCCTAACATTTAAAGACTTAAAAGTCCATGGGGATTACCATTCCTCCCCCATCGTACGGTTGGTTTGCTCCAGAATTGTGGTTGCCCACTAAACTTTCATTTTAAATCTTTGTGTCTATAGTGCAGCTGATCTGCTCACAATTGCCCCATTTTTGTTTATTTACCTAATCCCCAAAGAGCAGGGGAAGGCTGCCAACTTGTGGCCTGGAGGGCAACTACAATCAAGTGGCCTGATTTTACTGTCATTCCAGCCCACTGTGCCAGCCCACACCCTTTTGTTAATTTTAAAATTTCCATAAATACTTTGAGTCACTCAAAGGGTTAGGGTTGTGAAGTAAGGAAAGCAATACCACGAAGCTTACAATTGAAATTAGGTTACACTGGTGCAACTACAGAGCTTACAGTTTAAAGTGATAGTAATACATGGATTTAAAGAAATGTAATTTGGTAGAAATTAAAAAACTGAATTAATTGTGCCGTTTCCGATCTCCCAAACCTTTATGGTTTGAGAGATATCAGTTTGCAAAGTTCCCCCTTCTCTCCCCTTGTGCTGACGTCAGCTTTCTAACTTACAGACGGAGATTACGGTCCGCAGACTGTCCTGTGGCTCGTCAGAAGACCCGAACTCAAGCTCTTTGTATCGTATTGTATTGTATATTTTTTCTTTTTTGTTTTCGAAAATTTCCCCTAGAAGATTTTGTTACTCCCTGTCAGGACCAGAGATGTGTTGTTCTACAAGGGGTTAAACACAATACATAAACGTGATCACTTTCTCCCTTTATGACATGCCCTGTCTCCTTTTGTTTGCCTGTCATCACACATATCGCTCAATGTCTTGATTTCCTCGGATTGTCCGTATATTGTGTACTGGAACGTATTTTGCTTTCTCAGAAAATGCAGGGCCTGTCCTGTCTGAGATTCACAGAAAAACACAATGGCCCCAAGAGCAGTTGAGTTAATGACCCGTTACAAGTTTTTTCAGAAGTAAATGGTAGTATTGTGAGGCTGATTTGCTAGGAAAACTGGAGAATTCTAGAGTAAACCAACAACAACAAAAAAAAGGTTCCCAAAGTTTCAGTGGGGTTTTAAAATGGCCCTTGAAAGGGTCAGTCGTAAGCATTCTAAATATTGGTAGGTACTGGACAGTTATGGAGCCAAGTCCCATTGTATAAACATCAGCAATTCCATCTTCTGTCTTCCTGCAGTTTTCCATGACCTTCAGGGCTGGGTGATGTCAATGCTTAACCCAGTGCTTCTGGGAGATCTATGTCCTCACCATTGGAGACTATCGTTAGCAATCTTGTTGACAATAAGCTTCAATGGAGATGATTTTGATGTTTCTTTCTTTCCCAGAGACACCAAGTGAAGAGCTGACATCACCCTCACCTGCAGATCATAGAGATGTACAGGGGGATCCAAGAGAGAATGGCAGAATTTTAAGCTTTGGGGACTTGGTTCCCATAGGTGTCATGTAAGTAGTTAAAGCCTAGATTATATTGCAGCTGATAAGTGTTATCAACTGGTTGTATCTAACATATTAAATATATATATATATACACAAAAATGATGTAGCGGCTCTATCTTATATGTCCAGTCACTATCAGATAGTCATAATTACCAATATCACTGGTAACATGTAACAACAACATGTAATGGGCAAGAGTAATGGGCTAAACCACTTGATGGGTGCTAGGTGGGAGCTTCTCTATCTGTTCCCAATGTTGAATTTTGCTGAAGGCATATAGTTACCATCCAGGGCACATAGTTACAGGAATTCCAGTGAGACAGTTCCTCCACTTGCGGAGAAACTGTACCACTGATGAGGGTTTTGAGATGCAGCCGAGGGAACTCTATGATAGGTTTTTGCAAAGAGGCTATCAACCATGGATGCTAAATCGGGCATTAGAGAGAGCGAGAGGTGAGAAAAGGCAAGATCTTTTGAGCTATAAAAAGCTGAATTTTTCTAATAGAAAAGGAACACAACCCAGGGTAATTTTTTCCACGTCCTATAGTGTGGAATATAGTGCTATAGTTTTCATCCTAAAGAACCACCTTCCAATCCTTCATATGGATGAAGGATTGAAAAGAGTTGTTTCCGATGGGTGCAAATTTGTATCTAAGAAAGCGCCAACATTGTCAGAGTTTTTCTCTCCTAGTCTATATGTTTCTAAAAAGACTCCAGTTAGGGGCCAACGGTTGGTAACAAAAGGAACATACAGGAGTGGGATCACACGCAGCCACTGTTGTATGCGCTTAAGAGTGTCTAAAACCTTTGTTTCAACTACGAATAGGAAGCAGTATGAGGTGAGAGATTATATAAACTGTGCAACAAAAGGTGTGGTTTACCTTCTCACCTGTATGAAGTGTAATATACAATATGTAGGAAAAACAGTAAAAAGTTTGAGAGAAAGGGTTAATGAACATCTTCGTAGTATAAGAAACAAGGATTTTTGTTCTCATGTGGCTATACAGTTCAATTCTGTATAATGTGGTATTGAACATCTTAGTGTACAAGGTGTGGAGAGAGTTACCTTGGGGGTTCGAGGAGGTAATTTAAATAATAAAATACTGAAGAGGGAAGTGTATTGGATTTTTGAGTTGAGAACCAGGTCTCCATGTGGGTTAAATAAGGAGTATGATGTGACCTGTTTTTTGGACCCTAGATAATGGTTTCCGCCATACAATTCCCTTTGAAATTTAGAAGTGAATCAGTTGATCTTCATTTTCTCCCTTTCTTTCTCTTAAAATTGATGTTTGCCGATGAACAATGCAGGTATGTTTGTTTCCATTTTGAGAGATATAGGATTTTATGTATATATCTATATATATAAAAGAAGACTTTGTGCCTGCCAAAAAACACCCAGGGGAGGCAGAAAGGAGGTGTTACTTCTCCCATTGGGTGATTCAGTCATACAGGGAGTTGGCCCGGCCCCACTATGCAGCCCGTCCACCACTATCAAAGTCAGAAAAAAACAAAATGGATGCCACTTGCTCCTACACCACAGACAAACACACATGCCCCACTCACACAGCACCAAACACACACACACCCCACTCACACAGCACCAAACACACACACGCCCCACTCACACAGCACCAAACACACACACACATGCCCCACTCACACAGGACCAAACACACATGCCCCACTCACACACAGAGCACCAAACACACACAAAGCCAGAACGAAATATGGCTGACACACACACTCACACACAGTCACTCACCCTGACTCCCAGTGGCCTCAGCAGGACCTGTAGTACAGCAACTGAAGGGTGCTGCAGCACCAGGGGAACAAAATGGCACTCAAAGGGTTAAGATAGGCCCTGATTGCTGAATTATTTCTTGACTGTCATCATTTGCCATGCAAGACACTGGACAGACAGCCATCTGGTACACACTTAACCCACTGACTGCCACAGGGTTTTGTATCAAGTTTTACCCCTCAGGGAGTGTGTTCAAACCCCTCACACTGCAAACTTGCATTTTCCTCCCACTTCTCCTCCTTCCCCAGCCTATTACTAACACTTTTTCCACATTTATGTTAAGCCCCGCCCCTACTCATGATTAAGCCCCACACACTTTTAACCCAGATTGCCCCATTTGTCTCCACACATCAGCACCACATCAGTCCCCTCCAGGGACTCCAAGTCAAAGTTCCCAGGTATGAATACACTTCCCTCAGACGTGAAGAGTGACGGTAATACACAGAACCTCCACTGGAGGATGGATGTTCACGAGCAACGCCTAGATCAGTTGGCATTGGCCATGCAGACCTTGCTTGAACGTACGGTACATCTTGATAAGCCGAATCAAAATCCGGTGGTCCCCCCAGTCATGACACCGGATACTAGTTCTGGTCAATGCTTGGTCCCGCAGAAAAGTCTAACGGCGGCGGTGCCGTTACCAGTAAGATACGATGGTGAACCCACTCTGTGCAGGGGTTTCCTTAATCAGCTAGAGATCTTCCTCGAACTTACACCTCATGCCTTTCCGAGTGACCGTAGCAAGGTGGGGTTCATGGTATCCCTATTAACTGGCAAAGCCCTGGCATGGGCAAATCCATTATGGGAACAGGCTAAGCCTTGCACTTTGTGCTTTAAAGAATTTGTTAAACAGTTCCGTAGAGTTTTTGAGGTACCTGGGCGAGCTACGTTCGCGGCAAAAAAACTGTTGTCAATGCAAATGGGCGATCAGACTGCAGCCGAATATGCTATAGAATTTCGGATTCTAGCTGCAGAGGTGGCATGGAATAATGAGGCACTCCTGGCAGCATTTGCCCAAGGGGTCTCGGATGCTATCAAAGATGAAATTGCTGCCAGGGAGGTACCTACCGATCTGGATGAGTACATCGAATATGTGATACTCATTGATACTCGTATGCGCGAGAGGCGCTTGACTAAGAGGGCAACTTCCAAAATCCATGGGCATGAGAGATTGTTTAACCCACCCTCTCCTCCCATTCCTCCGGTCCGTGTACCTGTTACTGGGGAACCTATGCAGATTGGTTTTACTAGACTGACTAAGGAGGAGAGGGCGTATCGTAAAAGACAAGGATTATGCCTATATTGTGGCAAAAGTGGGCATTTGTTGCGCACCTGTTCGGTGAGGCCGGGAAACGCACGCACCTAGGGTACCTTGGGGGACAGGCCCTAGGTGGTGTACAGTCGTCCTCAGATCCTTGCTCCTTGAAACCCACTATACCTGTGAGTTTTCTGCTAGGCGACCAAGTTGTGGAAGCACTTGCCCTGGTAGATTCTGGTGCTGCTGGCTATTTCATGGACCAGGCATTTGCTGAAAGACATAATATTTCTCTGTCTGAAAGAGATACTCCGTTAGCCATTGAGGCTATTGATGGCAGACCTCTTGAACCAGCACTCATCACAATGGAGACTACTCTCCTCACTATGACTGTGGGGGCCCTCCATAAGGAGGAAGTTCGTTTTCAGATTATCCGTTCACCCCATCATGCGGTCATTCTGGGGTTCCCTTGGTTGTCAGTGCACAATCCCCAGTTTGACTGGCAGACATGTGAAATCAAAGCATGGTCAGAATACTGCACAAATGATTGTCTATCTCGGCCCGTTAAGATTCTGTGTACCTCCCCTGCTCTGCCAGCTGAATACAGCAAGTTCAGCGATGTTTTCAGTAAAGGGGAGGCTAGCGCTCTGCCGCAGCATCGGCTATGTGATTGCGCTATTGATTTGCCCCAGGGAGTGGTTCCACCGAGGGATAGGACTTACCCATTGTCATGTGATGAGACTAAGGCAATGGAGGAATACATTGAGGATGCTCTCAGAAGAGGGATTATTCGCAAATCATCCTCTCCGGCAGGTGCAGGGTTCTTTTTTGTGAAAAAGAAAAATGGCGAGTTGCGACCTTGTATTGATTACCGTGGGCTCAATAAGATCATGTCCAAAAATGCATACCCCATTCCACTCATCACAGAGTTATTTGATAGGCTGAAAGGCTCCTCTATTTTTACTAAACTCGATTTACAAGCTGCCTACAATTTAATAAGGATCAAGGCCGGTGATGAGTGGAAGACAGCCTTCAATACAAGGCCAGGGCACTACGAATACCTAGTCATGCCATTCGGATTATGTAATAAACCTGCCGTATTCCAAGAGTTCATCAACGATATCTTCCGCGATATGTTACAGTCCTGTGTAGTGGTATATCTGGACGATATTTTGATCCACTCGGCTAATTTATCCCAGCATATACAGGATGTTTCTGAGGTATTGCTTCGATTACGCAAGAACAAATTGTTCTGTAAACTCGAAAAATGTGAATTTCACTGTTCTCAAGTACCCTTTTTGGGTTTCGTGATTTCTAGAGATGGCATCGCTATGGACCAAGAGAAGTTGGCTGCAGTCCTTAACTGGCCACGACCCAAGGGGCTAAAAGCTATTCAAAGATTCCTGGGCTTTGCCAACTATTACAGAAAATTCATTCAGAACTTTTCTACGATTACTAAACCTCTATCTGACTTAACGCATAAGGGCGCAAATCCCTCTCAATGGTCTGAGGCAGCTGAACAGGCCTTTGTTACTCTCAAGCAGACATTCGCATCTGCCCCTATTCTGTGCCATCCTAATCCTACTCTGCCTTTTACCCTGGAAGTTGATGCCTCCGAGGTTGGGGTAGGGGCAGTTCTCTCCCAACGACCCAGGGAGGGAGGTAACCTGAGACCATGCGGATTTTTTTCCAAAAAACTGTCTAGTGCCCAAAGCCATTATGAAATTGGTGATAGTAAATTGTTGGCTATCATCTTGGCTTTGAAAGAATGGCGACATCTCCTGGAAGGCACTAGGACCCCTGTCTTAATTCTCACTGACCATAAAAATCTAATTTACTTGTCTGAGGCGAAAAGGCTGTCTTCTCGCCAGGCTCGTTGGGCTCTCTTCTTGTCAAGATTTAATTTCACAGTCTCCTACTTGCCGGGGTCCAAAAACATTAGAGCAGATGCTCTTTCCAGACAATTCTGCACAGACATTGAGAGGGATGAAGCGCCAGTGCCTATAATTCAGCCAGATAAGATCCTGGCCACTATTCGTACCAACATCACTTCACCACTGGGGGAGCAAATCTTGGCTTCACAAGCACGGGCACCTCCTGAAACCCCAGTTGGCAGATGTTTTGTGGATGAACCATTTCGCACCCAGTTACTCGAGACCTATCACTCATCTAAGGCGGCCGGGCACATTGGCAGGATCAGTTGGTTTGGTCATTGGCACGAACATTCTGGTGGCCTTCTCTGAGAGCAGATTGCTTCGCATTTACCACTGCCTGTGCTATCTGTGCCCGTGCTAAAACTCCCAGACATCTCCCCGTGGGGTTACTCCAGCCAGTACCCAATGGTGACCGTCCCTGGTCCCATATATCCATCGATTTCTTGGGAGAGCTGCCTTTGTCTAAGGGCTACACTTTCATTCTGATGGTGGTAGATACGTTCTCCAAAATGGCTCATTTCGTGCCCCTCTCTGGTCTCCCATCGGCCCAGGAATTGGCAGTAATTTTCGCCAGGGAGGTATTCCGCTTGCACAGGGTTCCTAGTGTGATAGTGTCTGATCGGGGAAGCCAGTTTGTGTCTAGATTCTGGAGGGCATTCTGTGGCCAGATGGGCATTCAATTGTCATTTTCCTCTGCCTACCATCCCCAGACCAATGGGGCCGCTGAGCGTGCCAATCAGGGACTTGAGCAGTATTTGCGCTGCTTCGTGACTGATCATCATGATAACTAGTCCGACCTTTTGCCATGGGTGGAGTTCGCCAGGAACTGTGCGGTTAATTCATCGTCTGGGAGTTCTCCGTTCCTAGTTAATAATGGGTTCCAACCCTGCCTACTCCTGGACTCATTTCAGTCCCAACAGATTCCGGCTCTGGATGAGCACATGGAGCAGCTCCGTTCCACTTGGGCAAAGGTACAACGGTCCCTCAGTCAGTACTTCCTGAGACATCAGCGGCATGCTAATCGCAGACGCCTTCCAGCGGTCTCCTACCAGGTTGGGGACAGGGTATGGCTCTCCTCCAGGAATCTTAACCTGCAAGTACCTTCAAACAAACTGGCTCCCCGGTTCATTGGTCCCTTTAAGATCATTCGCAAGGTCAACCCCGTGGCATACGCATTGGAGCTCCCCAGGGCTATGCGTATTCATAATGTGTTTCATGTGTCCCTTCTTAAGCCCTTGGTGTGCAACCGTTATACTACCACGCCGGTGGTTCCTGGGCCGGTGAATGTACAAGGCCAAGAGGAATACGAAATTCAGAGCATAATTGACTCCAGGAGATTTAGAGGCAAGTTGCAATATTTGGTCCACTGGAAAGGTTATGGGCCTGAGGAGCGGTCTTGGGTAGATCATACGGATCTTCATGCTCCACGACTGATGCGCAACTTTCACTCTAAATATCCCCATAAACCTAGACCCTCTGGCAGAGAAGGGGGTCTTTGAGAGGGGGGTACTATCACGGTCCCCGTGATTCCCTGTCAATCTCTGTAGGTATACATTTGCATTGGAGGAGTCTGATTGGCCCGCCCAGAATGTGCCTTTATAAAGTGAGGCTTGGGCACTTGTCAATTGCCCTTTCGTGGTGTTGTGTTGCTGCGCCTTGTTATTGATCTGCAGTGTCTCCTGTGTACCGACCCGGCTAGTCTGACTCTCCTTCTGTTCCTGCATCGTGATCTGACCCGGCTCTGGCTGACGACCCTGCACCGTGAACTGACCCGGCTCTGGCCGACGACCCTGCACCGTGAACTGACCCGGCTCTGGCTGACGACCCTGCACCGTGATCCGACCCGGCTCTGGCTCCTGATCCTGCTCCATGACTGCTCCACTCTCCGGTGGTGTTCCTGCGACTCAGTCATCCGGTTCCGGCTACTGTTCCTGTCCGGTTGCTGCTCCTGTGTACTCCGGTCGCGCTGGCGACATTCTGACTGTTCTCTGTTCCCTAGCTCATTACGCTGCAGCCGAGGTTGCCTGCCTTGTTCTCGTTAAGCATTTCAAATGTACCAGATTAACCCTTGCACTGTCGGTAGTGCCATTTGATTCATTGCCAAGCTCCAGTGATTCTCTGAGCCTTAACACAATTGAGCCTCCGCTTTACGCTATACCAGTCCTTGCAGAGCTCTGCCTGTTCGATGCCCGGTGAGCATCGTGATCACGCTGGTTGACACTGGTAGTCCATTCGCTCTTGCAACAAGGATTTTGGGTCACACCTTGTGGGTGTCTGGGCAGTACCTCATTCGCTCAAAGTGTTTTATCCCAACTGCACTACTCTGTGCATCGGCTCTTCATAGCTTGGGCAATTCCGTTCTACTGTGATCTCCCAAGGGCTGGCATACTTCAGTGGCAGACGCAGGGTTACTCGATACTCATTCAGGGCGATTCCTATTCTGGTTACAGCAAATTGGCAGTTGCAATCCTCATAAGCCCACTGTGGTGGTACGGGCTCAGCTTAGAGCAACAGGGGCTCATCCTGTTTATGCTTCAAGAGTGTTACAGCGCTTTCCCTGAGTTCCTGATCTACATTTAAAGACTGTTACCATAGACTGCTATATATCCCCTGGACGTTGGCCAATCTAGCCTGAGCCTTACCAGTTGCTCCACTTAACCCTCTATGCACTACTGTTTGTAGTTTACTCCATCCTCTGTTCATATTGCCTGTTCTTAACTTTACTAGCCCCTAGGGGCAGTGTTGTTCATTTTTATTTCAATAAATTGTATTTTACGTTACATCCTGGTCTGTGTGTCAGAAAACCGTAACACCATTGTAGCATTCAAGGGGTTAAAGCCCATTTATGTCAACACAATTTTCCTGAATTTTCAATTCAACCCTATGGTGTCAGTTTTTTTTTGAGTTGCACCCTTTATCTTGATACATAAGGCCCATACAATTATATTCTTACCCCATTAGTCTAAACCCATTTATACTTTTGGCTCTTGCAGCAGCTGACTGTGCACTGTGACATGTGAGGCTGATGTATTAACACAAAGAGAAACAATTCATCTGTACCATACAGAACAAATAAAATGCTTTGCCAACCTCTCTAGCGTTGAAGATGTTAAAACGCCCATTTAAATAAATGGGTATTATTCCCTGTGCGGCTATTACTTTTCCACAGAATTCTACCACTTTACTTAATATATGATCCTTCCTGATTTGAAGCCTATTAGCTGTTAGGGGTCCCTCTATTGATCCCTTGCCTACGGCCCATGGACATATAATCTGGCTCTGTCCCAGCCGACCACCATGGCCCACTAATGCAAGGAGCGCCCAACATGTGTCACTTAACCCTTTCACTGCCAGATGACTATACGACTCATTACACAGCAATGTGTTGTGTACTTCTGTCACACACAGAGTTAGTGTTTCACTCCAACCAACTGCTGCACTAGGTCTGTATAATGCAGTAACCCTACAGCCCTGTATTTCATGTCTACTTCACTGTCTATGTATAGTCATTTCTCACCCATTACTTTACTTTAACACTTCACTGTCCCTCTTCTCCTCAATCTCTCATCTCCTCCTCCCTTGTCACCCCCACTCACCTATTACCTTGCCATTCATCCATAGTCCCAATCTTGACATTTTACTCCCACATCACCATTACATTATCTATCACTGCATCTGTCACTTAACCCTCTGTCTGCCAACCTATTTCTTCAAATGTACTGCAGTATCCACTGCTGTAATCTAAATGATTCCTTTACTCACAAATATCTTCTCACTGTGACCTTCACCAAGTAACACAGCACACTCACTTCAACTGTAAGGATACAGAGCCTTATTCATTATGTAAAACAGCACACTCACTTCAACTGTAAGGATACAGGGCCTTATTCATCAAGTAACACAGCACACTCACTTCAACTGTAGGGATAAAGGGCCTTATTCATCAAGTAACACAGCACACTCACTTCAACTGTAAGGACACAGGGTCTTATTCATCAAGTAACACAGCACACTCACTTCAACTGTAAGGATACAGGGCCTTATTCACCATGTAACACAGCACACTCACTTCAACTGTAAGGATACAGGGTCTTATTCATCAAGTAACACAGCACACTCACTTCAACTGTAAGGACACAGGGCCTTATTCATCAAGTAACACAGCACATTCACTTCAACTGTAAGGATACAGGGCCTTATTCTTCAAGTAACACAGCACACTCACTTCAACTGTAAGGATATATGGCTTTATTCATCAAGTAACAGAGCATACTCACTTCAACTGTAAGGAGACAGGGTCTTATTCATCAAGTAACACAGCACATTCACTTCAACTGTAAGGATACAGGGCCTTATTCTTCAAGTAACACAGCACACTCACTTCAACTGTAAGGATACATGGCTTTATTCATCAAGTAACAGAGCATACTCACTTCAACTGTAAGGAGACAGGGTCTTATTCATCAAGTAACACAGCACACTCACTTCAACTGTAAGGATACAGGGCCTTATTCACCATGTAACACAGCACACTCACTTCAACTGTAAGGACACAGGGCCTTATTCATCAAGTAACACAGCACACTCACTTCAACTGTAAGGACACAGGGCCTTATTCATCAAGTAACACAGCACACTCACTTCAACTGTAAGGATACAGGGCCTTATTCATCAAGTAACACAGCACAATCACTTTAGCTGTAAGGATACAGGGCCTTATTCACCAAGTAACACAGCTCACTCACTTCAACTGTAAGGATACAGGGCCTTATTCACCAAGTAACACCGCACACTCACTTCAACTATAAGGACACAGGGCCTTATTCATCAAGTAACACAGCACACTCACTTCAACTATAAGGATACAGGGCCTTATTCACCAAGTAACACAGCACACTCACTTCAACTGTAAGGATACAGGGCCTTATTCACCAAGTAACACAGCACACTCACTTCAACTGTAAGGATACAGGGCCTTATTCATCAAGTAACAGAGCATACTCACTTCAACTGTAAGCTTTTCAAGTACAAAAGGATACAGGGCCTTATTCATCAAGCTGAAGAGCTGCAATTAAAACCTTTTTTACAACTCTTTTCAGTATATCTACATCACCACTGTGTCTGTCACACACTGTCTACATATGTGACATACATCCATGTATGTGTGTGTCTCTCTGTATGTATGCGTTTCACAGTGACACGCTCTGTCTCTTTAAGTGTGTGTCTGTAACACTGCATATTTCTGTTTCACACAATGTTTCTCTGTGTAATAAATAGTATGACAGACAACACAGTCCCACATTGCTAGTATATATATATATATATATATATATATAATATTTATTTTTGTTTTATTTTTTATTTTGCTTTTGACCCTTGGAAGTCAGGTGGAGATATGCAGCACTACTTTATTTCGGTGCGGTTTGCCTCCGCTTGGGACCTGAGGGGTCAAGCTTGAATAAATGGTTGGCAATTTTATCTGACTTACTAACTGAGATATACATATGAAAGTATGACCATGCAGACATGGTTACAGACAGAATTGATTCGTCGTCTCTTAGTGAGGGAGTTTAAAATGGAAAAGTTTGGTATTTTTTTTATTTGCTATCTTTGCCCTTTAGTGTAGGCAGATTTAACTGACCGGGCTCATGATGTTTATACGTATTGTGAGATTGTGAACTGTATGGATCCGTTTTGATTAGTTACCATTTGAGACCTTTAGTGATTGAATGGTTTAAATAAAGTGACGGTTCCTCTGGTTTCTTTTTCTTTATTGGACCTTACAGGTCACATGATTTGAGTATATGGTTTCCTACCAGGTCCATCTAGAGTGAAGGTTGCTGATTGGTTCTTTGGGGTTTAAAAGGCAGGGTGCGAGATTTTTATTTCATTCGGAGATCATGAGTAAGCGCTTCTTGCGCGAAACGCGTGGATCTGTTTGAGATGTCGATATTCATCTAGCTGAAGTGCCTAGGATGTACTAGACCAGTGATTCTCAACCAGGGTGCCGTGGCACTTTGGTGTGCCATGGACATCAACTTAGGGTGCCCTGTGTTTTCGATAAAGACTAACAAAAATGGACTTTTAAATAAAGATTTATAGTAATTGTTAGGCATAATATGTTTACTTTTGTTATTATGATTATAAGACCTAATAATCTATATATATAAAAGAGAAAGGCTCATTGCATAATTTATGTCTCCTCAGGAGACACACACACCCAGGGGTGGCAATAAGGAGGGGTTACTGTTCCCATTGGGTGATTCAATGGGGGTGTGATTTTCACACCAATTGCAGTGGCCGAAGGGAGTTGGCCCACCCCCACTATGCAGCCCGCCCACCACTATCATAGTCAGAAAAAAACAATATGGCCGCCACTTGCTCCTACACCACAGACAAACACACACATGCCCCACTCACACAGCACCAAACTCACACACATGCCCCACTCACACAGCACCACACACACACACACAAATGCCCCACTCACACACACAAAAGCCAGAAAGAAATATGGCTGACACACAGTCACTCACCCTGACTCCCAGTGGTCTCAGCAGGACCTGCACTACAGCCACTGAGGAACAAAATGGCACTCAAAGGGTTAAGGTAGGTCCTCATTGCTCACTTATTTCTTCACTGTCATCATTTGCCATACAACACAGAGGACAGGCAGGCATCAGGTACACACTTAACCCACTGTCTGCCACAGGGTTGTGTATCAAGTTTTAACCCTCAGTGAGTGTGTTCAAACCCCTCACACTGTAAACTTGTATTTCCCTCCCACTTCTCCTCCTTCCCCAGCCTATTACTAACACTTCTCCACATTTCTCTTAAGCCCCGTCCCCTACTTGTGATTAAGCCCCATCCACCTTTAACCCAAATTGCCCCATTGCTCTCTCCACATCAGCACCACATGAGGGACTCCACAAGTAAAAGTTCCCAGGTATTACACACACATGCCTCACTCACACAGCACCAAACACCCATACACACACACAAAGCCAGAAAGAAATATGGCTGACACACACAGTCACTCACCCTGACTCCCAGTGGCCTCAGCAGGACCTGTAGTATAGCCACTGAAGGGCGCTGCATCACCAGGGGAACAAAATGGCACTCAAAGGGTTAAGGTAGGTCCTCATTGCTCACTTATTTCTTCACTGTCATCATTTGCCATACAACACAGAGGACAGGCAGGCATCAGGTACACACTTAACCCACTGACTGCCACAGGGTTGTGTATCAAGTTTTAACCCTCAGTGAGTGTGTTCAAACCCTCACACTGTAAACTTGCATTTCCCTCCCACTTCTCCTCCTTCCCCAGCCTATTACTAACACTTCTCCACATTTCATTTAAAAGCCCCGCCCCCTACCTGTGATTAAGCCCCACCCACTTTTAATCCAAATTGCCCCATTTGTCTCTCCACATCAGCACCACATAACTCCCCTCCAGAGACAACACAAATCAAAGTTCCCAGGTATGAACACACTTCCCACTGCTATTTAACTCTGACATGCCTCTCTTTAACTTAACCATTTGAGTGCCAGAGTGGTGCACAACTCATGCGTGCATGTGTTTCTGCGCATATATGTTGTGTGTGTGTGTACATCTCTGCTACATATTTGTGTGCATGTGTGCATCTCCGTTGAGTGTGTGCATGTCTTTTGCATGTCTCTGACGCTCACTGTGTGTATGTGTCTGCCTGTGTGTTGCATATATCAGTGTGTCTACATTTCACACACACACACACACGTGCGCCCAACGGTCATAACATGACGGACAACGCCGTCCCACATAGTGTATAACCGCCCGACATGTGTCACTTAACCCTTTCACTGCCAGAGGACTATACAACTCATTACACAGCAATGTGTTGCGTACCTCTCTCACACTCAGAGTTAAAGTGCTTCACTCCAACCAACTGCTACACTACGTCTGTATAATGCAGTAACCCTACAGCCCTGTATTTCATGTCTACTTCACTGTCTATGTACAGTCATTTCTCCCCTTCACCCATTACTTTACTGTAACACTTCACTGTCCTTCTTCTCCTCAATCTCTCATCTCCTCCTCCCTTGTCATCCCCACTCACCTATCCCCTAGCCATTCATCCATAGTCCCAATCTCACCATTTTACTCCCACATCACTATTACATTATCTATCACTGCATCTGTCACTTAACCCTCTGTCTGCCAACCTATTTCTTCAAATGTACTGCAGTATCCACTGCTGTAATCTAAATTATTCCTTTCACAAACATCTTCTCACTGTGACCTTCACCAAGTACATAGCACACTCACTTCAACTGTAAGGATACAAGACTTTATTCATCAAGTAACAAAGCACACTCACTTCAACTGTAAGGATACAGGGCCTTATTCACCAAGTAACACAGCACACTCACTTCAACTGTAAGGATACAGGCTCTTATTCACCAAGTAACACAGCACACTCACTTCAACTGTAAGGATACAGGGCCTTATTCATTAAGTAACACAGCACACTCACTTCAACTGTAAGGATACAGGACCTTATTATCAAGTAACACAGCACACTCATTTCAACTGTAAGGATACAGAACCTTATTATCAAGTAACACAGCACACTCACTTCAACTAGGCTTGCCACCCAGCCGGTATTTTACCGCCACAGCCAGTAATTAGGACCTTAGAGCCAGTGCCGGTATATCTACCGGTATTTGTTTGTGTGACGTGTCCAGAGTCAGTCTCCTCCACTCAGCCCTATATGCCAGCTGCTCATGTGGCTCGCTTAAAGTCATCAGCGTCCACGCGAAATCACCAGCCAATGAGTGAAGAGTATTTGGACATCAATGGTCCTCATTGGCTGGCTGATGTGTCACGCTTGCCTGGTGTATGTGTCTGAGTCTTGTGACTGACAACGGGGAGTCAGGGATTGCGGCAGTATGCATGCGCTGTGAGAGTGTCAGTGCTCAGAGACTGTGGTGCACTGTGCGCAGGAGGCAGTCTGGTCAGAATCCACTGGACCACTCCATGTGTGCTGCCTACACGGTTCAGCTCATCCTCGGTCTCTCCTGCTCCCCAGCTCCAGCCCTGGCAGAACTTGGAAGTAAACAGCACCGCCCTCAGCACACACACACTTCCAGGTATGACGTGACAGAGGTCGGTAGAAGGCCAGAAGAAGCGGGCCTAGTGTTAATAATCCCTTATTGGTAGGCACTCAGTTGTCCTTGGCCAAGTGTAGGCAACCTACAGCTCTTCAGCTATAGCTGACTGGTGGAGAGGGTGGGAGACGTTTTTTAACAAAGTTAAACCATCCCCAAACATGTATTTACAACTTAAAAAAGTGCTATAGCCCATCTGCAAAAAACTTAGAAAAAAAATATATTACAGTATGTAACTGATGACCTTTATGATGGTCGCTCTGCTTTATTTTACAAAGATACATATGGTTACTGAGACAGTTCATGGCATTTCTGTGATGAATCTTAGCAATAACAAATAATGTCACCGCTACAGTTGTCTTAATGGGATGTAGATATTTGTGTATTTAAGATCTTAGTGATTTGTACAGGTAACACAATGTGCATCTATGTCACACCTGTAGTACACATGTACTGAGCGAGAAAAGTAAGTAAATGTTGTGTCCTGTCTGTGTACAAACACTGGGCCTTATATATACAGGCAAAGTAGATCCGTTCTGGGCAAACCATCTGCACTATAGAGGACAAATAGGGCCTTCAATGCAGCGCAATGTTTTCCAGTATTCAAGCAACTTGACTAGGCCTCAAAGGCTTAATTGGGAGGTCTGATCACCTTTGTGTGTAGGGGATCCTTCACCACTCTGGCCTGGGAGAGCTTAGTTTGAGAGAGAGAGTGAGTGCTTAGTCTGAGAGAGACAGAGTGTTTAGTCTGATAGAGAGAGACAGAGAGCGCTTAGTCTGAGAGAGAGAGCGCTTAGTCTGAGAGAGACAGAGAGCGCTTAGTCTGAGAGAGACAGAGAGAGCATAGTCTGAGAGAGAGAGTGAGTGCTTAGTCTGAGAGAGAGAGTGAGTGCTTAGTCAGAGAGAGAGAGAGAGAGTGCTTAGTCAGAGAGAAAGCGAGAGTGCTTAGTCAGAGAGAGAGAGAGTGCTTAGTCAGAGAGAGAGAGAGAGTGCTTAGTCTGAGAAAGACAGAGAGTGCTTAGTCTGAGAGAGACAGAGTGTTTAGTCTGATAGAGAGAGAGAGTGCTTAGTCTGAGAGAGAGAGTGCTTAGTCTGAGAGAGAGAGAGTGCTTAGTCTGAGAGAGAGTGAGTGCTTAGTCTAAGTGAGAGTGAGTGCTTAGTCTGAGTGAGAGTGCTTAGTCTGAGAGTGGTCATGCAACATTGAGTGGTTCTGCCCTTTTTTTGGCTCCTCCCTTTTGTGACTCCGCCCTCACACAGCTATGGTCGGTATTTTTTTTAGGAAAAGGTGGCAACCCTAACTTCAACTGTAAGGATACAGGGTCTTATTCATCATGTAACACAGCACATTCACTTCAACTGTAAGGATACAGGGCCTTATTTATGAAGTAACACAGTGCACTCAATTCAACTATAAGGATACAGGGTCTTATTCATCAAGTAACACAGCACACTCACATCAACTGTAAGGATACAGGGCCTTATTCATCAAGTAACACAGCACACTCACTTCAACTGTAAGGATACAGGGTCTTATTCATCATGTAACACAGCACACTCACTTCAACTGTAAGGATACAGGGTCTTATTCATCATGTAACACAGCACACTCACTTCAACTGTAAGGATACAGAGCCTTATTCATCAAGTAACACAGCACACTCACTTCAACTGTAAGGATACAGGGCCTTATTCATGAAATAATACAGCACACTCACTTCAACTGTAAGGATACATGGCCTTATTCATGAAGTAATACAGCACACTCAATTCAACTGTAAGGATACAGGGCCTTATTATCAAGTAACACAGCACACTCACTTCAACTGTAAGGATACAGGGCCTTATTCATGAAGTAATACAGCACACTCACTTCAACTGTAAGGATGCAGGGCCTTATTATCAAGTAACACAGCACACTCACTTCACCTGTAAGTATACAGAGCCTTATTCATTAAGTAACACAGCACACTCACTTCAACTGTAAGGATACAGGGCCTTATTCATCAAGAAACATAGCACACTCACTTCACCTGTAAGTATACAGGGTCTTATTCATCAAGTAACACAGCACACTCACTTCAACTGTAAGGATACAGGGCCTTATTCACCAAGTAGCATAGCACACTCACTACAACTGTAAGGATACAGGGTCTTATTCATGAAGTAATACAGCACACTCACTTCAACTGTAAGGATACAGGACCTTATTATCAAGTAACACAGCACACTCACTTCATCTGTAAGGATACAGGGCCTTATTCATCAAGCTGAAGAGCTGCAATTAAAACATTTTTTACAACTCTTATCAGCATATCTACATCACTACTGTGTCTGTCACACACTGTCTACATATGTGACATACGTCATGTATGTGTGTGTCTCTCTGTATGTATGCGTTTCACAGTGTGTGACACGCTCTGTCTCTTTAAGTGTGTGTCTGTAACACTGCATATTTCTGTTTCACACAGTGTCTCTCTGTGTAAATAATATGACGGGCAACGCCGTCCCACATTGCTAGTAACTGTATATTTATGCATTGTGCCTTCATGATGTCCTTGATAAAGTACATTAAGTGTGCCCCGAATGTTCTCGATTACGTGTTAGGGGTGTCCCGAGCAAAAAAAGATTGAGAACCACTGTACTAGACTCTCCTTGCTTCATTACACGGCCAGAAGATTGAAGGTACTTTTTACACGATTTGAATAAATTTTTATGTTTTAAAAATTGGACTTTTCTGTCTTTTTCCATTGGAGTGCAGGAATTTTTCATGTATCTAACATATTCCCATTGAGGAGACATTTGTAGATAAAACCCCTGTTAAAGTTATCAGCTGCAATGGAATCCAAACTTAGGCATGAAATCTGATTCTCCTGACACGTTACCACCTCTTTAAAGGGAAAACAATACTTATATGTAAAAAAACATATTTTGCAGATTTTATGTACCCCTTTAGGAGGAATGTACTCATGTAGGAGGAATGTACCCTTGTAAAATGGATGTACCCATGTAGGAGGAATGTACCCATGTAGAAGGGATGTGCCCCGTAGAAGAGATGTACCACTGTAGGAGAGATGTACCCATGTAGGAGGGATGTACCCATGTAGAAGGGATGTACCCATGTAGGAGGGATGTGCCCATGTAGGTGAGATGTACCCATGTAGAAGGGATGTGCCCATGTAGTAGGGATGTACCCATGTAGAAAGGATGTGCCCATGTAGAAGGGATGTGCCCATGTAGAATGGATGTACCCATGTAGAAAGGATGTGCCCATGTAGAAGGGATGTGTCCATGTAGAAGGGATGTATCCATGTAGAAGGGATGTACCCATGTAGAAGGGATGTACCCATGTAGAAGGGATGTATCCATGTAGAAGGGATGTACCCATGTAGAAGGGATGTACCCATGTAGGAGGGATGTGTACATGTAGAAGGGATGTGCCCATGTAGAAGGAATGTATCCATGTAGAAGGGATGTATCCATGTAGTAGGGATGTACCCATGTAGGAGGGATGTGCCCATGTAGAAGGGATGTATCCATGTAGAAGGGATGTACCCATGTAGAAGGGATGTACCCATGTAGAAGGGATGTGCCCATGTAGAAGGGATGTATCCATGTAGAAGGGATGTACCCATGTAGAAGGGACGTACCCATGTAGAAGGGATGTGCCCATGTAGAAGGGATGTATCCATGTAGTAGGGATGTACCCATGTAGAAGGGATGTGCCCATGTAGAAGGGATGTATCCATGTAGAAGAGATGTACCCATGTAGAAGGGATGTATCCATGTAGAAGGGATGTACCCATGTAGAAGGGATGTACCCATGTAGAAGGGATGTATCCATGTAGGAGGGATGTACCCATGTAGAAGGGATGTATCCATGTAGAAGTGATGTACCCATGTAGAAGGGATGTGCCCATGTAGAATGGATGTACCCATGTAGGAGGGATGTACCCATGTAGGAGGGATGTACCCATGTAGAAGGGATGTACCCATGTAGAAAGGATGTGCCCATGTAGAAGGGATGTGTCAATCTAGAAGGGATGTACCCATGTAGGAGGGATGTGCCCATGTAGAAGGGATGTATCCATGTAGAAGGGATGTATCCATGTAGTAGGGATGTACCCATGTAGGAGGGATGTGCCCATGTAGAAGGGATGTATCCATGTAGAAGGGATGTACCCATGTAGAAGGGATGTACCCATGTAGAAGGGATGTGCCCATGTAGAAGGGATGTATCCATGTAGGAGGGATGTACCCATGTAGAAGGGATGTATCCATGTAGAAGGGATGTGCCCATGTAGGAGGGATGTGTCCATGTAGGAGGGATGTACCCATGTAGAAGGGATGTATCCATGTAGAAGGGATGTATCCATGTAGAAGGGATGTACTCATGTAGAAGGGATGTATCCATGTAGAAGGGATGTATCCATGTAGAAGGGATGTACCCATGTAGAAGGGATGTATCCATGTAGAAGGGATGTACCAATGTAGGAGGGATGTACCCATGTAGAAGGGATGTGCCCATGTAGAATGGATGTATCCATGTAGGAGGGATGTATCCATGTAGAAGGGATGTACCCATGTAGAAGGGATGTACCCATGTAGAAGGGATGTATCCATGCAGAAGGGATGTACCCATGTAGAAGGGATGTGTCAATCTAGAAGGGATGTACCCATGTAGAAGGGATGTACCCATGTAGAAGGGATGTATCCATGTAGAAGGGATGTATCCATGTAGAAGGGATGTACCCATGTAGAAGGGATGTATCCATGTAGAAGGGATGTATCCATGTAGAAGGGATGTACCCATGTAGAAGGGATGTATCCATGTAGAAGGGATGTATCCATGTAGAAGGGATGTACCCATGTAGAAGGGATGTATCCATGTAGAAGGGATGTATCCATGTAGAAGGGATGTATCCATGTAGAAGGGATGTACCCATGTAGAAGGGATGTGCCCATGTAGAATGGATGTATCCATGTAGGAGGGATGTACCCATGTAGGAGGGATGTGCCCATGTAGAAGGGATGTGTCAATCTAGAAGGGATGTGCCCATGTAGAAGGGATGTGCCCATGTAGAAGGGATGTGCCATGTAGAAGGGATGTGCCCATGTAGAAGGGATGTACCCATGTAGAAGGGATGTATCCATGTAGAAGTGATATACCCATGTAGGAGGGATGTACCCATGTAGGAGGGATGTGCCCATGTAGGAGGGATGTGCCCATGTAGAAGGGATGTACCCATGTAGAAGGGATGTACCCATGTAGGAGGGATGTGCCCATGTAGGAGGGATGTACCCATGTAGAAGGGATGTGCCCATGTAGAAGGGATGTACCCATGTAGAAGGGATGTACCCATGTAGGAGGGATGTGCCCATGTAGAAAGGATGTGCCCATGTAGAAGGGATGTACCCATGTAGAAGGGATGTACCCATGTAGGTGAGATGTGCCCATGTAGCAGGGATGTGCCCATGTAGAAGGGATGTGCCCATGTAGGAGGGATGTATCCATATAGGAGGGATGTGCCCATGTAGGAGGGATGTGCCCATGTAGAAGGGATGTACCCATGTAGAAAGGATGTACCCATGTAGAAGGGATGTATCCATGTAGGAGGGATGTATCCATGTAGAAGGGATGTATCCATGTAGAAGGGATGTGCCCATGTAGAAGGGATGTATCCATGTAGGAGGGATGTATCCATGTAGAAGGGATGTGCCCATGTAGAAGGGATGTGCCCATGTAGTAGGGATGTATCCATGTAGAAGGGATGTACCCATGTAGAAGGGATGTACCCATGTAGGAGGGATGTATCCATGTAGAAGGGATGTATCCATGTAGAAGGGATGTGCCCATGTAGGAGGGATGTACCCATGTAGAAGGGATGTGCCCATGTAGGAGGGATGTGCCCATGTAGGAGGGATGTACCCATGTAGAAAGGATGTGCCCATGTAGAAGGGATGTACCCATGTAGAAAGGATGTGCCCATGTAGAAGGGATGTGCCCATGTAGAAGGGATGTACCCATGTAGGAGGGATGTATCCATGTAGAAGGGATGTGTCCATGTAGGAGGGATGTGCCCATGTAGGAGGGATGTGTCCATGTAGAAGGGATGTACCCATGTAGGCGGGATGTATCCATGTAGAAGGGATGTACCCATGTAGAAGGGATGTATCCATGTAGAAGGGATGTATCCATGTAGAAGGGATGTACCCATGTAGGAGGGATGTATCCATGTAGAAGGGATGTGCCCATGTAGAAGGGATGTACCCATGTAGGAGGGATGTACCCATGTAGAAGGGATGTACCCATGTAGAAGGGATATGCCCATGTAGGAGGGATGTACCCATGTAGAAGGGATGTGCCCATGTAGGAGGGATGTGCCCATGTAGAAGGGATGTACCCATGTAGAAGGGATGTATCCATGTAGAAGTGATGTACCCATGTAGAAGGGATGTGCCCATGTAGAAGGGATGTATCCATGTAGAAGGGATGTACCCATGTAGGAGGGATGTATCCATGTAGTAGGGATGTATCCATGTAGAAGGGATGTACCCATGTAGAAGGGATGTATCCATGTAGAAGGGATGTACCCATGTAGAAGGGATGTATCCATGTAGAAGGGATGTACCCATGTAGGAGGGATGTGCCCATGTAGAAGGGATGTACCCATGTAGGAGGGATGTGTCCATGTAGAAGGGATGTACCCATGTAGAAGGGATGTACCCATGTAGAAGGGATGTACCCATGTAGAAGGGATGTACCCATGTAGAAGGGATGTACCCATGTAGGAGGGATGTACCCATGTAGAAGGGATGTACCCATGTAGGAGGGATGTACCCATGTAGAAGGGATGTGTCCATGTAGAAGGGATGTACCCATGTAGAAGGGATGTACCCATGTAGGAGGGATGTATCCATGTAGAAGGGATGTACCCATGTAGGAGGGATGTGCCCATGTAGAAGGGATGTACCCATGTAGAAGGGATGTACCCATGTAGGAGGGATGTATCCATGTAGAAGGGATGTGCCCATGTAGAATGGATGTACCCATGTAGGAGGGATGTATCCATGTAGAAGGGATGTATCCATGTAGAAGGGATGTATCCATGTAGAAGGGTTGTACCCATGTAGAAGGGATGTACCCATGTAGAAGGGATGTACCCATGTAGGAGGGATGTACCCATGTAGAAGGGATGTACCCATGTAGGAGGGATGTACCCATGTAGAAGGGATGTGCCCATGTAGAAGGGATGTATCCATTTAGGAGGGATGTGTCCATGTAGGAGGGATGTACCCATGTAGAAGGGATGTACCCATGTAGAAGGGATGTATCCATGTAGTAGGGATGTATCCATGTAGAAGGGATGTACCCATGTAGAAGGGATGTATCCATGTAGAAGGGATGTGCCCATGTAGAAGGGATGTATCCATGTAGAAGGGATGTGCCCATGTAGAATGGATGTGCCCATGTAGAAGGGATGTATCCATGTAGGAGGGATGTGTCCATGTAGGAGGGATGTGCCCATGTAGAAGGGATGTACCCATGTAGAAGGGATGTACCCATGTAGGAGGGATGTGCCCATGTAGAAGGGATGTGCCCATGTAGTAGGAATGTATCCATGTAGAAGGGATGTACCCATGTAGAAGGGATGTGCCCATGTAGGAGGGATGTACCCATGTAGGAGGGATGTACCCATGTAGAAGGGATGTGCCCATGTAGGAGGATGTACCCATGTAGGAGGGATGTGCCCATGTAGAAGGGATGTGCCCATGTAGGAGGGATGTACCCATGTAGGAGGGATGTGCCCATGTAGAAGGGATGTGCCCATGTAGAAGGGATGTGCCCATGTAGAAGGGATGTACCCATGTAGAAGGGATGTACCCATGTAGGAGGGATGTACCCATGTAGAAGGGATGTACCCATGTAAAAGGGATGTACCCATGTAGTAGGGATGTGCCCATGTAGGAGGGATGTGTCCATGTAGAAGGGATGTACCCATGTAGAAGGGATGTGCCCATGTAGGAGGGATGTACCCATGTAGAAGGGATGTACCCATGTAGGAGGGATGTGCCCATGTAGGAGGGATGTGCCCATGTAGAAGGGATGTGTCCATGTAGAAGGGATGTGCCCATGTAGAAGGGATGTACCCATGTAGAAGGGATGTGCCCATGTAGTAGGGATGTGCCCATGTAGAAGGGATGTACCCATGTAGAAGGGATGTACCCATGTAGAAGGGATGTGCCCATGTAGAAGGGATGTACCCATGTAGGAGGGATGTGCCCATGTAGAAGGGATGTACCCATGTAAAAGGGATGTACCCATGTAGGAGGGATGTATCCATGTAGATGGGATGTATCCATGTAGGAGGGATGTGCCCATGTAGGAGGGATGTATCCATGTAGGAGGGATGTGCCCATGTAGAAGGGATGTACCCATGTAGGAGGGATGTGCCCATGTAGAAGGGATGTGCCCATGTAGAAGGGATGTACCCATGTAGGAGGGATGTACCCATGTAGAAGGGATGTGTCAATCTAGAAGGGATGTACCCATGTAGAAGGGATGTGCCCATGTAGAAGGGATGTGCCCATGTAGAAGGGATGTGTCAATCTAGAAGGGATGTACCCATGTAGGAGGGATGTACCCATGTAGAAGGGATGTACCCATGTAGGAGGGATGTACCCATGTAGTAGGGATGTATCCATGTAGAAGGGATGTATCCATGTAGAAGGGATGTATCCATGTAGAAGGGATGTGCCCATGTAGAAGGGATGTGTCAATCTAGAAGGGATGTACCCATGTAGGAGGGATGTACCCATGTAGAAGGGATGTACCCATGTAGGAGGGATGTACCCATGTAGTAGGGATGTATCCATGTAGAAGGGATGTATCCATGTAGAAGGGATGTATCCATGTAGAAGGGATGTACCCATGTAGGACGGATGTACCCATGTAGAAGGGATGTGCCCATGTAGAAGGAATGTATCCATGTAGAAGGGATGTATCCATGTAGAAGGGATGTATCCATGTAGAAGGGATGTACCCATGTAGGACGGATGTACCCATGTAGAAGGGATGTACCCATGTAGAAGGGATGTACCCATGTAGAAGGGATGTATCCATGTAGAAGGGATGTACCCATGTAGGAGGGATGTATCCATGTAGGAGGGATGTGCCCATGTAGAAGGGATGTGCCCATGTAGAAGGGATGTACCCATGTAGGAGGGATGTATCCATGTAGAAGGGATGTACCCATGTAGAAGGGATGTACCCATGTAGAAGGGATGTATCCATGTAGAAGGGATGTACCCATGTAGGAGGGATGTATCCATGTAGGAGGGATGTGCCCATGTAGAAGGGATGTACCCATGTAGAAGGGATGTGCCCATGTAGAAGGGATGTGCCCATGTAGAAGGGATGTGTCAATCTAGAAGGGATGTACCCATGTAGGAGGATGTATCCATGTAGAAGGGATGTGCCCATGTAGAAGGGATGTACCCATGTAGGAGGGATGTACCCATGTAGGAGCGATGTACCCATGTAGAAGGGATGTGCCCATGTAGAAGGGATGTGCCCATGTAGAAGGGATGTACCCATGTAGGAGGGATGTATCCATGTAGAAGGGATGTATCCATGTAGAAGGGATGTACCCATGTAGAAGGGTTGTACCCATGTAGAAGGGATGTGCCCATGTAGAATGGATGTACCCATGTAGAAAGGATGTGCCCATGTAGAAGGGATGTGCCCATGTAGAAGGGATGTGCCCATGTAGAAGGGATGTATCCATGTAGGAGGGATGTACCCATGTAGAAGGGATGTACCCATGTAGAAGGGATGTACCCATGTAGAAGGGATGTATCCATGTAGGAGGGATGTATCCATGTAGAAGGGATGTACCCATGTAGAAGGGATGTACCCATGTAGAAGGGATGTACCCATGTAGAAGGGATGTATCCATGTAGGAGGGATGTATCCATGTAGCAGGGATGTGTCCATGTAGAAGGAATGTATCCATGTAGAAGGGATGTACCCATGTAGGAGGGATGTACCCATGTAGGAGGGATGTACCCATGTAGGAGGGATGTACCCATGTAGGAGGGATGTATCCATGTAGGAGGGATGTATCCATGTAGCAGGGATGTGCCCATGTAGGAGGGATGTACCCATGTAGAAGGGATGTATCCATGTAGGAGGGATGTATCCATGTAGAAGGGATGTATCCATGTAGAAGGGATGTACCCATGTAGAATGGATGTACCCATGTAGAAAGGATGTGCCCATGTAGAAGGGATGTGCCCATGTAGAAGGGATGTGTCAATCTAGAAGGGATGTACCCATGTAGAAGGGATGTGCCCATGTAGAAGGGATGTATCCATGTAGAAGGGATGTGCCCATGTAGGAGGGATGTATCCATGTAGCAGGGATGTGCCCATGTAGGAGGGATGTACCCAGTAGAAGGAATGTATCCATGTAGGAGGGATGTATCCATGTAGAAGGGATGTATCCATGTAGAAGGGATGTACCCATGTAGAATGGATGTACCCATGTAGAAAGGATGTGCCCCTGTAGAAGGGATGTGCCCATGTAGAAGGGATGTGTCAATCTAGAAGGGATGTACCCATGTAGTAGGGATGTACCCATGTAGAAGGGATGTGCCCATGTAGGAGGGATATGCCCATGTAGAAGGGATGTACCCATGTAGAAGAGATGTACCCATGTAGGAGGGATGTACCCATGTAGAAGGGATGTACCCATGTAGGAGGGATGTATCCATGTAGCAGGGATGTGTCCATGTAGAAGGAATGTATCCATGTAGAAGGGATGTACCCATGTAGGAGGGATGTACCCATGTAGGAGGGATGTACCCATGTAGGAGGGATGTGTCCATGTAGAAGGGATGTACCCATGTAGAAGGGATGTATCCATGTAGTAGGAATGTACCCATGTAGTAGGGATGTACCCATGTAGGAGGGATGTACCCATGTAGGAGGGATGTACCCATGTAGGAGGGATGTGTCCATGTAGAAGGGATGTATCCATGTAGGAGGGATGTACCCATGTAGAAGGAATGTATCCATGTAGAAGGGATGTACCCATGTAGGAGGGATGTATCCATGTAGGAGCGGATGTATCCATGTAGAAGGGATGTACCCATGTAGGAGGGATGTATCCATGTAGGAGGGATGTATCCATGTAGCAGGGATGTGCCCATGTAGGAGGGATGTACCCATGTAGAAGGGATGTACCCATGTAGAAGGAATGTATCCATGTAGGAGGGATGTATCCATGTAGGAGGGATGTACCCATGTAGAAGGGATGTGTTCATGTAGAAGGGATGTACCCATGTAGAAGGGATGTGCCCATGTAGAATGGATGTATCCATGTAGAAGGGATGTACCAATGTAGGAGGGATGTACCCATGTAGAAGGGATGTACCCATGTAGAAAGGATGTGCCCATGTAGAAGGGATGTACCCATGTAGAAAGGATGTGTCAATCTAGAAGGGATGTATCCATGTAGAAGGGATGTACCCATGTAGAAAGGATGTGCCCATGTAGAAGGGATGTGCCCATGTAGAAGGGATGTGTCAATCTAGAAGGGATGTGCCCATGTAGAAAGGATGTGCCCATGTAGAAGGGATGTGCCCATGTAGAAAGGATGTACCCATGTAGAAAGGATGTGCCCATGTAGAAGGGATGTACCCATGTAGAAGGGATGTATCCATGTAGAAGGGATGTATCCATGTAGAAGGGATGTACCCATGTAGAAGAGATGTGTCAATCTAGAAGGATGTACCCATGTAGAAGGGATGTGCCCATGTAGGAGGGATGTACCCATGTAGGGGGGATGTATCCATGTAGGAGGGTTGTACCCATGTAGAAGAGATGTGTCAATCTAGAAGGGATGTACCCATGTAGAAGGGATGTGCCCATGTAGGAGGGATGTACCCATGTAGAAGGGATGTATCCATGTAGGAGGGATGTATCCATGTAGAAGGGATGTACCCATGTAGAAGGGATGTACCCATGTAGAAAGGATGTGCCCATGTAGAAGGGATGTGCCCATGTAGAAGGGATGTGTCAATCTAGAAGGGATGTACCCATGTAGAAGGGATGTACCCATGTAGAAGGAATGTACCCATGTAGAAGGGATGTATCCATGTAGAAGGGATGTACCATGTAGAAGGGATGTACCATGTAGAAGGGATGTACCCATGTAGAAGAGATGTACCCATGTAGAAGGGATGTGTCAATCTAGAAGGGATGTGCCCATGTAGAAGGGATGTACCCATGTAGAAGGAATGTACCCATGTAGAAGGGATGTGTCAATCTAGAAGGGATGTACCCATGTAGAAGGGATGTACCCATGTAGAAGGGATGTACCCATGTAGAAGGGATGTACACATGTAGAAGGGATGTGCCCATGTAGAAGGGATGTACCATGTAGAAGGAATGTGCCCATGTAGAAGGGATGTACCCATGTAGAAGGAATGTACCCATGTAGAAGGAATGTACCCATGTAGAAGGGATGTGCCCATGTAGAAGGGATGTGTCCATGTAGGAGAGATGTGCCCATGTAGGAGGGATGTGCCCATGTAGGAGGGATGTACCCATGTAGAAGGGATGTACCCATGTAGTAGGAATGTACCCATGTAGAAGGGATGTGCCCATGTAGGAGGGATGTACCCATGTAGGAGGGATGTACCCATGTAGAAGGTATGCACCCATGTAGTAGGAATGTACCCATGTAGAAGGGATGTACCCATGTAGAAGTGATGTACCCATGTAGAAGGGATGTACCCATGTAGGAGGGATGTACCGATGTAGAAGGGATGTACCCATGTAGAAGTGATGTACCCATGTAGAAGGGATGTACCCATGTAGAAGGGATGTATCCATGTAGAAGGGATGTACCCATGTAGGAGGGATGTACCCATGTAGGAGGGATGTACCCATGTAGAAGGGATGTACCCATGTAGAAGGGATGTACCATGTAGAAGGGATGTACCCATGTAGAAGGGATGTATCCATGTAGGAGGGATGTACCCATGTAGGAGGGATGTACCCATGTAGAAGGGATGTACCCATGTAGAAGGGATGTATCCATGTAGGAGGGATGTACCCATGTAGGAGGGATGTGTCCATGTAGGAGGGATGTACCCATGTAGAAGGGATGTACCCATGTAGAAGTGATGTACCCATGTAGAAGGGATGTACCCATGTAGAAGGGATGTATCCATGTAGGAGGGATGTACCCATGTAGGAGGGATGTATCCATGTAGAAGGGATGTACCCATGTAGAAGGGATGTATCCATGTAGAGGGATGTACCCATGTAGGAGGGATGTATCCATGTAGAAGGGATGTACCCATGTAGAAGGGATGTACCCATGTAAAAGGGATGTATCCATGTAGAAGGGATGTACCCATGTAGGAGGGATGTACCCATGTAGAAGGGATGTACCCATGTAGAAGGGATATGCCATGTAGGAGGGATGTACCCATGTAGAAGGGATGTACCCATGTAGGAGGGATGTACCCATGTAGAAGGGATGTATCCATGTAGAAGGGATGTACCCATGTAGAAGGGATGTACCCATGTAGAAGGGATGTATCCATGTAGGAGGGATGTACCCATGTAGGAGGGATGTATCCATGTAGAAGGGATGTACCCATGTAGAAGGGATGTACCAATGTAGGAGGGATGTGTCCATGTAGGAGGGATGTACCAATGTAGGAGGGATGTACCCATGTAGAAGGGATGTACCCATGTAGAAGGGATGTACCAATGTAGAAGGGATGTGTCCATGTAGGAGGGATGTACCAATGTAGGAGGGATGTACCCATGTAGAAGGGATGTACCCATGTAGAAGGGATGTATCCATGTAGAAGGGATGTACCCATGTAGGAGGGATGTACCCATGTAGGAGGGTATCCATGTAGAAGGGATGTACCCATGTAGGAGGGATGTACCCATGTAGGAGGGATGTACCCATGTAGGAGGGATGTGTTCATGTAGAAGGGATGTACCCATGTAGTAGGGATGTACCCATGTAGGAGGGATGTATCCATGTAGAAGGGATGTGTCCATGTAGGAGGGATGTACCAATGTAGGAGGGATGTATCCATGTAGAAGGGATGTGTCCATGTAGGAGGGATGTACCAATGTAGGAGGGATGTACCCATGTAGAAGGGATGTACCCATGTAGAAGGGATGTACCCATGTAGAAGGAATGTATCCATGTAGAAGGGATGTATCCATGTAGAAGGGATGTACCCATGTAGTAGGGATGTACCCATGTAGTAGGGATGTGCCCATGTAGAAGGGATGTATCCATGTAGGAGGGATGTACCCATGTAGGAGGGATGTACCCATGTAGAAGGGATGTACCCATGTAGAAGGGATGTACCCATGTAGAAGGGATGTACCCATGTAGAAGGGATGTATCCATGTAGAAGGGATGTACCCATGTAGGAGGGATGTACCCATGTAGGAGGGTATCCATGTAGAAGGGATGTACCCATGTAGGAGGGATGTACCCATGTAGTAGGGATGTACCCATGTAGGAGGGATGTGCCCATGTAGAAGGGTTGTATCCATGTAGGAGGGATGTGCCCATGTAGAAGGGATGTGCCCATGTAGGAGGGATGTATCCATGTAGGAGGGATGTACCCATGTAGGAGGGATGTACCCATGTAGAAGGGATGTACCCATGTAGGAGGGATGTACCCATGTAGGAGGGTATCCATGTAGAAGGGATGTATCCATGTAGAAGGGATGTACCCATGTAGTAGGGATGTATCCATGTAGAAGGGATGTACCCATGTAGAAGGGATGTACCCATGTAGAAGGAATGTATCCATGTAGAAGGGATGTATCCATGTAGAAGGGATGTACCCATGTAGTAGGGATGTGTCCATGTAGAAGGGATGTATCCATGTAGGAGGGATGTACCCATGTAGTAGGGATGTGCCCATGTAGTAGGAATGTACCCATGTAGTAGGAATGTACCCATGTAGAAGGGATGTGCCCATGAAGAAGAGATGTGTACATTTAGGAGGGATGTACCCATGTAGGAGGGATTTGGCCATGTAGGAGGGATGTACCCATGTAGAAGGGATGTACCCATGTAGAAGGGATGTGCCCATGTAGAAGGGATGTACCCATGTAGGATGGATTTGCCCATGTTGTAGGGCTGCACCCATGTAGAAGGGATGTGCCCATGTAGAAGGGATGTACCCATGTAGGATGGATTTGCCCATGTTGTAGGGCTGCACCCATGTAGAAGGGATGAACCCGTGTAAAAAGTATGTGCCCATCGTTTTTACATGGGTACATCACACCAGAGATGTGTTGTTCTACAAGGGGTTAAACAGCAATACATAAACGTGATCACTTTCTCCCTTTATGACATGCCCTGTCTCCTTTTGTTTGCCTGTCATCACACATATCGCTCAATGTCTTGATTTCCTCGGATTGTCCGTATATTGTGTACTGGAACGTATTTTGCTTTCTCAGAAAATGCAGGGCCTGTCCTGTCTGAGATTCACAGAAAAACACAATGGCCCCAAGAGCAGTTGAGTTAATGACCCGTTACAAGTTTTTTCAGAAGTAAATGGTAGTATTGTGAGGCTGATTTGCTAGAAAAACTGGAGAATTCTAGAGTAAACCAACAACAACAAAAAAAAAACTTTCCCAAAGTTTCAGTGGGGTTTTAAAATGGCCCTTGAAAGGGTCAGTTGTAAGCTTTCTAAATATAGGTAGGTACTGGACAGTTATGGGGCCAAGTCCCATAGTATAAACATCAGCAATTCCATCTTTTGTCTTCCTGCAGTTTTCTATGATCTGCAGGGCTGGGTGATGTCCGTGCTTAAACCAGTGCTTCTGGGAGATCTATGTCCTCAACGCTGGAGACCATTGTCAACAATCTTGTTGACAATGAGCTTCAATGGAGATGATTTTAATGTTTCTTTCGTTTCCAGAGACACCAAGTAAAGAGCTGACATCACCCTCACCTGCAGATCATAGAGATGTACAGGGGGATCCGAGAGAGAATAGCAGAATTTTACGCTTTGGGGACTTGGTTCCCATAGCTGTCATGTAAGTAGTTAAAGCCTAGATTATATTGCAGCTGATAAATGTTATCAACTGGTTGAATCTAACATATTTCCATTGAAGAGACATTTGTAGATAAAACCCCTGTTAAAGTTATCAGCTGCAATGAAATCCAAACTTAGGTTTGAAAGCAGATTCTCCTGACACGTTACTACTTCTTTAAAGGGAAAACAATACTTATATGTAAAAAATGCAGATTTTATGTACCCCTTTAGGAGGAATGTACCCATATAAAATGGATGTACCCATGTAGGAGGGATGTGCCCATGTAGAAGGGATGTGCCCATGTAGGAGGGATGTACCGATGTAGAAGTGATATACCCATGTAGAAGGGATGTACAGTAGGAGGGATGTGCCCATGTAGATGGGATTTACCCATGTAGATGGGATGTACCCATGTAGATGGGATTTACCCCTGTTGAAGGGATGTACCTATGTAGGAGGGATGTGCCCATGTAGGAGGGATGTGCCCATGTAGATGGGATTTACCTATGTAGGAGGGATGTGCCCATGTAGGTGAGATGTACCCATGTAGGAGGGATGTGTCCATGTAGGAGGGATGTACCCATGTAGAAGGGATGTATCCATGTAGAAGGGATGTGCCCATGTAGGAGGGATGTACCCATGTAGAAGGGATGTATCCATGTAGGAGGGATGTGCCCATGTAGTAGGGATGTATCCATGTAGGAGGGATGTGCCCATGTAGGAGGGATGTACCCATGTAGGAGGGATGTGCCCATGTAGGAGGGATGTGCCCATGTAGGAGGGATGTACCCATGTAGGAGGGATGTACCCATGTAGAAGGGATGTATCCATGTAGGAGGGATGTACCCATGTAGAAGGGATGTGCCCATGTAGGAGGGATGTACCCATGTAGGAGGGATGTGTCCATGTAGGAGGGATGTACCCATGTAGAAGGGATGTATCCATGTAGAAGGGATGTACCCATGTAGAAGGGATGTACCCATGTAGGAGGGATGTACCCATGTAGGAGGGATGTACCCATGTAGATGGGATTTACCTATGTAGGAGGGATGTACCCATGTAGGAGGGATGTGTCCATGTAGAAGGGATGTACCCATGTAGGAGGGATGTGCCCATGTAGATGGGATTTACCTATGTAGGAGGGATGTGCCCATGTAGGTGAGATGTACCCATGTAGGAGGGATGTGTCCATGTAGGAGGGATGTACCCATGTAGAAGGGATGTATCCATGTAGAAGGGATGTGCCCATGTAGGAGGGATGTACCCATGTAGAAGGGATGTATCCATGTAGGAGGGATGTGCCCATGTAGTAGGGATGTATCCATGTAGGAGGGATGTGCCCATGTAGGAGGGATGTACCCATGTAGGAGGGATGTGCCCATGTAGGAGGGATGTGCCCATGTAGGAGGGATGTACCCATGTAGGAGGGATGTACCCATGTAGAAGGGATGTATCCATGTAGGAGGGATATACCCATGTAGAAGGGATGTATCCATGTAGGAGGGATGTGCCCATGTAGTAGGGATGTATCCATGTAGGAGGGATGTGCCCATGTAGGAGGGATGTACCCATGTAGGAGGGATGTGTCCATGTAGGAGGGATGTACCCATGTAGAAGGGATGTATCCATGTAGAAGGGATGTACCCATGTAGAAGGGATGTACCCATGTAGGAGGGATGTACCCATGTAGGAGGGATGTACCCATGTAGATGGGATTTACCTATGTAGGAGGGATGTACCCATGTAGGAGGATGTGTCCATGTAGAAGGGATGTACCCATGTAGGAGGGATGTGTCCATGTAGAAGGGATGTACCCATGTAGAAGGGATGTACCCATGTAGAAGGGATGTACCCATGTAGGAGGGATGTGTCCATGTAGGAGGGATGTACCCATGTAGAAGGGATGTACCCATGTAGGAGGGATGTGTCCATGTAGGAGGGATGTACCCATGTAGAAGGGATGTACCCATGTAGGAGGATGTACCCATGTAGAAGGGATGTACCCATGTAGAAGGGATGTGCACATGTAGGAGGGATGTGCCCATGTAGAAGGGATGTGTCCATGTAGATGGGATGTACCCATGTAGAAGGATGTTCCATGTAGGAGGGATGTACCCATGTAGAAGGGATGTACCCATGTAGGAGGGATGTACCCATGTAGGAGGGATGTGCCCATGTAGAAGGGATGTGTCCATGTAGATGGGATGTACCCATGTAGAAGGGATGTTCCCATGTAGGAGGGATGTACCCATGTAGAAGGGATGTACCCATGTAGGAGGGATGTACCCATGTAGGAGGGATGTGTCCATGTAGGAGGGATGTGCCCATGTAGAAGGGATGTGCCATGTAGAAGGGATGTACCCATGTAGGAGGGATGTACCCATGTAGAAGGGATGTACCCATGTAGGAGGGATGTACCCATGTAGGAGGGATGTGTCCATGTAGGAGGGATGTGCCCATGTAGAAGGGATGTACCCATGTAGGAGGGATGTACCCATGTAGGAGGGATGTGCCCATGTAGAAGGGATGTGTCCATGTAGATGGGATGTACCCATGTAGAAGGGATGTACCCATGTAGAAGGGATGTACCCATGTAGAAGGGATGTATCCATGTAGGAGGGATGTACCCATGTAGAAGGGATGTACCCATGTAGAAGGATGTGCCCATGTAGAAGGGATGTGCCCATGTAGGAGGGATGTGCCCATGTAGAAGGGATGTGCCATGTAGAAGGGATGTACCCATGTAGGAGGGATGTACCCATGTAGAAGGGATGTGCCCATGTAGAAGGGATGTGTCCATGTAGGAGGGATGTACCCATGTAGAAGGGATGTACCCATGTAGGAGGGATGTACCCATGTAGAAGGGATGTGCCCATGTAGAAGGGATGTACCCATGTAGTAGGAATGTACCCATGTAGGAGGGATGTGTCCATGTAGGAGGGATGTACCCATGTAGAAGGGATGTGCCCATGTAGAAGGGATGTACCCATGTAGAAGGGATGTATCCATGTAGAAGGGATGTGTTCATGTAGAAGGGATGTACCCATGTAGAAGGGATGTTCCCATGTAGGAGGGATGTGTCCATGTAGGAGGGATGTACCCATGTAGGAGGGATGTACCCATGTAGAAGGGATGTGCCCATGTAGAAGGGATGTACCCATGTAGAAGGGATGTGCCCATGTAGAAGGGATGTGTTCATGTAGAAGGGATGTACCCATGTAGAAGGGATGTGTTCATGTAGAAGGGATGTACCCATGTAGAAGGGATGTTCCCATGTAGGAGGGATGTGTCCATGTAGGAGGGATGTACCCATGTAGGAGGGATGTACCCATGTAGAAGGGATGTGCCCATGTAGAAGGGATGTACCCATGTAGAAGGGATGTGCCCATGTAGAAGGGATGTGCCCATGTAGATGGGATGTACCCATGTAGAAGGGATGTGCCCATGTAGAAGGGATGTACCCATGTAGGAGGGATGTACCCATGTAGGAGGGATGTACCCATGTAGAAGGGATGTACCCATGTAGGAGGGATGTACCCATGTAGAAGGGATGTACCCATGTAGGAGGGATGTGTCCATGAAGGAGGAATGTACCCATGTAGAAGGGATGTATCCATGTAGAGGGATGTACCCATGTAGGAGGGATGTGTCCATGTAGGAGGGATGTACCCATGTAGGAGGGATGTACCCATGTAGGAGGGATGTACCCATGTAGAAGGGATGTGCCCATGTAGAAGGGATGTACCCATGTAGGAGGGATGTACCCATGTAGGAGGGATGTGTCCATGTAGGAGGGATGTACCCATGTAGGAGGGATGTACCCATGTAGAAGGGATGTGCCCATGTAGAAGGGATGTACCCATGTAGAAGGGATGTGCCCATGTAGAAGGGATGTGCCCATGTAGATGGATGTACCCATGTAGAAGGGATGTGCCCATGTAGAAGGGATGTACCCATGTAGATGGGATGTACCCATGTAGAAGGGATGTACCCATGTAGGAGGGATGTACCCATGTAGGAGGGATGTACCCATGTAGGAGGGATGTACCCATGTAGAAGGGATGTACCCATGTAGGAGGGATGTACCCATGTAGAAGGGATGTGCCCATGTAGAAGGGATGTACCCATGTAGGAGGGATGTGTCCATGAAGGAGGAATGTACCCATGTAGAAGGGATGTATCCATGTAGGAGGGATGTGTCCATGTAGGAGGGATGTGCCCATGTAGAAGGGATGTGCCCATGTAGAAGGGATGTACCCATGTAGGAGGGATGTACCCATGTAGAAGGGATGTGCCCATGTAGAAGGGATGTACCCATGTAGGAGGGATGTACCCATGTAGGAGGGATGTGTCCATGTAGGAGGGATGTACCCATGTAGGAGGGATGTACCCATGTAGAAGGGATGTGCCCATGTAGAAGGGATGTACCCATGTAGAAGGGATGTGCCCATGTAGAAGGGATGTGCCCATGTAGATGGGATGTACCCATGTAGAAGGGATGTGCCCATGTAGAAGGGATGTACCCATGTAGGAGGGATGTACCCATGTAGGAGGGATGTACCCATGTAGAAGGGATGTACCCATGTAGCAGGGATGTGCCCATGTAGGAGGGATGTGCCCATGTAGAAGGGATGTACCCATGTAGGAGGGATGTATCCATGTAGGAGGGATGTGTCCATGTAGGAGGGATGTACCCATGTAGGAGGGATGTACCCATGTAGGAGGGATGTATCCATGTAGGAAGGATGTGTCCATGTAGGAGGGATGTGCCCATGTAGAAGGGATGTACCCATGTAGAAGGGATGTGCCCATGTAGAAGGGATGTACCCATGTAGAAGGGATGTATCCATGTAGAAGGGATGTGCCCATGTAGAAGGGATGTATCCATGTAGGAGGGATGTGTCCATGTAGGAGGGATGTACCCATGTAGAAGGGATGTACCCATGTAGAAGGGATGTACCCATGTAGAAGGGATGTATCCATGTAGAAGGGATGTGCCCATGTAGAAGGGATGTACCCATGTAGAAGGGATGTGCCCATGTAGAAGGGATGTACCCATGTAGAAGGGATGTATCCATGTAGGAGGGATGTGTCCATGTAGGAGGGATGTACCCATGTAGAAGGGATGTGCCCATGTAGAAGGGATGTACCCATGTAGAAGGGATGTATCCATGTAGAAGGATGTATCCATGTAGAAGGGATGTATCCATGTAGGAGGGATGTACCCATGTAGGAGGGATGTGCCCATGTAGAAGGGATGTGCCCATGTAGAAGGGATGTGCCCATGTAGGAGGGATGTGTCCATGTAGGAGGGATGTGCCCATGTAGAAGGGATGTGCCCATGTAGAAGGGATGTGCCCATGTAGAAGGGATGTACCCATGTAGAAGGGATGTATCCATGTAGAAGGGATGTGCCCATGTAGAAGGGATGTGCCCATGTAGAAGGGATGTATCCATGTAGAAGGGATGTGCCCATGTAGAAGGGATGTGCCATGTAGGAGGGATGTGTCCATGTAGATGGGATGTGCCCATGTAGAAGGATGTGCCCATGTAGAAGGGATGTATCCATGTAGAAGGGATGTGCCCATGTAGGAGGGATGTACCCATGTAGGAGGGATGTACCCATGTAGAAGGGATGTGCCCATGTAGAAGGGATGTGTCCATGTAGATGGATGTGCCCATGTAGAAGGGATGTGCCCATGTAGAAGGGATGTACCCATGTAGGAGGGATGTGCCCATGTAGATGGGATTTACCTATGTAGGAGGGATGTACCCATGTAGGAGGGATGTGCCATGTAGGAGGGATGTACCCATGTAGAAGGGATGTATCCATGTAGAAGGGATGTGCCCATGTAGGAGGGATGTGCCCATGTAGAAGGGATGTGCCCATGTAGAAGGGATGTACCGATGTAGAAGGGATGTGCCCATGTAGAAGGGATGTGCCCATGTAGAAGGGATGTACCCATGTAGGAGGGATGTGCCCATGTAGAAGGGATGTGCCCATGTAGAGGGATGTACCGATGTAGAAGGGATGTGCCCATGTAGAAGGGATGTGCCCATGTAGAAGGGATGTGCCCATGTAGAAGGGATGTATCCATGTAGAAGGGATGTGCCCATGTAGAAGGGATGTGCCCATGTAGGAGGGATGTACCCATGTAGGAGGGATGTACCCATGTAGAAGGGATGTGCCCATGTAGAAGGGATGTGTCCATGTAGATGGGATGTGCCCATGTAGAAGGATGTACCCATGTAGGAGGGATGTGCCCATGTAGGAGGGATGTGCCCATGTAGAAGGGATGTACCCATGTAGGAGGGATGTGCCCATGTAGATGGGATTTACCTATGTAGGAGGGATGTACCCATGTAGGAGGGATGTGCCCATGTAGGAGGGATGTACCCATGTAGAAGGGATGTATCCATGTAGAAGGGATGTGCCCATGTAGATGGGATTTACCTATGTAGGAGGGATGTGCCCATGTAGGAGGGATGTGTCCATGTAGGAGGGATGTGCCATGTAGATGGGATGTATCCATGTAGGAGGGATGTGTCCATGTAGGAGGGATGTATCCATGTAGGAGGGATGTGTCCATGTAGGAGGGATGTGCCCATGTAGAAGGGATGTGCCCATGTAGAAGGGATGTACCCATGTAGAAGGGATGTACCCATGTAGAAGGGATGTACCCATGTAGAAGGGATGTACCCATGTAGGAGGGATGTACCCTTGTAGAAGGGATGTATCCATGTAGGAGGGATGTGCCCATGTAGAAGGGATGTGCCCATGTAGAAGGGATGTACCCATGTAGGAGGGATGTGCCCATGTAGAAGGGATGTATCCATGTAGGAGGGATGTGTCCATGTAGAAGGGATGTGCCCATGTAGAAGGGATGTGCCCATGTAGAAGGGATGTGCCCATGTAGATGGGATGTACCCATGTAGAAGGGATGTGCCCATGTAGAAGGGATGTACCCATGTAGAAGGGATGTACCCATGTAGGAGGGATGTACCCATGTAGGAGGGATGTGTCCATGTAGGAGGGATGTGCCCATGTAGAAGGGATGTGCCCATGTAGAAGGGATGTGCCCATGTAGGAGGGATGTACCCATGTAGAAGGGATGTACCATGTAGAAGGATGTACCCATGTAGAGGGATGTGTCCATGTAGATGGGATGTGTCCATGTAGAAGGGATGTACCCATGTAGGAGGGATGTGCCCATGTAGATGGGATTTACCTATGTAGAGGGATGTGCCCATGTAGGAGGGATGTGTCCATGTAGGAGGGATGTACCCATGTAGGAGGGATGTATCCATGTAGGAGGGATGTATCCATGTAGGAGGGATGTGCCCATGTAGTAGGGATGTATCCATGTAGGAGGGATGTGCCCATGTAGGAGGGATGTGTCCATGTAGGAGGGATGTACCCATGTAGAAGGGATGTATCCATGTAGGAGGGATGTGCCCATGTAGTAGGGATGTATCCATGTAGAAGGGATGTACCCATGTAGGAGGGATGTGTCCATGTAGGAGGGATGTACCCATGTAGAAGGGATGTATCCATGTAGAAGGGATGTACCCATGTAGGAGGGATGTACCCATGTAGAAGGGATGTATCCATGTAGGAGGGATGTGCCCATGTAGTAGGGATGTATCCATGTAGGAGGGATGTGCCCATGTAGAAGGGATGTACCCATGTAGAAGGGATGTACCCATGTAGAAGGGATGTACCCATGTAGAAGGGATGTACCCATGTAGGAGGGATGTATCCATGTAGAAGGGATGTATCCATGTAGAAGGGATGTGCCCATGTAGAAGGGATGTACCCATGTAGGAGGGATGTATCCATGTAGAAGGGATGTATCCATGTAGAAGGGATGTGTTCATGTAGGAGGGATGTACCCATGTAGAAGGGATGTACCCATGTAGAAGGGATGTACCCATGTAGAAGGGATGTATCCATGTAGAAGGGATGTGTTCATGTAGGAGGGATGTACCCATGTAGAAGGGATGTACCCATGTAGAAGGGATGTACCCATGTAGAAGGGATGTACCCATGTAGGAGGGATGTATCCATGTAGAAGGGATGTATCCATGTAGAAGGGATGTGTTCATGTAGGAGGGATGTACCCATGTAGGAGGGATGTACCCATGTAGAAGGGATGTACCCATGTAGAAGGGATGTGTCCATGTAGAAGGGATGTACCCATGTAGAAGGGATGTGCCCATGTAGAAGGGATGTACCCATGTAGGAGGGATGTGCCCATGTAGAAGGGATGTACCCATGTAGAAGGGATGTACCCATGTAGAAGGGATGTATCCATGTAGAAGGGATGTGTCCATGTAGGAGGGATGTACCCATGTAGAAGGGATGTGCCCATGTAGGAGGGATGTACCCATGTAGAAGGGATGTGCCCATGTAGAAGGGATGTATCCATGTAGAAGGGATGTACCCATGTAGGAGGGATGTGCCCATGTAGAAGGGATGTGTCCATGTAGGAGGGATGTGCCCATGTAGAATGGATGTACCCATGTAGAAGGGATGTGCCCATGTAGAAGGGATGTGTTCATGTAGGAGGGATGTACCCATGTAGGAGGGATGTACCCATGTAGAAGGGATGTATCCATGTAGAAGGGATGTACCCATGTAGGAGGGATGTACCGATGTAGAAGGGATGTACCCATGTAGGAGGGATGTATCCATGTAGGAGGGATGTGCCCATGTAGGAGGGATGTACCGATGTAGGAGGGATGTACCCATGTAGGAGGGATGTACCGATGTAGGAGGGATGTACCCATGTAGGAGGGATGTATCCATGTAGAAGGGATGTACCCATGTACGAGGGATGTACCGATGTAGAAGGGATGTACCCATGTAGGAGGGATGTATCCATGTAGGAGGGATGTGCCCATGTAGGAGGGATGTACCCATGTAGAAGGGATGTACCCATGTAGAAGGGATGTACCCATGTAGGAGGGATGTACCCATGTAGAAGGGATGTGCCCATGTAGGAGGGATGTACCCATGTAGAAGGGATGTGCCCATGTAGGAGGGATGTACCCATGTAGAAGGGATGTGCCCATGTAGGAGGGATGTACCCATGTAGAAGGGATGTGCCCATGTAGGAGGGATGTACCCATCTAGAAGGGATGTACCCATGTAGAAGGGATGTACCCATCTAGAAGGGATGTACCCATGTAGGAGGGATGTGCCCATGTAGATGGGATTTACCCATGTAGGAGGGATGTGCCCATGTAGGAGGGATGTATCCATGTAGGAGGGATGTGCCCATGTAGGAGGGATGTATCCATGTAGGAGGGATGTGTCCATGTAGAAGGGATGTGCCCATGTAGAAGGGATGTGTCCATGTAGATGGGATGTGCCCATGTAGAAGGGATGTACCCATGTAGGAGGGATGTGCCCATGTAGAAGGGATGTATCCATGTAGGAGGGATGTGTCCATGTAGAAGGGATGTGCCCATGTAGAAGGGATGTGCCCATGTAGAAGGGATGTGCCCATGTAGATGGGATGTACCCATGTAGAAGGGATGTGCCCATGTAGAAGGGATGTACCCATGTAGAAGGGATGTACCCATGTAGAAGGGATGTACCCATGTAGAAGGGATGTACCCATGTAGGAGGGATGTGCCCATGTAGAAGGGATGTACCCATGTAGAAGGGATGTGCCCATGTAGATGGGATGTACCCATGTAGAAGGGATGTGCCCATGTAGAAGGGATGTACCCATGTAGAAGGGATGTACCCATGTAGGAGGGATGTACCCATGTAGGAGGGATGTGTCCATGTAGGAGGGATGTGCCCATGTAGAAGGGATGTGCCCATGTAGGAGGGATGTACCCATGTAGAAGGGATGTACCCATGTAGAAGGGATGTACCCATGTAGAAGGGATGTGCCCATGTAGAAGGGATGTACCCATGTAGAAGGGATGTGCCCATGTAGATGGGATGTACCCATGTAGAAGGGATGTGCCCATGTAGAAGGGATGTACCCATGTAGAAGGGATGTACCCATGTAGGAGGGATGTACCCATGTAGGAGGGATGTGTCCATGTAGGAGGGATGTGCCCATGTAGAAGGGATGTGCCCATGTAGGAGGGATGTACCCATGTAGAAGGGATGTACCCATGTAGAAGGGATGTACCCATGTAGAAGGGATGTGTCCATGTAGATGGGATGTGCCCATGTAGAAGGGATGTACCCATGTAGAAGGGATGTACCCATGTAGAAGGGATGTACCCATGTAGAAGGGATGTACCCATGTAGGAGGGATGTGCCCATGTAGAAGGGATGTACCCATGTAGAAGGGATGTACCCATGTAGAAGGGATGTACCCATGTAGAAGGGATGTACCCATGTAGGAGGGATGTGCCCATGTAGAAGGGATGTACCCATGTAGAAGGGATGTACCCATGTAGAAGGGATGTGCCCATGTAGAAGGGATGTACCCATGTAGAAGGGATGTACCCATGTAGAAGGGATGTACCCATGTAGAAGGGATGTACCCATGTAGGAGGGATGTGCCCATGTAGAAGGGATGTACCCATGTAGAAGGGATGTACCCATGTAGAAGGGATGTGCCCATGTAGGAGGGATGTGTCCATGTAGAAGGGATGTACCCATGTAGAAGGGATGTACCCATGTAGGAGGGATGTGCCCATGTAGAAGGGATGTACCCATGTAGAAGGGATGTACCCATGTAGAAGGGATGTACCCATGTAGGAGGGATGTGCCCATGTAGAAGGGATGTACCCATGTAGAAGGGATGTACCCATGTAGAAGGGATGTACCCATGTAGGAGGGATGTGCCCATGTAGAAGGGATGTGCCCATGTAGAAGGGATGTACCCATGTAGGAGGGATGTGCCCATGTAGGAGGGATGTGTCCATGTAGAAGGGATGTACCCATGTAGAAGGGATGTACCCATGTAGAAGGGATGTGTCCATGTAGAAGGGATGTACCCATGTAGGAGGGATGTGCCCATGTAGATGGGATTTACCTATGTAGGAGGGATGTGCCCATGTAGGAGGGATGTGTCCATGTAGGAGGGATGTACCCATGTAGGAGGGATGTACCCATGTAGAAGGGATGTACCCATGTAGAAGGGATGTACCCATGTAGAAGAGATGTACCCATGTAGAAGGGATGTACCCATGTAGAAGGGATGTGTCCATGTAGATGGGATGTGTCCATGTAGAAGGGATGTATCCATGTAGGAGGGATGTGTCCATGTAGGAGGGATGTACCCATGTAGAAGGGATGTGCCCATGTAGATGGGATTTACCTATGTAGGAGGGATGTGCCCATGTAGGAGGGATGTGTCCATGTAGGAGGGATGTACCCATGTAGAAGGGATGTACCCATGTAGAAGGGATGTATCCATGTAGGAGGGATGTGCCCATGTAGTAGGGATGTATCCATGTAGAAGGGATGTACCCATGTAGGAGGGATGTACCCATGTAGAAGGGATGTATCCATGTAGGAGGGATGTGCCCATGTAGTAGGGATGTATCCATGTAGGAGGGATGTATCCATGTAGAAGGGATGTACCCATGTAGAAGGGATGTACCCATGTAGGAGGGATGTATCCATGTAGAAGGGATGTGCCCATGTAGAAGGGATGTACCCATGTAGAAGGGATGTACCCATGTAGAAGGGATGTACCCATGTAGAAGGGATGTACCCATGTAGGAGGGATGTATCCATGTAGAAGGGATGTATCCATGTAGAAGGGATGTGCCCATGTAGAAGGGATGTATCCATGTAGAAGGGATGTACCCATGTAGAAGGGATGTACCCATGTAGAAGGGATGTGTCCATGTAGGAGAGATGTACCCATGTAGAAGGGATGTGCCCATGTAGAAGGGATGTACCCATGTAGGAGGGATGTGCCCATGTAGAAGGGATGTACCCATGTAGAAGGGATGTACCCATGTAGAAGGGATGTATCCATGTAGAAGGGATGTGTCCATGTAGGAGGGATGTACCCATGTAGAAGGGATGTGCCCATGTAGGAGGGATGTACCCATGTAGAAGGGATGTGCCCATGTAGAAGGGATGTATCCATGTAGAAGGGATGTACCCATGTAGGAGGGATGTGCCCATGTAGAAGGGATGTGTCCATGTAGGAGGGATGTGCCCATGTAGAATGGATGTACCCATGTAGAAGGGATGTGCCCATGTAGAAGGGATGTGTTCATGTAGGAGGGATGTACCCATGTAGGAGGGATGTACCCATGTAGAAGGGATGTATCCATGTAGAAGGGATGTACCCATGTAGGAGGGATGTACCGATGTAGAAGGGATGTACCCATGTAGGAGGGATGTATCCATGTAGGAGGGATGTGCCCATGTAGGAGGGATGTACCCATGTAGAAGGGATGTACCCATGTAGAAGGGATGTACCCATGTAGGAGGGATGTACCCATGTAGAAGGGATGTGCCCATGTAGGAGGGATGTACCCATGTAGAAGGGATGTGCCCATGTAGGAGGGATGTACCCATGTAGAAGGGATGTGCCCATGTAGGAGGGATGTACCCATGTAGAAGGGATGTGCCCATGTAGGAGGGATGTACCCATCTAGAAGGGATGTACCCATGTAGAAGGGATGTACCCATCTAGAAGGGATGTACCCATGTAGGAGGGATGTGCCCATGTAGATGGGATTTACCCATGTAGGAGGGATGTGCCCATGTAGGAGGGATGTATCCATGTAGGAGGGATGTGCCCATGTAGGAGGGATGTGCCCATGTAGGAGGGATGTACCCATGTAGTAGGAATGTACCCATGTAGAAGGGATGTGCCCATGTAGGAGGGATGTGCCCATGTAGGAGGGATGTGCCCATGTAGGAGGGATGTACCCATGTAGAAGGGATGTGCCCATGTAGAAGGGATGTGCCCATGTAGGAGGGATGTGCCCATGTAGGAGGGATGTACCCATGTAGAAGGGATGTACCCATGTAGAAGGGATGTGCCCATGTAGGAGGGATGTACCCATGTAGAAGGGATGTGCCCATGTAGAAGGGATGTGCCCATGTAGGAGGGATGTATCCATGTAGAAGGGATGTGTTCATGTAGGAGGGATGTACCCATGTAGAAGGGATGTGCCCATGTAGAAGGGATGTGCCCATGTAGAAGGGATGTACCCATGTAGAAGGGATGTGCCCATGTAGGAGGGATGTACCCATGTAGGAGGGATGTACCCATGTAGAAGGGATGTGCCCATGTAGAAGGGATGTGCCCATGTAGAAGGGATGTGCCCATGTAGAAGGGATGTGCCCATGTAGGAGGGATGTATCCATGTAGAAGGGATGTGTTCATGTAGGAGGGATGTACCCATGTAGAAGGGATGTGCCCATGTAGAAGGGATGTGCCCATGTAGAAGGGATGTACCCATGTAGAAGGGATGTGCCCATGTAGGAGGGATGTACCCATGTAGAAGGGATGTGCCCATGTAGAAGGGATGTGCCCATGTAGAAGGGATGTGCCCATGTAGAAGGGATGTGCCCATGTAGGAGGGATGTACCCATGTAGAAGTGATATACCCATGTAGAAGGGATGTGTTCATGTAGGAGGGATGTACCCATGTAGAAGGGATGTGCCCATGTAGAAGGGATGTACCCATGTAGGAGGGATGTACCCATGTAGAAGGGATGTGCCCATGTAGGAGGGATGTACCCATGTAGGAGGGATGTGCCCATGTAGGAGGGATGTACCCACGTAGGAGGGATGTATCCATGTAGAAGGGATGTACCCATCTAGAAGGGATGTGCCCATGTAGGAGGGATGTGCCCATGTAGATGGGATTTACCCATGTAGGAGGGATGTGCCCATGTAGATGGGATGTACCCATGTAGGAGGGATGTGCACATGTAGATGGGATGTACCCATGTAGGAGGGATGTACCCCTGTTGAAGGGATGTACCTATGTAGGAGGGATGTGCCCATGTAGGAGGGATGTGCCCATGTAGATGGGATTTACCTATGTAGGAGGGATGTGCCCATGTAGGAGGGATGTGCCCATGTAGATGGGATGTACCCATGTAGGAGGGATGTGCCCATGTAGGAGGGATGTGCCCATGTAGGAGGGATGTACCCATGTAGGAGGGATGTGCCCATGTAGATGGGATTTACCCATGTAGGAGGGATGTGCCCATGTAGTTGGGATGTGCCCATGTAGGAGGGATGTGCCCATGTAGGAGGGATGTACCCATGTAGGAGGGATGTGCCCATGTAGATGGGATTTACCCCTGTTGAAGGGATGTACCTATGTAGGAGGGATGTGCCCATGTAGTACAGATGTTCCCATGTAGGTGGGATGTGCCCATGTAGTAGGGATGTGCCCATGTAGGAGGGATGTACCCATGTAGGAGGGATGTGTCCATGTAGGAGGGATGTGCCCATGTAGAAGGGATGTACCCATGTAGAAGGGATGTACCCATGTAGAAGGGATGTACCCATGTAGAAGGGATGTGCCCATGTAGGAGGGATGTACCCATGTAGTAGGAATGTACCCATGTAGAAGGGATGTGCCCATGTAGATGGGATTTACCCATGTAGGAGGGATGTGCCCATGTAGTTGGGATGTGCCCATGTAGGAGGGATGTGCCCATGTAGGAGGGATGTACCCATGTAGGAGGGATGTGCCCATGTAGATGGGATTTACCCCTGTTGAAGGGATGTACCTATGTAGGAGGGATGTGCCCATGTAGTACAGATGTTCCCATGTAGGTGGGATGTACCCATGTAGAAGGGATGTACCCATGTAGGAGGGATGTACCCCTGTCGAAGGGATGTACCCATGTAGGAGGGATGTACCCCTGTCGAAGGGATGTACCCATGTAGGAGGGATGTACCCATGTAGAAGGGATGTACTCATGCTGGAGGGATGTACCAATGTAGAAGGGATGTACTCATGCTGGAGGGATGTACCTCCTTTGCATTTTATTTAACATTATGTACTAACAAAGCCTATTAGCACTGTTGCCTTGCAGCGCTGGGGTCCTGGGTTCAAATCCCACCAAGGACAACCTCTGCAATGAGTTTGTATGTTCTCACTGTGTTTGCGTGGGTTTCCTCCGGGTACTCCGGTTTCCTCCCACACTCCAAAACATACTGATAGGTGAATTTAGATTGTGAGCCCCAATGGGGACAGGAACCGATATGAGTGTAAAGCGCTGCAGAATCTGTGTGCGCTATATAAATAAAGGATTATTATTATTATTATTATCTTTACCCCATTCTCTGTACGTGCGATAGAGGAGGTGACACAAAGTTTTAACAATAAGAGTTTGAGCACTGGCAGTGCTGGATTTACATCCCAGGCTCCCTAGGCAAGACACTCTAGGTGCCTCATGGCCACACCTCCACTAATCACATGACCCCATCCCCACTCCCATGCACTGTTTTCTTGCATAGAAAAAACCTTGGCCTAGAAAAAGCAAGAACAAAAAAGTTTCAATCTTTTGGTTGCTAGAGAGAGATCTCTAACGCTTTTCTCAGCAAAATTATAAAATAAATAAATTGCAAAGGTGCATATAACTAGTTCAGGGACCCTGATATTGCTCTGGCCACACCCACAATTCAGAATGTGGGTGGGATCTGCACAGCTGAGGCTCTGCCTCTCAAAATGTGGAGCTTTTGTCAGTTGCCGCCTACTCTGCCTGTTAGAAAATCCAGGTGAACTGATATACACTAAAATTACAATACTTAAAGGGGATAGTAATATTTCATAATAAAGGCAGCTCCAATTAATCTTCATAGTATTTGGATCATGGAGAATGTTATTTCAATACTGTCAGTGTTGTAGTTCAAGAATAATTGAATGATAAAGTATCCCCCTCCCGCCCCTTTTACTGATGTAACACTGCTCACCTCAGAACAGCAAGACTGTCCGGATGGATTGCAGAGAGGGACAATCTTCAGTGATCATAAGGAAAAACCTGAAAAACCTGTCAAGGGGGTTAGGGTTTTCCTTATGATCACAGTAAGAAGATTGTCCCTTGCTGTGACCTGTCCGGTCAAGTGACCAGATTCCACATCTGAGGGGAGGCGGCTTACACTAGGTAAAAGGGGCAGGAGGGAGATACTTTATCATTCAATTACTCTTGTACTACAACCCTGACAGTAGTAAAATAACACTCTCTGGACAGGTCACAGCAAGGGACAATCTTCTAACTGTGATCATAAGGAAAACCCTTCCCCCCTTGAAAGGTTTTCAGGTTTTCCTTATGATCACTGAAGATTGTCCCTCTCTGTGATCCATCCGGACAGTCTTGCTGCTATGATGTGAGCAGTGTTACATCAGTAAAAGGACGGGAGGGGGATACTTTATCATTCAATTACTCTTGAACTACAACTCTGACAGTATTAAAATAACACTCTCCATGGCCCAAATACTATGAAAATTAATTGGAGCTGCTGTTTGTGTGAAACACTGCTATCCCTTTAATGGTGGAGGAATGTGTGCACTGGTATACACTAAAGTGACAATACTGAACAATGGAGGAGTGTGTGTAGTGGTATGCACTAAAGTGACAATACTGAACAATGGAGGAATGTGTGCACTGGTATACACTAAAGTGACAATACTGAACAATGGAGGAGTGTGTGCACTGGTATACACTAAAGTGACAATACTGAACAATGGAGGAGTGTGCGCATTGGTATGCACTAAAGTGACAATACTGAACAATGGAGGAGTGTGTGCACTGGTATACACTAAAGTGACAATACTGAACAATGGAGGAGTGTGTGCACCGGTATACACTAATGTGACAATACTGAACAATGGAGCAGGGTGTGCACTGGTATATACTAAAGTGACAATGCAGAACAATGGAGGAGGTTGTACACCGGTATACACTAAAGTGACAATACTGAACAATGGAGGAGGGCGCGCACTGGTATACACTAAAGTGACAATACTGAACAATGGAGGAGTGTGTGTAGTGATATACTCTAAAGTGACAGTACTGAACAATGGAGGAGGGTGTGTACTGGTATACACTAAAGCAGTGTTTCTCAACTCTTGTCCTCAGGACCCACTAACAGGCCAGGATTTGATGATTTCCTTGTTAGAGCACAGGTGAGTTAATCAATGTGAATGAGCCTCTGATCACATGATTTCCTTGTTAGAGTACAGGTGAGTTAATCAATGTGAATGAGCCTCTGATCACATGATTTCCTTATTAGAGTACAGGTGAGTTAATCAATGTGAATGAGCCTCTGATCACATGATTTCCTTGTTAGAATACCGGTGAGTTAATCAATGTGAATGAGCCTCTGATCACATGATTTCCTTGTTAGAACACAGGTGAGTTAATCAATGTGACTGAGCCTCTGATCACATGATTTCCTTGTTAGAACACAGGTGAGTTAATCAATGTGAATGAGCCTCTGATCACATGATTTCCTTGTTAGAGTACAGGTGAGTTAATCCATGTGAATGAGCCTCTGATCACATGATTTCCTTGTTAGAGCACAGGTGAGTTAATCAATGTGAATGAGCCTCTGATCACATGATTTCCTTGTTAGAACACAGGTGAGTTAATCAATGTGAATGAGCCTCTGATCACATGATTTCCTTGTTAGAACACAGGTGAGTTAATCAATGTGAATGAGCCTCTGATCACATGATTTCCTTGTTAGATACAGGTGAGTTAATCAATGTGAATGAGCCTCTGATCACCACACCTGTGCTCTAGCTGAGAAATCCCTAAGTCCTGGCCTGTTAGTGGGTCCTGAGGGCAGGAGTTTAGAAACACTGCACTAAAGTGACAACTCTCTCTAGTGCATACCAGAAGTACAGGCATACAAGAAGAGAGCCAAAGTCTCAGAAGATTTGTACATCTCCCCCCCCCCCCATGCCACCACCACCGCAGTGTAGTTTTCTACCTGGTCCATGCCAGTGCTATCACTCCCCATGTCAACAAAAGATCCAGTGTATCAATCCTCATTCCCTAGGAATGCTGGTGGCTTACACCCAGCAGCAGCTGTACTAAAACACCTCTCACTATTCCAGTATGTTTCTTTTTTGCATTCTTTTTGTTGCATATAAGCAGAACAGCTGCAATTTGCACCCCAGTCTGGCAATTATTCTAGAATCTTTCCTTTTTTTTTTTTTTCTTTTTCTCACCATAAAAAGAAGCCCAGTCAGGGGTTATAAGAATTAGCTTGCTAATGAGAAACAGACCATGGCAGGTCTGTGTTCGAGCATTGTGCACTCTCCGCGACTTTAGCCATCAAGGGTTTATTTTGTGTGTGTGTCATGGTGAGAAAGTCATGTGTGCTTCCTTTGTCTCAAAGCTGCGCCTCTGAAACTCTGATTGTTTTACCAGCCAGGCTGTTTGCTTGACTTTGTGGGTTTGGCAGCCCCCAGGAGGCAAGGAATCCGGCCTAAATCGGAGGTGTTTATTTCCTGGAAAGTTGCAATGTTTTAGTAAATGTACCAGCAGTCCCTCCCGAGTGCTGTTTTCATTGTCACGACTCTCTGAGTACCAGAGAGATGTCCGAAACATTGCAGCGCGCCTCATACCTCACTTTGCGATGCATTCGTTATCAATCCGGCGCTCATAGATTTAACCCTTTATGGACCCTTAAGAACTGTATATAATTTGTGTTGGTGGATTAAATGAATTAGAGGGAGAATATGGTTGAACAAAAGTAAAACTATGAAGGTCAAAAGTGCTCTTGTCCTCTGGTGTTAAAAAAGAAAACCCTTGTCACCACGGGGTTAACCCTCTGAGTACCAGGGGGGTACACAACACAATGCGTTGTGTACCCCTCTGGCACTCAAAGGGTTAAAGACAGAAAAACGTTTCTTTTTACCAAATCACAAGACAAAACTTTGAGGCTGATGTAATAAGAGAACCAGAGAAAATCTGGCGCAAGTCAACAGCACCACACAGGACCTAATGGGGCTTTTACAACCTTGACTGCTAGAGAAATTGCCAGTGCATTGCACTGGAGACCCCTCTAGCACACAAGAGGTTAAAAAACCCCAGTGAAAATCAGTGGGAGTGCTTATTTGTCCCCTACGTTGCTGTTGGTTTGACTCAGAATTTCTCTTGTTCTTATTCACCCTTTGAGTGCCAGAAGGCTATCCAAAACATTACAAAGCAATGTGTTGGCATTACGTTGCGTGCCAGAAGGCTATCCAAAGCATTACAAAGCAATGTGTTAGCATTACGTTGCGTACCCCTCTGGCACGCAAAGCGTTAAATCAGCCTCTTTGTCACTGTCCTGGATGCTGCGTTGACAATTCTTTTTATTGCCGCTGGGCTAATTGTCCCCGTGTAAGCCAGGCGTGTGTCCAATGCGTTGCTCTGAAGTGCGTTGGCGACACCTTTAGCAAACAATGGGCAAATTATCTCATCTTAGATACTGCACAGAACCCATTTCTCTGCAAACTGAAAAAGAAATATTTTACCGGACTTACCGGCAGTGAGAAGGTTACATAGTTACATAACAAATTAGGTTAAAAAAAAGACACAAGTCCATCAATTTCAAGTTCATCCTTTGCCAAAGTATAACCAAGAAAACGAGAAGAATTATATAATCCTTCTTGACACCAAAATGGGTGTTAATCTGTTCACCGGAACGTCCTGTCTTGTCTAGTAATAGATACAATATAACCCCTATGTGTTCCCTTCTGCTTGAAATAATCTAACCTTCTCTTAAATGAATCCATTGTAACTGTCGTTAACAAATGCTTGGGCAAATAATTCCACAATTTAACAGACCTTACTAGAAAAAAACCTTCCGCTGCTGAAGTTGTAACCTCATTTCCTCAAATCTTAAGGAGTGGACCCTGTTTTTTTGACCAGTCCTTGGAATGAAAAGGTCATCAGAGAGATCCTTGTATTGACCTCTCATAAATGTATACAATGTAACAAGATCCCCTCTTAGTCATCTTTTCTCTACATGTAGTTCCTCATACGCCAAGTCCTCCATTCCCTTAAAGGGATAGTAATACTTGGACATAATTGTATTTTATATTGTAGCCCTTTCAAAAAAGCATGAAAATTATATGTCTTATCTCCCAAACCTTTATGGTTTGGGAGATATTCACAAGCAAAGTTTCCCCCCTGAGTGACGTCACTGTTCTAGCTCTCAGATTTGGAATCCGGTCCCGGGCCGGCTGCGGCTCTCCAGAAGTGCCAAGATCACGATATTTAAAAATAATTTCTTCATTGGAATGGGCAACAAAGTGTGCTTGCAAGCCAGGCACACTTTGTAGACAGTTCCAATTAAGCAGTTATTTTTAAAGATTGTGAACTTGACACTGCTAAAGAGCTGCTGGTTCATCTGTGGACTGGATTCCAAATCTGTCCACTAGATGGAAGACTTGGCTGAAACAGCCAGGAAAAAGGAACTTTACTTTATTTTATTTGTGAACATCTCCCAAACCATAAAGGTTTGGGAGATAAGACTTGTATCATTTTAAATGTTTTTTAAGGGCTACAATATAAAATAAAATTATTTTCAAGTATTATTATCCCTTTAATTTTGTTGCACTTCACAGTATTCTCTCCAGTCCTTGATTATTCTTTTTTAGAACTGGTGTCCATGGGAACTTTGTCTTCTTGAGCCCACAGAGTGGGCAACTGGGGGATGTAAATGAAGTGATTCATGTCATAAAGGGGTGTGGCTTAATCATGACTGGAGGCAGATCTTAACAGCCTTGTTTCTTTAAATGGGTGGGAAGTGGACAGAACAAGATGGGAAGGAGGAAAGTGAGAGGAAAAGGGTGGGAACTAGGAGAATTGGGCAAAATTTCAGAAGAAACTCACCACTGCTGGAGAATCAACCTCTGTCCCTAGAGACTATGTAATTATCTCTGAAAAACAGAGTCTCCAGGCAGATCCAGAGAGTTCCCCGTTACACATATTTGAGGTGAGATCTTAAGAGAATAAACATGAGGAACCATGGCAAGAGATTCAGTGGAAAACAGGGCCTTCCACCTGTAGTGAATTGATAGTGTGTGTGAGATTTGTGTTTGAATGATGATAAGAGAACATCAGGAATGCAGAGTGGGTATGTCATAAAGCAGGTAGATTTATCACAGCTACACCCAAGCAGTCATGTACATAGACATTCACTCACTATGCATTGCAGTGGGAAAGTCTTCTCAATGAAATTCCACAGGAGATGAAACAAGCCGTTTTCCACCTATTTTTTCCTGCAGTATAATTCTGCACCCATCTCTACCTGGTACTCAGAAAGTTAGGTCTCTTTCATGCAAAAAGTAACTTAGAGCCCTGTGCTATTGATCTGTCTCCCAAATCTGTCCTCCACCACTGATCAGGACACAGGAGGGACGTGTCTGACTGCCTGCCCACATAAGCTCCAGCCAGTATTAATAGCTGGAGCCCACATGGGTCAGCCATTCAGTGGAACCTCCAGCAATGCTCATGTGAAAGATCTGTTTCTGGCCTCATAGGCTGTCATGTAGTATTTCTTACAGCCTCCTTACGTCATGCCTACATGTGCGCTGTAAACATGAAGCTCGCTGTGATCTGTTCTGTTGCATTCACTCAAGGCAATATTGACCTGTGCGAAACAGCATCCTTTTAAAACATCATACACAGCACGTTAAGCATGTTGCCGTGATCAAAGGGGCGACATGAGAATCACGCCCTGCATGAAAGTGCAAGATTCTTATGTCGCAGCATGGTGGAATATATATATGCAGATTTCACTCTTATGTTAGGATGTAATTGCATGCAATACAGTAGCAGATTAGGTTGAAGGCCATATAGTTGTAATCTCGAGCTTTCATGCAGGGCGAGATTCTCATGTCGCCCTTTTGATCACGGTGAAATGCTTAATGCGCCGCATAGCCGCACATTGTTTTCTATGTGATATTTTAAAAGTGAACAATGTGAAAGGTACCATAGCCCAGCATTTTACCTTTCACAACGGGTAACATCGCCAAAGCAGAATCGCTGGTCAAAATTACTGTACAGAACCCTTAACCCTTTGAGTGCCAGAGGGATACACAACGCAATGCATTGCACACCCCTTTGGCACTCAAATCATCACAGTAAATAACAAATAAACCACAACAACCTATAGATTAATGCTTAACGTAATTATTTGTTTAAGTATCACAAATAAAATATCAGGACACGTGCAGATTGTTTCATTAACCTTGAGCCTTTGCCCATCTTCCCAGTGACATACAACATTTCCTACACGTGTCAGTGACAGATGTTTTACTTCTAGGAATCAGTCTTAGAAAGCAGGGTCATGTATCACACCTTGAGCCTGCAGATTGTGTTGCAGGTATATCATGTCTGATCATACGTAGGGAGCAGGTTTCAGCCTGCACAAGCACAGACATAAAACTGGTAACATTATGCTTCAGCTCAAATGCTTTTCCATGAAAGAGAAAATAAATAAATAAAAAAAACCCTGCAGTGGTGCATTTGTATTGGAAAAGCCCATAAAAGTGTGGATACATGACATTCTATTCCCAGCTTGTATAGGAATGTTACAGTGCATTAGTGTATTGTCAGGTTAATATACAACATACCTTTAACTTGAGAATACAACTGCAAAATGATCCAAATACCAGCACGATATTATCATACCTAAACATTGGTATAGATGCATGGGGAGACAGTTTATTCTTACTGAGTTCCCTGACCCACATATCCCACTTCTAACACCCCCTCCATCTTGTCTCCAAGGGCCAAAAGAAGAAAGAAAAAGCAATCAAATATACCATCGGGAAAATGATATATTGACATTGATTTAAGTGTGGTCTTCTAACCCTTAAAATGCATTAGAGATCTCTCTAGCATTCAAGGGATTATGAGATTGATTGAGTCCATGCAGGTAGGGCAAAATTAGCTACACGGTGTCACCGGACCTATTCAGTTTCCCTACCACCTGAAATCACAACGGACTACGGCAAAGAATCTGACTTGTGGACAAACGTCCATTGTGTGTTTTAAGTTCCCAAAACCCATGCTAAATAGAGTGGGAATCAGGGCCGGATTTACATTTCAGGAGCCTGTAGGCACAGAAATCTGAAGTCCCCCCCCCCCATTGGCCATCTTCACAATGCTCCAAATCTCCACATTACCCCCATATCCATATTGCCCTCACATTGCCCCCATCTGCTCCACATTACCCTATCAGCTCCACATTGCCCTCACATTGCCCCCATCAGCTCCACATTGTCCCCATCAGTTCCACATTGCCCCCACATTGCCCCATCATCTCAACATTGTCCCCATCAACTCAATATTGCCCCATCAGCTCCATGCCCCCATCAGCTCCACATTGCCACCATCAGCTCCACATTGCCCTCACATTGCCTCCATCATCTCCACATTGCCCTCATATTGCCCCCTATCAGCTCCAACTTGCCCCCGATTATCCCCATATTGCCCCCATCATCTCCACATTAAGCCTTCAATCCTTTTCATACCTCCCTGATGGTCCAGCGGAAGGAGAGATCTGTGCTTTTGCACAGACCTGTAGCTGCTGGAACTCCCGTGCGGTATTCTCTTTAATAATGCAGAGCTCTGGGAGGTCATCTCTCAGCGCTCTGTATTACTAAAGAGCCGGGGGAGCTCAGCAACTACAGGTCTGTGCAGATGAAGGCACAGACCTTACTATGCGGCGGGTGGCACACACGCCACTTTAAAAAAATATATATATATGTATCTATTGCAATGGCAGGCGCCCCTCTGTAGATGCCTACTCTGCCTTTTGGAAAATCCAGCCCTGGTAGGCATATCAAAGGAAAAGGGCTAACCATCGGGGCCTGACACACTGTCAAGCACCAAGAGTTAGCTAAAGCACACTCACCCTCCCAAGCACTAAACCTACACTACTCCTAAAAGTAACAATACTATCCCTAACACTATACTAACACCCACAGCTGTATAACACTTACCTGTGCCCATCTTCTTCTGTCAGCTTCCATCTTCCTTCTTTCTCATCATCTTCTGTCTTCTTCTCTTCTGTCTTCTCCACTTCTGTCTTCTTCCTTGTTGCAAATATGTACCTGAAAAGAAAAAAATCATGAAATACGGTCCACAAACATAACTTGGAAATATGTGCAGCTTCAAAATAATTTTCCATCCAAAGGCAAAAATATAGGCTTATTTGAAATATATGGTGCATATGGTGCATTGCAAAACATAAATAGCGTGTGGGCTCCGCCGATGTTGCTTTGGAAGAAAGTCAGGCTGACAAACTCCCTTCCCCCGTTAACTTTCAGGCCGATGCCTGAGCCAGTATGTGGGAAATCTAAACAGAGACTTGCTTTTATATGACCAGTCTCTGTTCAAAATGGCTTCCAGATGTCCACTGGCTGGGATATGTGCTGACACACCTCAAAAGCCAATCAGCTCCTAGTGGGATTTGTCGTTCCCCCACTAGATAAGAGGTAAGTGTTTATTGTAAGCGGATGCTTTTTTTAACTTAGTTGGATTAACCCTGCGAGTGTCAGTGTGGTATGCATAACCCATTGGGACTCATAGGGTTAATTCTACTAACATTTGACACATTTTTTTCATACTTTGGATGTATTGATCTGGCCCCATATCAATAAATCCATTGGTCACTCAGGTTTCTTCTCCTCTTCAATTCCTGCGTCAGCAGGTTTAACGTGCATTAGGGGACTCTGCATCCCCCCAAAAAAATGTACCCCATTAGAGTGGGTCCCGTAACGCTTCTTAATGCTAATACATGGAATCGAATTGCAAAAGGAGACTGGTTTTAATGTGTTTCACTGGGCGATAACTTTAGTACTTGACACGCTTTTCTTACCTGGTATTTTTTCATAGCACTAGTAGTTGAATTGATTATCGTGCTTGAAAAAGTGCAGCCTGGTGTTTTTTTGCTGTTGGGAGGAATTGAATCAAGCCGTACAAGTCCTATTTCAAACAATGAGGATTTTAGTTTTGTCAATTTACCCGCTCTTGTTACAAATAGTTTGACTCAGAATTGCTTCTCATTTATTTTGTTCTTAAGGCCCACATTGCACAAATATTTTGTTCCTCTATTCTTGAACTTTTGAGTTGAGACATGCACTTAGTATAATGGTACACTTACATTCACACAATGCTAAGTACTTACACCTACAGTAGCTTGACACAATATTGAGGCGAATGTATGAATTACCAGCTCAATCCAGTGACATTAGCCTGTAATGCCATTAGTTGCACCTCGGGGTATGTAATACTAGATTGTACATATCTCCCAAGTGTCAGAGGCGTAACTAAAAGTCACCGGGCCCTGGTGCAAAAATTGCCATGAGCCTCCACCCCCCAACCACATTGCACCCATTGGGTATATCCACACTGCTCACAATGTCCACCTTTCCACATTGCCCTCAAGTCTCCACATTTCCCCCAATGTCCTCCTCTCCACACTGCTCCCAACTCTCCACATTTCCCCCTATGTCCTTCTCGCTACATTGCTCCCAACTCTCCACATTGCCCCCAATGTCCCCTCTCCACATTGCCCTCAAGTCTCCACATTTCCCCCAATGTCCTCCTCTCCACATTGACCCCAATGTCCTCCTCTCCACATTGCTCCCAACTCTCCACATTGCCCCCAATGTCCTCCTCGCTACATTGCTCCCAACTCTCCACATTGCCCCCAATGTCCTCCTCTCCACATTGCCCCCACCTCTCCAAATTGCCCCCAACTCTCCACATTTCCCCCCATGTCCTCTTCTCCACATTGCCCCAACTCTCCATATTGCCCCTAATGTCCACCTCTCCACGTTACACCAAACTCTCCACATTTCCCCCATGTCCTCCTCTCCACATTGCCACCAGTGTCCTCCTCTCCACATTGCCCCCAATGTCCTCCTCTCCACATTGCCCCTAACTCTCCACATTGCCCACAACTCTCCACATTGACCCCAATATTCACTTCTCCACAATGACCCTAACACTCCACATTGCCCACAACTCTCCACATTGCCCCCAATGTCCTCCTCTCCACATTGCCCCCAACACTTCACATTGCCCCCAATGTCTCCCTCTCCACATTGCCCCCAACTCTCCACATTGCCCCCAGATCTCCACATTGTCCCCAATGTCTTCCTCTCCACATTGCCTCCAACTCTCCACATTGCCCTCAATGTCCACCTCTCAACATTGCCCCCAACTCTCCACACTGCCCCAAATCTTCACATTGCCCTCAACTCTTCACATTGCCCCCCACTCTCCACATTTCCCCCAATGTCCTCCTCTCCACACTGTTCCCAACTCTCCACATTGCCCCCTATGTCCTTCTCGCTACATTGCTCCCAACTCTCCACATTGCCCCCAATGTCCCCTCTCCACATTGCCCTCAAGTCTCCACATTTCCCCCAATGTCCTCCTCTCCACATTGACCCCAATGTCCTCCTCTCCACATTGCTCCGAATATCCACCTCTCCACATTGCTCCCAACTCTCCACATTGCCCCCAATGTCCTCCTCGCTACATTGCTCCCAACTCTCCACATTGCCCCCAATGTCCTCCTCTCTACATTGCCCCCACCTCTCCAAATTGCCCCCAACTCTCCACATTTCCCCCCATGTCCTCTTCTCCACATTGCCCCAACTCTCCATATTGCCCCTAATGTCCACCTCTCCACGTTACACCCAACTCTCCACATTTCCCCCCATGTCCTCCTCTCCACATTGCCACCAGTGTCCTCCTCTCCACATTGCCCCCAATGTCCTCCTCTCCACATTGCCCCTAACTCTCCACATTGCCCACAACTCTCCACATTGACCCCAATATTCACTTCTCCACAATGACCCTAACACTCCACATTGCCCACAACTCTCCACATTGCCCCCAATGTCCTCCTCTCCACATTGCCCCCAACTCTCCACACTGCCCCAAATCTTCACATTGCCCTCAACTCTTCACATTGCCCCCCACTCTCCACATTTCCCCCAATGTCCTCCTCTCCACACTGTTCCCAACTCTCCACATTGCCCCCTATGTCCTTCTCGCTACATTGCTCCCAACTCTCCACATTGCCCCCAATGTCCCCTCTCCACATTGCCCTCAAGTCTCCACATTTCCCCCTATGTCCTCCTCTCCACATTGACCCCAATGTCCTCCTCTCCACATTGCTCCGAATATCCACCTCTCCACATTGCTCCCAACTCTCCACATTGCCCCCAATGTCCTCCTCGCTACATTGCTCCCAACTCTCCACATTGCCCCCAATGTCCTCCTCTCCACATTGCCCCCACCTCTCCAAATTGCCCCCAACTCTCCACATTTCCCCCCATGTCCTCTTCTCCACATTGCCCCAACTCTCCATATTGCCCCTAATGTCCACCTCTCCACGTTACACCCAACTCTCCACATTTCCCCCCATGTCCTCCTCTCCACATTGCCACCAGTGTCCTCCTCTCCACATTGCCCCCAATGTCCTCCTCTCCACATTGCCCCTAACTCTCCACATTGCCCACAACTCTCCACATTGACCCCAATATTCACTTCTCCACAATGACCCTAACACTCCACATTGCCCACAACTCTCCACATTGCCCCCAATGTCCTCCTCTCCACATTGCCCCCAACTCTTCACATTGCCCCCAATGTCTCCCTCTCCACATTGCCCCCAACTCTCCACATTGCCCCCAGATCTCCACATTGTCCCCAATGTCTTCCTCTCCACATTGCCTCCAACTCTCCACATTGCCCTCAATGTCCACCTCTCAACATTGCCCCCAACTCTCCACACTGCCCCAAATCTTCACATTGCCCTCAACTCTTCACATTGCCCCCACTCTCCACATTTCCCCCAATGTCCTCCTCTCCACACTGTTCCCAACTCTCCACATTGCCCCCTATGTCCTTCTCGCTACATTGCTCCCAACTCTCCACATTGCCCCCAATGTCCCCTCTCCACATTGCCCTCAAGTCTCCACATTTCCCCCAATGTCCTCCTCTCCACATTGACCCCAATGTCCTCCTCTCCACATTGCTCCGAATATCCACCTCTCCACATTGCTCCCAACTCTCCACATTGCCCCCAATGTCCTCCTCGCTACATTGCTCCCAACTCTCCACATTGCCCCCAATGTCCTCCTCTCTACATTGCCCCCACCTCTCCAAATTGCCCCCAACTCTCCACATTTCCCCCCATGTCCTCTTCTCCACATTGCCCCAACTCTCCATATTGCCCCTAATGTCCACCTCTCCACGTTACACCCAACTCTCCACATTTCCCCCCATGTCCTCCTCTCCACATTGCCACCAGTGTCCTCCTCTCCACATTGCCCCCAATGTCCTCCTCTCCACATTGCCCCTAACTCTCCACATTGCCCACAACTCTCCACATTGACCCCAATATTCACTTCTCCACAATGACCCTAACACTCCACATTGCCCACAACTCTCCACATTGCCCCCAATGTCCTCCTCTCCACATTGCCCCCAACTCTCCACACTGCCCCAAATCTTCACATTGCCCTCAACTCTTCACATTGCCCCCCACTCTCCACATTTCCCCCAATGTCCTCCTCTCCACACTGTTCCCAACTCTCCACATTGCCCCCTATGTCCTTCTCGCTACATTGCTCCCAACTCTCCACATTGCCCCCAATGTCCCCTCTCCACATTGCCCTCAAGTCTCCACATTTCCCCCTATGTCCTCCTCTCCACATTGACCCCAATGTCCTCCTCTCCACATTGCTCCGAATATCCACCTCTCCACATTGCTCCCAACTCTCCACATTGCCCCCAATGTCCTCCTCGCTACATTGCTCCCAACTCTCCACATTGCCCCCAATGTCCTCCTCTCCACATTGCCCCCACCTCTCCAAATTGCCCCCAACTCTCCACATTTCCCCCCATGTCCTCTTCTCCACATTGCCCCAACTCTCCATATTGCCCCTAATGTCCACCTCTCCACGTTACACCCAACTCTCCACATTTCCCCCCATGTCCTCCTCTCCACATTGCCACCAGTGTCCTCCTCTCCACATTGCCCCCAATGTCCTCCTCTCCACATTGCCCCTAACTCTCCACATTGCCCACAACTCTCCACATTGACCCCAATATTCACTTCTCCACAATGACCCTAACACTCCACATTGCCCACAACTCTCCACATTGCCCCCAATGTCCTCCTCTCCACATTGCCCCCAACTCTTCACATTGCCCCCAATGTCTCCCTCTCCACATTGCCCCCAACTCTCCACATTGCCCCCAGATCTCCACATTGTCCCCAATGTCTTCCTCTCCACATTGCCTCCAACTCTCCACATTGCCCTCAATGTCCACCTCTCAACATTGCCCCCAACTCTCCACACTGCCCCAAATCTTCACATTGCCCTCAACTCTTCACATTGCCCCCCACTCTCCACATTGCCCCCAATGTCTCCCTCTCCACATTGCCCCCAACTCTCCACACTGCCTGCAGCTCTCCACATTGCCCCTAGTGTCTGTTTCCTACCTCCCTGGTGGTCCACTAGCGTTGCAGTAGAGGTCTATGTCTCATTCAGCACAGCATTCAGCACAGACCTCTATGAAGACTTGTTGCTCCCGTGCGGACCTTTCCAATAATGCAGAGCACTGGGAGATGATGTCATCTCCTAGCGCGCTGCATTACAAGAGAGCTGAGCGCAGCTAATTAATGTCCGTGGCACCCGGTGGGGGGTTGCAGGGGGCATTCGGGCCCCCTGAGTGAGGGGCCTGGTTGCAGGTGCGACCCCTATTGTTATGCCACTGCCAAGTGTCTGTCTTTAGAAGGGACAGTCTCTCTTTGAGTCCCAAATTCCTCTGTTCCTCCTTCCCACCCTGGAGACCCACTTTTTTTAACAGATCAGACTGTGTGATATGTATATAACTGTATCACTTTGCTCCGCAGCCATAAAACTCACATTAATGTTTATGTAAACTTCAGTATATGTGTTTATACATTAGTCTGTGTAAATAAAATACTTTGGTCTTGTTCTAAATCATTTATTCAGTTACACAAAGAGGTGTCAATAGGTCATGAAATAACCTAACAATTCTCAGTACTACCAAGTCCACCAGCCATGCCTCCAGCAACATCACCTAGAACAAAAAAGTGTCCCTCTTTGGCCATCTGAAATGTTGGGAGATATGGACTGTATTGTCGCTATAGTACACATGAGCAGAAAATCTCCAGCAAGCCCTGTACTCCGGTAGCATGTGCAATGAAATCACACAATTTCTTCTACACCAGTGGTTCTCAACTCCTGCCCTCAGGACCCACTAACAGGCCAGGACTTAGGGATTTCTCTGTTAGAGCACAGGTGTGGTGATCAGAGGTTCATTCACACTGATTAACTCACCTGTGTTCTAACAAGGAGATCATGTGATCAGAGGCTCATTCACACTGATTAACTCACCTGTGTTCTAACAAGGAAATCATGTGATCAGAGGTTCATTCACACTGATTAACTCACCTGTGCTCTAACAAGGAAATCATGTGATCAGAGGTCCTTTCACATTGATTAACTCACCTGTGCTCTAACAAGGAAATCATGTGATCAGAGGCTCATTCACACTGATTAACTCACCTGTGTTCTAACAAGGAAATCATGTGATCAGAGGCTCATTCACATTGATTAACTCACCTGTGTTCTAACAAGGAAATCATGTGATCAGAGGTTCATTCATACTGATTAACTCACCTGTGTTCTAACAAGGAAATCATGTGATCAGAGGTTCATTCACATTGATTAACTCACCTGTGTTCTAACAAGGAGATCATGTGATCAGAGGCTCATTCACATTGATTAACTCACCTGTGTTCTAACAAGGAAATCATGTGATCAGAGGCTCATTCACACTGATTAACTCACCTGTGCTCTAACAAGGAAATCATGTGATCAGAGGCTCATTCACATTGATTTACTCACCTGTGCTCTAACAAGGAAATCATCAAATCCTGGCCTGTTAGTGGGTCATGAGGACAGGAGTTGAGAAACACTGTTCTACACCTTGATTAGTACATTGTGCGTGTAAAAAATAAAACAACATTTCCAAAGCCACCATAGACACTGCCATTGTTCTTCCCCCTTGGGGCAAGTGGCATTAAGGGTAGGAATTTTGGAGCAAGTTTCATAAATTGACGTTAGTGCCTGAATTAAAATGGAACCATCAATGCTGAGTGTATGACTTCACACACTGAGCGGACTGTATTGTGTCTCAGATTATGAGGGAGACAGAGAGATCGAGCAGAGTCCAAAGTGTGTTGTATGAGAGACAAAGGCTCAGATCTCTAAAAGCAAATTAGAGTTATTCTGGAGTAAACCAATGTACTCTATTGGACAAATAAAAAATACTAAATCCCCAAGTACATGAAAAGAGCTTTTTAAACCACTGAATGGGTTAAAACCCCAATCTGATTTAACAACAATATTTATTTGTCCCATATAGTGCAGATGGTTTATTCCAGAGTAATTCCAGTTTGTTTTTATAAATATGAGCCAAAGGTTAGCTAGAAAGATAGATAGATAGATAGATAGATAGATAGATAGATAGATAGATAGATAGATATGATTGATAGATATGATTGATTGATAGCTAGATAGATAGATATGAGATAGATAGAGGTAGATAGATATGAGAGAGAGAGAGAGAGAGATAGATAGATAGATAGATAGATAGATAGATAGATAGATAGATAGACAGATAGATAGATAGATATAGATATGAGATAGATAGATAGATAGATAGATAGATAGATAGATAGATATGAGATAGATAGATAGATAGATAGATAGATAGATAGATATATGATAGATAGATACATATATAAGATTGATAGATGGATCATAGATGGATCATAGATGGATAGATAGATAGATAGATAGATAGATAGATAGATAGATAGATAGATAGATAGAAAGAGATAGATAGATATATACCTAGATATAAGTAAAATACCGGCTGGGTGGCAACCCTATGTGAAAACCTGACCTGCTGATGTGCTTTGAGGAGTGAGTCTGAGGACTGTTATAGTGGGAAAGCTCCTTAACCCACTGAGAGCTAGAAAGGTATACAACTCATTGTAATCACTCAGAGAGTCAAGAACTATTTATCTCTCTCTCTCTTCTCCCCCTCCTCTTTCTCTGCTCTCTCTCTGTCCATAAATGTTAATATCATAATACAACAATTCATATTTTAAATTCAGTTTCTTCCTGGGGACACTGTGTGAATCTCCCTAAAATGTTATCCAAAAAGAACAATCAAGTAAATGTCCCCAAGCAAAAGTCATTTAATGAGCCAAATTGTGGAATTAATTTTAATCGGCGTTCTCACCGGTATTCCTGGAACCTGATCTCTCTGTGCCATGGCCTGTTACTGAATTCTCAACCTTTCAGAATGTCCTGGCTTTGCTTTCTAGGTAATCTGGGGTTATGTTATTTGTATCGTTGTGTCAGTAAAGTGTTACAATGTATCAGTGAATAAACAGTAGGTTATGGATAGGCAACCTACTGCCCACCAGTTGTTGAAATGGTTGTATCTTATTAATAATAATATCCAATTATTTTACCAGGAAGGTTACATTGAGATTGCCTCTCATTTTCAAGTATGTCCTGGGGGGATAGATATTATTACCCAGTTAAATGGTACTCCTATTATCTACCTCGGAAGGATGAAAGGCTGAGTTGACCTTGCTGGGACTACAACCTGTGACCTTCAGGTTTGAACAGATTCTACATCTGGTGCATTAACCAACGAAGCCATCTCACCAGCATTGATACAATTTTTTTTAAAGTTTTAAAATAGCTTTATTGATGAATTTCCATGGATACAAAGAAACGAAAACAGGTTCTGCAAATTATCAGGAAGTGACAAAAGTATTTTCTACTGTATGGTCATAGAACCACATTCATTTGCAGATATAAAAGAGATATAGTTTAAGAAGATAGGGATAGTGAAAAGGGAGAGAGTGAGAGAAAGAGGGGTCGGCGAGAGGGAAGAGAAAAGAAAAACAAAGGGGGGATACAATTTTTTAAGTGTATTTAAAATGGGAATGAACTCTCTCTTTCAAATGTCATGTTGTCTATTGCAGAGGTTCTCAAACAAGGAGCAATTATCCTTTAGAGTCCCTGGGGCCCTAGTTTTGGGTGCCACCTTTTTTCTATGGAGACTTTTAAAAATATTTAATGTTGTGTTTCAAATGAATTTTTGTGAAATATGGTATTTGCAATATACTCTGTATTTTTGGTATTCTCATTTTGAGCCCTGATAATAATACTTAATTCTTTGAGTGCCAGAGGGGTACACAACACATTGCTTTGCAATGCGTTGCGTACCCCTCTGGCACTCAAAGGGTTAATACTTCACTAGGATGTTTGTCACGATGCAGTCATGCTCATTGCCCACATTCGGGCAATCTCTACTGCGCATGACTGCATCGCGTGAGCGAGGCGACACAAGACTGCATCGCGTGGAGCAGTGAGGTAGCGCCCAACCTCTTAACCCTTTGAGTGCCAGAGGGGTATGCAATGCATTGCAAAGCAATGCATTGTGTACCCTTCTGGCTCTCAAAGGGTTAACATTACCCAGACCTTGGCTCGTGTACACGGGCTTTTACACTAGTATTTTATAACTGTACTTATACCTCATGTGACAAAAAAAGTCTCTGAAAGGAAAAGGATAAATCTTCCTTGTTTATGAAGTCTTTGAGAGATCGCAGTGGCGTAACTAACACGGTCGCAGTGGTTGCAACTTCGACTGGGCCTGTCACTGCAGGGGCCCCGGCTGCCCAGTCAACCCCAGCAATGCAGCCTGACTAAGCCTAATAATAACTATGCTTGGCTACCTGTTTTTTAAACGATCCGTTGCCAAGATCTTAAGACATTATCTTCCTGAGATATTAGGGCAGACAAGCCTTATGATTGATAAGGGTCAGCAAAATATTATTGAGTGACCTGGCACTCAAAGGGTTATCGGAGCCCTGTTTAGCGTTCATCATATTGTCTACTCTGTGGGCCTCTGTGATGAATGGATGCACGTAACAAGGCAGTGTGCATAGGGAGTGAAGACATCCTATAGGAGATAGGGCTCTGATAACCCTTTGACTGACAGGTCACTCAGTAATATTTTGCTTACCCCTTTCAATCATTTAAGACATGTCTGCCCCAGTATCTGCTGAAGATCCTAGCTGAAGACCCTGGCAAGCAGAGTAATCACCAGATCATTTACCAAACAGGTAGCCAAACATATGGGGGCAGTGATGTATGGGAGAGAGCTTGGGAGGCAATAATGTATACAGGAGGGGGCAGTGATATACAAGAGGGGGCATGAGGGTCAGTGATATACAGGAGAGGGCATGGGGGCAGTAATATACAGGAGAGGGTGTGAGGTTGGGGGGGCCCATGGCAATTTTCACACCACGGCCCAGTGATTTCTAGTTACGCCTCTGAGAGATCGACTTGAAAGTCTGACTCTGGACAAGTGGCATGTCTAAATATGCACAATCATCTTAATCATCATTATAATTAGTGTCAAAGCTTCCAAATCCAACCCTCACCCAGTTGCACTCACTATTATTGACTAAGCAGCAACACAGGTCAACATCCACAAGTCCACCTATGTGTGCTTAGACGGATGTTTAAATGCATCTACTGCTAATTCTATTGCAACATCTAGCTTAAAGTAGTAGCAGTAGTGCCTCAGGAACCCATCAGTCTATGAAATATCCAGTATAGAGATATTTCACTCATGAACCAAAAGTTAAATATGTTATGATCTGTTGTTTCTGTACGATTAGAGGAAAGGAGGTTTCACCATCAGCAGAGGAAGGGGTTTTTTTCCAGTAAGGTTTGTTAAATTGTGGAATTCTTTGTCCAAGGATGTGGTAATGACAGATACAACAGATACATTTAAGAGAAGATTAGGTGAATTTCTAGCAGAAGGGAACATACAAGGTTCTACTGTGTAGTAGTAGGTAAAACAAGACGTTCTGGTAAACAGACTATTGCCCATTTTAGAGTTGAGAAGGTTTATTTAATTCTCATTTTCTGGGTTATAATAAGGGATATCAACAAATTTAATATGAAACTATGCAGAGGCACTCTTAAAAGTGCCCAGGGCAGAGGTGTGCATAATGGTAGTGTTGTAAATGTCTCAGAGAGTGGGGTAACATTTTTCTCAGGAACATTTACACCCATGTCTCCTACCGCTGCTGTACACATGCAGATCACTGAGAAGGATGAGTCTGAGTTAGTTGGAGGTGGCGAGTCATAGTGTCTCCACTAATAACCATGTTGTTATTGTCACAATTACATTTCAGAGTTCTTCTTCTGTGTGCTGCTAACCCATACTTACTGAGTTTTTAGGAAGAATTTTAAAAATGCACATAATCCAAAAGTACGTCTGTGGAATGAAAAGCATTCTAAAATGCTGGCGGTTGACATGCTGCTCTATTCTTTTGTTGAAAACCGAGGTTTTAAAGAACTGATGTCATGTGTTGCACCACACTGGCATATCCCAAGCCGCAGTTATTTTTCAAGGACAGGTGTGCTAGAGTTGGACAGACAGGGGGTTAGTGTTGTGGAAATGGGGCTGGAGATGTCATAGGCAAGGGTTGTTGAAATTGTGAAGCTATTCCTCCAAGAGAGAAATCAGGTGCTGTTTTTGTGACTGTTCCTCAGCCTACTAACAATTTGTCAGGGCTTATGTTGGTGTAAATCCCAGCCTCCAAAAAATGCATTCCATTCCTTGTAAAAGGGTAACCATCCCCAACACCAGCATAT